>ONZH01028350.1:0-37804 GCA_900303285.1 Rhinella marina
TCAGGGTCCACATCAGCAGGAGATGGCGAAAACTCAAGTGTTTGGGCATCACTACAAACAAATTCCTCTGCTAGCTCCTGGGATTCTTCCGGCACATCTGAAAAAGGACCCGAAAAGAGCTCCTGGGAGGGGTCAAGGGTGGGATGACTCTGTTGGCCAGGTGTGGAGGAAGGAGGGTCAGAGTGAGACTGTGTGGATGACTGGCTGGTGGACAACTGTGTGGAAGCGCTATCGGCTATCCATTGCACCACCTGTTCAACCTGCTCAGGCCTCAACAGCGGTGTAACCCGCCCCCTGCTTAACTGTCCCATAAAGGCAGGGATTCTGGATGAGCGGGATCCTGGCTGACCCTCACCAGCACGCATTGTATCCCCACTGGCTTCAACAAGGCCCCAACAGCATTTCCGCGCCCCCGTCCTCGTCCACGTCCGATTCCGCTAGCCCCCTCCGCATTTTATTTTTTTTTTTGTTGCAAATACAATATTTGGGTATATAATTAGGTATGTGAAATAATTTAGCAAGAGAACGCACAGTACAGTGGCCTATTAAAAGGCCTAGATATTGTATATTTCAAGGTACACAGCCGTGTAGTAACTGAACAGACGGTGGGTATTTACACCAGGTATGTGAGATAATTTAGCAAGAGAACGCACAGTACAGTGGCCTATTAAAATGGCCTAGATATTGTATATTTCAAGGTACACAGCCGTGTAGTAACTGAACAGACGGTGGGTATTTACACCAGGTATGTGAGAATAATTTAGCAAGAGAACGCACAGTACAGTGGCCTATTAAAATGGCCTAGATATTGTATATTTCAAGGTACACAGCCGTGTAGTAACTGAACAGACGGTGGGTATTTACACCAGGTATGTGAGATAATTTAGCAAGAGAACGCACAGTACAGTGGCCTATTAAAATGGCCTAGATATTGTATATTTCAAGGTACACAGCCGTGTAGTAACTGAACAGACGGTGGGTATTTACACCAGGTATGTGAGATAATTTAGCAAGAGAACGCACAGTACAGTGGCCTATTAAAATGGCCTAGATATTGTATATTTCAAGGTACACAGCCGTGTAGTAACTGAACAGACGGTGGGTATTTACACCAGGTATGTGAGATAATTTAACAAGAGAACGCACAGTACAGTGGCCTATTAAAATGGCCTAGATATTGTATATTTCAAGGTACACAGCCGTGTAGTAACTGAACAGACGGTGGGTATTTACACCAGGTATGTGAGATAATTTAGCAAGAGAACGCACAGTACAGTGGCCTATTAAAATGGCCTAGATATTGTATATTTCAAGGTACACAGCCGTGTAGTAACTGAACAGACGGTGGGTATTTACACCAGGTATGTGAGATAATTTAGCAAGAGAACGCACAGTACAGTGGCCTATTAAAATGGCCTAGATATTGTATATTTCAAGGTACACAGCCGTGTAGTAACTGAACAGACGGTGGGTATTTACACCAGGTATGTGAGATAATTTAGCAAGAGAACGCACAGTACAGTGGCCTATTAAAATGGCCTAGATATTGTATATTTCAAGGTACACAGCCGTGTAGTAACTGAACAGACGGTGGGTATTTACACCAGGTATGTGAGATAATTTAGCAAGAGAACGCACAGTACAGTGGCCTATTAAAATGGCCTAGATATTGTATATTTCAAGGTACACAGCCGTGTAGTAACTGAACAGACGGTGGGTATTTACACCAGGTATGTGAGATAATTTAGCAAGAGAACGCACAGTACAGTGGCCTATTAAAATGGCCTAGATATTGTATATTTCAAGGTACACAGCCGTGTAGTAACTGAACAGACGGTGGGTATTTACACCAGGTATGTGAGATAATTTAGCAAGAGAACGCACAGTACAGTGGCCTATTAAAATGGCCTAGATATTGTATATTTCAAGGTACACAGCCGTGTAGTAACTGAACAGACGGTGGGTATTTACACCAGGTATGTGAGATAATTTAGCAAGAGAACGCACAGTACAGTGGCCTATTAAAATGGCCTAGATATTGTATATTTCAAGGTACACAGCCGTGGTAGTAACAGAACAGACGGTGGGTATTTACACCAGGTATGTGAGATAATTTAGCAAGAGAACGCACAGTACAGTGGCCTATTAAAATGCCTAGATATTATATTTTCAAGGTACACAGCCGTGTAGTAACTGAACAGACGGTGGGTATTTACACCAGGTATGTGAATAAATTTAACAAGAGAACGCACAGTACAGTGGCCTATTAAATGGCCTAGATATTGTATATTTCAAGGTACAAGCCGTGTAGTAACAGAACAGACGGTGGGTATTTACACCAGGTATGTGAGATAATTTAGCAAGAGAACGCACAGTACAGTGGCCTATTAAAATGCCTAGATATTGTATATTTCAAGGTACACAGCCGTGTAGTAACAGAACAGACGGTGGGTATTTACACCAGGTATGTGAGATAATTTAGCAAGAGAACGCACAGTACAGTGGCCTATTAAAATGCCTAGATATTGTATATTCAAGGTACACAGCCGTGTAGTAACAGAACAGACGGTGGGTATTTACACCAGGTATGTGAGAATATTTAGCAAGAGAACGCACAGTACAGTGGGCCTATTAAAATGCTAGATATTGTATATTTCAAGGTACACAGCCGTGTAGTAACTGAACAGACGGTGGGTATTTACACCAGGTATGTGAAATAATTTAACAAGAGAACGCACAGTACAGTGGCCTATTAAATGGCCTAGATATTGTATATTTCAAGGTACACAGCTCGTGTAGTAACAGAACAGACGGTGGGTATTTACCCAGGTATGTGAGATAATTAGCAAGAGAACGCACAGTACAGTGGCCTATTAAAATGCCTAGATATTGTATATTTCAAGGTACACAGCCGTGTAGTAACTGAACAGACGGTGGGTATTTACACCAGGTAATGTGAGATAATTTAGCAAGAGAACGCACAGTACAGTGGCCTATTAAAATGGCCTAGATATTGTATATTTCAAGGTACACAGCCGTGTAGTAACTGAACAGACGGTGGGTATTTACACCAGGTATGTGAAAATAATTTAGCAAGAGAACGCACAGTACAGTGGCCTATTAAAATGGCCTAGATATTGTATATTTCAAGGTACACAGCCGTGTAGTAACTGAACAGACGGTGGGTATTTACACCAGGTATGTGAGATAATTTAGCAAGAGAACGCACAGTACAGTGGCCTATTAAAATGGCCTAGATATTGTATATTTCAAGGTACACAGCCGTGTAGTAACTGAACAGACGGTGGGTATTTACACCAGGTATGTGAGATAATTTAGCAAGAGAACGCACAGTACAGTGGCCTAATTAAAATGGCCTAGATATTGTATATTTCAAGGTACACAGCCGTGTAGTAACTGAACAGACGGTGGGTATTTACACCAGGTATGTGAGAATAATTTAGCAAGAGAACGCACAGTACAGTGGCCTATTAAATGCCTAGATATTGTATATTTCAAGGTACACAGCCGTGTAGTAACTGAACAGACGGTGGGTATTTACACCAGGTATGTGAGATAATTTAGCAAGAGAACGCCACAGTACAGTGGCCTATTAAATGCTAGATATGTTATATTTCAAGGTACACAACCGTGTAGTAACAGAACAGACGTGGGGTATTTACACCAGGTATGTGAGATAATTTAGCAAGAGAAACGCACAGTACAGTGGCCTATTAAAATGCTAGATATTGTATATTTCAAGGTACACAGCCGTGTAGTAACTGAAAGACGGTGGGTATTTACACCAGGTATGTGAAATAATTTAACAAGAGAACGCACAGTACAGTGGCCTATTAAAATGCTAGATATTGTATATTTCAAGGTACACAGCCCGTGTAGTAACAGAACAGACGGTGGGTATTTACACCAGGTATGTGAGATATTTAGCAAGAGAACGCACAGTACAGTGGCCTATTAAAATGCCTAGATATTGTATATTTCAAGGTACACAGCCGTGTAGTAACTGAACAGACGGTGGGTATTTACACCAGGTATGTGAAATAATTTAACAAGAGAACGCACAGTACAGTGGCCTTAAAATGCCTAGATATTGTATATTTCAAGGTACACAGCCGTGTAGTAACAGAACAGACGGTGGGTATTTACACCAGGTATGTGAGATAATTTAGCAAGAGAACGCACAGTACAGTGGCCTATTAAAATGCCTAGATATTGTATATTTCAAGTACACAGCCGTGTAGTAACTGAACAGACGGTGGGTATTTACACCAGGTATGTGAAATAATTTAACAAGAGAACGCCAGTACAGTGGCCTATTAAATGGCCTAGATATTGTATATTTCAAGGTACACAGCCGTGTAGTAACAGAACAGACGGTGGGTATTTACACCAGGGTATGTGAGATAATTTAGCAAGAGAACGCAAAGTACAGTGGCCTATTAAAATGCCTAGATATTGTATATTTCAAGGTACACAGCCGTGTAGTAACAGAACAAGACGGTGGGTATTTACACCAGGTATGTGAGATAATTTAGCAAGAGAACGCACAGTACAGTGGCCTATTAAAATGCCTAGATATTGTATATTCAAGGTACAGCAGCCGTGTAGTAACAGAACAGACGGTGGGTATTTACACCAGGTATGTGAGATAATTTAACAAGAGAACGCACAGTACAGTGGCCTATTAAATGGCCTAGATATTGTATATTTCAAGGTACACAGCCGTGTAGTAACAGAACAGACGGTGGGTATTTACACCAGGTATGTGAGATAATTTAGCAAGAGAACGCACAGTACAGTGGCCTATTAAAATGCCTAGATATTGTATATTTCAAGGTACACAGCCGTGTAGTAACAGAACAGACGGTGGGTATTTACACCAGGTAATGTGAGATAATTTAGCAAGAGAACGCACAGTACAGTGGCCTATTAAAATGGCCTAGATTTGTATATTTCAGGTACACAGCCGTGTAAGTACAGAACAGACGGTGGGTATTTACACCAGGTATGTGAGATAATTTAGCAACGAGAACGCACAGTACAGTGGGCCTATTAAAATGCCTAGATATTGTAATATTCAAGGTACACAGCCGTGTAGTAACAGAACAGACGGTGGTATTTACACCAGGTATGTGAGATAATTTAGCAAGAGAACGCACAGTACAGTGGCCTATTAAAATGCCTAGATATTGTATATTTCAAGGTACACAGCCGTGTAGTAACAGAACAGACGGTGGGTATTTACACCAGGTATGTGAGATAATTTAGCAAGAGAACGCACAGTACAGTGGCCTATTAAAAATGCCTAGATATTGTATATTTCAAGGTACACAGCCGTGTAGTAACTGAAACAGACGGTGGGTATTTACACCAGGTATGTGAAATAATTTAACAAGAGAACGCACAGTACAGTGGCCTATTAAATGGCCTAGATATTGTATATTTCAAGGTACACAGCCGTGTAGTAACAGAACAGACGGTGGGTATTTACACCAGGTATGTGAGATAATTTAGCAGAGAACGCACAGTACAGTGGCCTATTAAAAATGCCTAGATATGTATATTTCAAGGTACAGCAGCCGTGTAGTAACTGAACAGACGGTGGGTATTTACACCAGGTATGTGAAATAATTTAACAAGAGAACGCACAGTACAGTGGCCTATTAAATGGCTAGATATTGTATATTTCAAGGTAACACAGCCGTGTAGTAACAGAACAGACGGTGGGTATTTACACCAGGTATGTGAGATAATTTAGCAAGAGAACGCACAGTACAGTGGCCTATTAAAATGCCTAGATATTGTATATTTCAAGGTACACAGCCGTGTAGTAACAGAACAGACGGTGGGTATTTACACCAGGTATGTGAGATAATTTAACAAGAGAACGCACAGTACAGTGGCCTATTAAATGGCCTAGATATTGTATATTTCAAGGTACACAGCCGTGTAGTAACAGAACAGACGGTGGGTATTTACACCAGGTATGTGAGATAATTTAGCAAGAGAACGCACAGTACAGTGGCCTATTAAAATGCCTAGATATTGTATATTTCAAGGTACACAGCCGTGTAGTAACAGAACAGACGGTGGGTATTTACACCAGGTATGTGAGATAATTTAGCAGAGAACGCACAGTACAGTGGCCTATTAAAATGCCTAGATATTGTATATTTCAAGGTACACAGCCGTGTAGTAACAGAACAGACGGTGGGTATTACACCAGGTATGTGAGATAATTTAGCAGAGAACGCACAGTACAGTGGCCTATTAAAATGCCTAGATATTGTATATTTCAAGGTACACAGCCGTGTAGTAACAGAACAGACGGTGGGTATTTACACCAGGTATGTGAGATAATTTAGCAAGAGAACGCACAGTACAGTGGCCTATTAAAATGCCTAGATATTGTATATTTCAGGTACACAGCCGTGTAGTAACAGAACAGACGGTGGGTATTTACACCAGGTATGTGAGATAATTTAGCAAGAGAACGCACAGTACAGTGGCCTATTAAAATGCCTAGATATTGTATATTTCAAGGTACACAGCCGTGTAGTAACTGAACAGACGGTGGGTATTTACACCAGGTATGTGAGATAATTTAGCAAGAGACGCACAGTACAGTGGCCTATTAAAATGCCTAGATATTGTATATTTCAAGGTACACAGCCGTGTAGTAACTGAACAGACGGTGGGGTATTTACACCAGGTATGTGAAATAATTTAGCAAGAAAAACGCACAGTACAGTGGCCTATTAAATGGCCTAGATATTGTATATTTCAAGGTACACAGCCGTTTACTAACTTAACAGACGGTGGGTATTTACACCTGGTATAACAAAAGGGTATTGCAGGCACACAGAACCCAGAACACTAGAGCCAAATAAACTGTATTTAAAAAAATAAAATAAAATTCACAGCCGTATACTGCCAGATCAGATGGTGCATATACACACTAGTATATAACAGGGTTTTTCAGCCAAAAGAACGCTGAACAGTAGTGCCAAATATAGTTTGGTATGTAGCAGAGCACCTAATACACCACTAATGCCTCTCTCTGTCCCTACTCCAGCAGCTATCCCTGAATACGGGCAGCCGTTCTCTGTAAAGTGTATCTTGTAGTAAAGCTATCACTGTAGTGCACTATAGTAGCCCTGATAAGGGCTTTTAATCACGCTCCTGCCTGTCCAACTGCTAAAACCTGTCTGTCCCTTCTCCAGCCTCTGTCCCTGACTAAGTTCACGCAGCATATGCGTACGAGCAGGAAGAGCTGAGTTTTTAATATTCGAGGTCACATGGTTTTTCCAGCCAATCCATGTAGACGCTGTTTTCGCGCTGCCAGCGTGCTCAGCGTGCCTGTCATACCCCCCCTGCATGTTGATTGGTGGAAAAAGAGCGCCAGGGAAGGTGGGAGGGGAAACGAATTCTAAGTGCGCCATCGCCGTTATACTCGATTGAAATCGAGTATGCCGAATAGCGTAGTATTCGATCGAATACCGGCTCGATCGAACACTACTCGCTCATCTCTACTCATGATTTGAGCTGAAACGTCACATTGAGTGATTTTGTCGCAAAACAAAAATAAAAATACTAACCTGATACCGACTAACAAAGTTCGGAGTTTTCATTATTATCCACATGTGTTAATTCATAGTTTTGATGCCTTCAGTGTGAATCTACAATTTTCATAGTCATGAAAATATAGAAAACTCTTTGAATGAGAAGGTGTGTCCAAACCTTTGGTCTGTACTGTATATGCAGTGCCTTGTGAAAGTATTCGGCCCCCTGGAACTTTTCAACCTTTTGCCACATTTCAGGCTTCAAACAAAATGATATAACATTTTAAATTTTTGGTGAAGAATCAACAACAAGTGGGTCACAATTGTGAAGTGGAACAAAATTTATTGGATCATTTAAACTTTTTTGAAATAATAAAACTGAAAAGTGGGGCGTGCAAAATTGTTCAGCCCCCTTGCATTAATACTTTGTTGCGCCACCTTTTGCTACGATTACAGCTGCAAGTCGCTTGGGGTATGTCTCTATCAGTTTTGCACATCTAGAGACTGAAATTCTTGCGCATTCTTCCTTGCAAAACAGCTCGAGCTCTTTGAGGTTGGATGGAGAGCGTTTGTGAACAGCAGTTTTCAGCTCTTTCCACATATTCTCAATTGGATTCAGGTCTGGACTTTGACTTGGCCATTCTAAGACCTGGATACGTTTATTTTTGAACCATTCCAATTAGATTTTGCTTTATGTTTGGGATCATTGTCTTGTTGGAAGATAAATCTCCATCCTAGTCTCAGGTCTTTTGCACATTCCAACAGGTTTTCATCCAGAATGGTCCTGTATTTGGCTCCATCCATCTTCCCATCAATTTTAACCATCTTCCCTGTCCCTACTGATGAAAAGCAGGCCCAAACCATGATGCTGCCACCACCATGTTTGACAGTGGGGATGGTGTGTTCAGGGTGATGAGCTGTGTTGCTTTTATGCCAAACATATCGTTTTGCATTGTTTCCAAAAAGTTCGATTTTGGTTTCATCTGACCAGAGCACCTTCTTCCACATGTTTGGTGTGTCTCCCAGGTGGCTTGTGGCAAACTGTAAACAAGACTTTTTACGGATATCTTTGAGAAATGGCTTTCTTCTTGCCACTCTTCCATAAAGGCCAGATTTGTGAAGTGTTCGACTGATTGTTGTCCTATGGACAGACTCTCCCACCTCAGCTGTAGATCTCTGCAGTTCATCCAGAGTGATCATGGGCCTCTTGGCTGCATCTCTGATCAGTCTTCTCCGTGTTTGAGATGAAAGTTTAGAGGGACGGCCAGGTCTTGGTAGATTTGCAGTGGTCTGATACTCCTTCCATTTCAATATGATCGCTTGCACAGTGCTCCTTGGGATGTTTAAAGCTTGGGAAATCTTTTGGTATCCAAATCCGGCTTTAAACTTCTCCACAACAGTATCACGGACCTGCCTGGTGTGTTCCTTGGTCTTCATGATGCAGAACCCTGAGACTATCACAGAGCAGGTGCATTTATACAGAGACTTGATTTCACACAGGTGGATTCTATTTATCTTCATCAGTCATTTAGGACAACATTGGACCATTCAAAGATCCTCAATGAACTTCTGGAGTGAGTTTTCTGAACTGAAAGTATATGGTCCTAATAGACCTCAGATCAGACCCAAAATAAATAAATTCACTTACCTCACCTGCTCTGCCGCTGCTGTCCAGGTCCAGTTTTCTCTTCTGCAGTCACCACTCACTGGTTTTCTTCATACATGCATTCATGCATACAGCGTCAGGTCATAGTGCATGAACTACTTCCAGAGGCTGTACAGAGTCATTGCCCTGATAAGACCAGGGAAAAGGGTTGAGTACAGAGCTTCACTTTTCGCTCCTCCTGCAGACTAGTGAGTGCTTCATTAATTGAAAAATACAGTAATTGGCTGTGCGTCACTAGCAAGGGAGGGCCCTGTGGGCTCAGATGCCTGGTCGCAGTTGAGACCGTTGTGATGCCTATAGCTACGCCACTGGATAGATAGATAGATAGATAGATAGATAGATAGATAGATAGATAGATAGATAGAAAATAGATAGAAAGATAGATAGATTTGAAATGGTGATAGACAGATTTATAGAGAGATATATATTAAATAAATGATAGGTATATAGACAGATATGAGATAGATAGATAGATAGATAGATAGATAGATAGATAGATAGATAGATAGATAGATAGATTTCTATATATAAATGGATGGATAGATAATAGATATATATACAGATAGAATTCTATAGATAGATAAATAGATTTATAGAAAGACATTAAATAAATGATAGATATATAGACAGACAGATATGAGATGATAGATAGATAGATAGATAGATAGATAGATAGATAGATAGATAGATAGATAGATAGATAGAGAAAGACGAAAGCGGCACCGCTGTAAAAGAGTAACGTGGTGTGCCAGCGGCTGTGGAGGTGATCCAACTTCCAAGTTGAAATAAAAAAAGTAATTCCACGGCACTTCCAGAGTTGTGATCAAAAACGGTGTTCTTTATTCACCAGAGTGAATTCACCTATGGTGAATAAAGAACACCGTTTTTGATCACAACTCTGGAAGTGCCGTGGAATTACTTTTTTTATTTCTAGATAGATAGAATTTATATGTTGTCATGTGATCACTGTCTCATAAACCAGGGGAAAATAACAAAATACGTTGACGTTTTGCACAATCTGGGAATTTCCCATACTTTTATTCTAGGCTGAAAATGTAGAGATCAGGAAATATTGGCTGGGGGATTACCAGGCATTTCCTTCAGCTGTGACAAGGGATGGTAATGGACACCGTCTCTTCCTCCTACTAACACTGGGTGCACTCTAGGTGCTATAAGGTTAACCTTCTGCTTTCTGGCAGCTGGCCAGCAATAGTCAACATACACGGGGCCTGGGGTAATATGCTATTTTAATTGTCTTTCATTAGTCTTTTTTTTTTCCTCAGTGCACAACAGGAACTGCTGGTTTTCTTTCACTTTCGCCTGTTAGTTTACTGTATTGTGTGACGACTGCAGAGGGAGGGGACTACATGCCTCAATAGCATTTCCAGGAAGAAGAGTTGGTCTTCTGTACGTGAGAGCTGCAGGTCCCTGACACAGTGGATCCTGGCCAGGGTACGTAAGACTACTGATTTCCAGGAAGATGAGTAGCAGCACCAGTAGCACCAGCAGCACTCAGGAGCTTGATTCTCCATGTCCAGCACTTTGTCTTGAGGAGAGCTTCCACACACGGACAGAATGTATCAGCAGCAACTTACAAGTCATACCATATCGCAAGCTTGTCGACCTCAAGTTTATCAACAAGGGAGCCTATGGGACTGTATACAGCGCCTTACATTCCGACTGGAGGACACGAGTTGCTGTAAAGTTCTTTCCAAAAGAGCGCCATCTAGTGGACAGGTGAGTGTCATCCAAGGACGGTTCTTCATGGCCTCATGTACACAACCGTATTTATTTAGAGGTCCGCAAAACACTGATCCGCAAAATATTGAAATGTTCAAAAAGATAGTCCTATAATTGGCTACAAAATGACCACAGACCCATTGAAATCAATGGTTCCGCAAAATAAAAACGGATGCAACACAGACGTCACACCGACGTCATCCGTATTTTGAATATCTGCAAAATACATACAGTTGTGTGAATGTAGCCTAAAAGTCAAATTTGGTTGAAGAGATAGTCCAGATCATTTTTTGCCCCCTCCCACTAAAGTAAATGTGCTGGTAAACATAATCACATGCTTACCAAGCTAACAGTGTGTATTAATGTATTGGTGTATTTTCAGCATCCGTTACTTTTGGCAGTTGGATCCTGTGACCCCCCCCCCCCCCCCCCCCCAATGAGACTCAATGGATCCTAGAGCGTTTGCCATGTGGTCAGGAAGTCATTTTGTCTATTCATTTCTACGAAAGCCTCGCTGTCATAGGTGTTTAACTCCTTAGATGCCATAGTTAATAGTGGCCGCTGCATCTATGTGGTTGACAGAGGGATAGAGCTCCCTCAGTTGCCCTGCCCCCCTCCAGCCTTATGCATGTAAGGTGCTCATGGTTGCCCTGACTCCCAGAAGCTTAATAATGGACCCCAGATCTCCTATCTACTGAAGATGATTATACCTTCCCCAAGGTAGGGTCTAATAGGCAAACTGTCAGTGTGATACTACACTACATTGCCAGACAGGGGTATTGCAATATATTTTATCAGTGATCAAAACATCACTTGTTCAAATGGCACTAAAAAAAAGTTAAAAAGAGGCTTTGGAAAAATAAAAATTAAAAAAAAAAATATTTTTTTCCAATAATAAAATCCTTTATTACTAGAAAAACTGAAAATAATTGGTATCACTGTGTCCGCAACAACTCAGTCTACAAATTAGCATGTTACTTGTACAGTGAATGCTGTAAAAAAAAATGCTATTTGCGGTCACATGACCTCCAAAAAAAGGGTAAAAAAAAGCTATTAAAAAGTCATATATACCCAAAATGGCACTAGTATAAACTACAGCTCATGCTTGACAGTCTTGACAGAAAAATAAAAATGTTACGGGTTTTATGGTAACACAAAAGATCAAATGATTTGTAATAAAAAAAATATTGTACATGGGACCACAGGAAACTACAGCTTGTCCCATAAAAAAACCAACCCACACACAATACCACTGATGGGAAAATAAATATTTTATGCGACTAGAAATAATAATTTGGTATCATTTTAATTGTACTGACCTGCAGAATAAAGGTAAAATGTCATGCACAGTATACCACATAGAAACACTGACAGAACTGCTACTTTTTTACCACTTTGCCTCACAAAAAATGAAATCATTAAAGAAAAAGTGTAGTAGACTATGCTTTTCAGGACTTTGAAAATAAATGATGTAGGGATAAGTGATCTAATCTTTAGTATGAATATAAAAAAACTGTATGGTAGCATTATTTGAAAACTGTATTACAGTAATATTTGGGAAGCATCTGGTCTACGAAGGGAGACTTGAAGATTGAGACTGGATTGAAGATGCTGTACAGGACATCATCCAAATTAAAGACGGATCTATGCAAAACAAAAAAAGTGACAAAAGATGAAATTATAAGACTTTTCTCGACTACAGATCATTAGCAAATCAGATGGTTTCCCTCAATATTACAGGGACGCAGGTATTATTTTCATGATAGCAGAGGGAGCTCAACATCTGGTGAGATCCACTTCTTCTCTGGGAAGTACCAACTGTGAAGGGGAGGAGCTGCTTCTGAATGGCAAAGTGGATCTTTGTGCTCAAATCTGATCAGGATTCGGGGTGAACAAATCAATTTTGGCCCATAGAATACAACAGAAGTACTGTAACTATTCAGCTGCAAACATTTTCCTCACCTCCTGCCAAGAACCTGAATTTTATTTATGCCATGCAATAAAACTTCCCAATGTAACATTCTGCCAAGCTAAAGGTGAAGGATACAGCTTCTTCTGCTAGATTAGGAGATAGCTGCTTGTAAAGGATTAAGCTGCTAGAGGAGGAGGACCCAGCTGCTTGTAAAGGGTTAATTATGCTACTGTCACTTCAAGAGGTTTCCAAAGAGGTGGCAGGTCTTCTTTAAGACCAGCTCTGGTCACCATTAGTTGCAGAGTATTTTCTATACAGAACTTCTGGGTGACTGATGACAACTCTGCTGAGATATAATATTGTTAGTGTGTGACTCCCACGTTGTCATGGTGCTCCAGTATTATGCCTCATGCACACGTCAGCGTTTTGGTCAGTGATTTTCATCAGTGATTTTGAGACAAAACCAGGTAGGGCTCTAAACACAGATCTTTCCCTTATACCTTATGTCTGTTGAGGCTCCGATCCTGGTTTTGGCTCATAATCACTGATGGAAATCACTGACCAAAACACTGACGTGTGAATGAGGCTTTATGGCCTAGCAGAGGACACTAGAAGATCTGATAGAACTTTGGATACAAGTAGAGTTATGCATTCTGTTATACTAAAAGAACAATTCCATTAAAAACAGTAGTTGGCAGTAAGTACGAACAGAGTCTTATGAGGGTAATTTATCAAAATTAGCATTTTCTACGCCGGTCTTGATAATCTCTGCACAGCCAGAGGATGTGCATGACTCATCATAAACTATATGCATCATCCGGCCGTCTATGCAGCTAGAATTAAATTTATGCCGGCTCATAGTTGACGTAGATATTACTCATCTTTTAACCCAGAAAACTGCCGTAACAAATTATAAATCTGCCAGGATTGATGGTCCCACCAACATCACAACCCCTTTTGGAAAGTGGCAAGGGCAGCATAAAAATGCTACTTGAGCAAACATTTTTGTGCACGTATCATTTAAAAAGTTTTCTGGTGTAGCGGCAATGAGAAATGATCCCCAGAGAACTGTGGGTATTACTTTTTCTGCAGAACACCACAAAAAACTTTTCAAGAATTGTATTGCTTAATAAAATAATATGCTAACGATTTGCTGGAGTTCTGCCAAGGGGAGCCTGTTCTTCAAGTTCCTCCTGTTTCATATAACACTACTTAAAGTGGTTTTCCGAGACTTATATACTGATGAGCTATCCTCTGGATAGGTCATGAGTATCTGATCGGTGGGGGTTCAACACCTGGAAACCCCACTGATCTGCTGTTTGGGAAGGCACGGGCAGTAGCAGTAGCACCGCTGCCTTCTATTAGTTTAGTTTAAGCTAAGTGATGTCACGTTCATCAGTCACATGGCCTAGGCACAGCTAAGCCCCATAGAAGTGAATAGGTTGAGCTGCGATACCAAGTACAGCCGCTATACAATGTACGGCACTGTGCTTGATGAGCAGGGAAAAGGGTGTGGTGTGGCACTTTCTCAAACAGCTGATTGGCAGAGATCCTGGGTGTCGGACCACCACCAGTCAGATACTGATGGCCTATTCAGAGGATAGGTTATCAGTGTATAAGTCTTAAAAACAATGGCGTAGCTATATACTCATAGGCTCTGGTGCAAGAGTTCAGCTTGGGTCCCCCTTCCCTCAGTGCTTTGTGGACAGAGCAGGGAAGCACATGGCCTTCATGCTGCCTGAGGCAAAAATTGAAATGGCTCCCCAACACCCTCCATGCCTAATTCTCGACCTAAACCCTGCCCACCAGCCAGAGGTGTAACTTGACCTGTTGGAGATACAACAACTTAAAGCTTAGTCTTCTGCTAGATTGACTGCAGTTTATTGTTGTGACATTAGATATCGCTGTTACTAATGCTAACTTGTAGTCTCTCTCTATGCATTTTTTATGATATGTTGTATTTCCTGTACCTTGAAGCGAACTCTCTGATTCTTCTTTTTCCTGTCTCTGTGCCATTCACCATGTAAGGTGACCTTGAGTTATTGCACGCATGTTCCAATAAACCCACTTCCTGTTACTCCACAATGTCTGATCTAAACTGACTCTGCTGCACCCAGCAACCATACTCTGCAACATGACCAGCATGCGCTTTGTATAATACCAGTGTTGTCTTATACAACACAAAGGTCTTTGGGCCCCCTCAGGCTCATGGGACCAGTAGCGACTGCTACCTCCGCACCCCCTATAGCCCCTGCTCAGAAAACCCTTTTAACTTTGATGAATGGTTATGCTGCATTGTGGTGCTTTACTATGGCTCATCACAATGCATTCTACTGCAGAGCACATAGGGAGACTTGCATTAATTCTGGTGCACCACAGATGCAGTGTGACAACCTTTCCCCCAGTGAGCAGGCAAAGACTAATTTATTTGCTGTAGTCATCAATGCCACCGTACTATGACTTGTGCCTACTTTTTATAACACATTTGAGTAGGGTGGAAAAGTGTGAGCCCAAACATCAGGTTTGCAACGTCAAACCTGACGTTGCCATGGATCCTTTCCTAAATCTATTATTCTCTATGTGGCTAATATTTTATAATAACCTCTAATGTTCGGTTGTGTGGTCAAATGGTTAAGTGTGCAGTTTCTTCCAAGAAGCAAAAGTACATGTGGTTGAAGGACAGGGAGGAACAAGAGAGATGTGACACAGTCAGTATGCTGGGTCAGGCAGAATCCTCAGAGTACAGCTAGAAATTTGCAGACAACACAAATCTGTTGTAATATCCCATCCTTAGTGCGTTTGATGATTCCATATATATGACAAAGACTGCTGATCACTTTGCACTTAATATGTATCTGTTACTTTAGGTGACTTTTCAGAATAAGCTGTGTGTGTGGTGAGATGGAACTCTATCTAGAAGTAGCAACCATTTCTCTGTGAGACATGACTGTGAGAGTAGCCTGAGCCTGGGGAGATTGCTGGAGGTCATTGAGGTGGAATCCTCCAAAGTCAAGTTTGCCACTGATGCGTACTGCACTGGAGTGAGTTGAGTTAAACATGGAAATGTTTAAGTACAATACTGTGTTTCTAGTAAATTTGTCCTGTCCAAGAACTGTGGTCTTACACCTTTTGTACCATATGGCCTAATCCTTCTGTCACAATAAGACAGATCTGAGGCGCCATAATTTTTGATTCTTTGCTCCTAAGACCAAGCAGAAAAAAAGAAAAACATGGTGAAAGTGTGAACAGAGCCTAGGGACTGTGTCCCCCCATTGAATGGAGCAGGGTGTCAGCAGTCCGTCAATCTTTATGAGACTGCCAGAGACAGACAAGTATAAGAACTCAACTATCTTCAGCAGCCCCACAGAGTTGAATGTGGATCTGACAAGCCATTCAAACAGGGCAACACAGATTCTTCTTCTCATGATCATCAGGGGCCTCAAGGATTGGGAATACTGTAAATTGTTATAATGGGACAACCCGTTTCCTGTCCTCATTTGAGCTGAAGCTTGCAAAATATGGGTATTTTCTCTATCTCAAGATATAGAGGAATCGACCTGGTATGATAGAAATACTGTAAACTAATGGGGTCTGACGGAATGATACAATAGTCAGTGGTAAACGTAGTCCGCTGAAAATGTGATCAGCCAAGTTGGAAAATGTCATCTGTCATTGGCTGAAATGTCATGTGTGTGGCATGATTGGTCAAATCTGGATTAATCATTTGCCATTGTGCTCAAGGAACAGGAAATCAGTTTTGTAACTGGAAACACAGGAAATCAGTTTTTGCTATTGGGATTACTGATACGAATGATCCCATGGACTACTGATCAGGCAATGATTACCTCAAGTCTGTGCCCAGCTCTGTTGTAGTAACTGGGCTCTGTCTACTTTCTAATATGTGAAAGTAACTAGTAACTCCTTCATTTACTGACTTGTACGAGCCAATGGAAGCCATTTGGTTCCATATCTGCATAGTTCATATGTGCGTATTGGTTTCTATTTTTTATCATTCATAATTCCGTAACATCGCAAAAACATCAACAAAATACAAAATGTGAAACAAATACAAATGAAAAACGAATAAATTGTAAAAAGATACAAAAACAGAGGCTCTGTGGTGAGTACTCTGTCGCCTTTCGGGCCTGAGGTCCTGGCATTGAATCTTTGCAGTTTAGGTGGTCTTCCACTGTTTGCATGGGTTTTCTCCCACACTCCAAAAACATAATAATAGGTTAATTTGAAATTGTGAGACCCCACTGGAGCAAGGACCCTTGTAAGTGATGGAGTGTGCTATACGGACCTATGTTACCTCTGTATAAATGATAAAAATTAATACAATACAGAAACAACAAAAGAAGATCCATATTACGCATCCGTATGTGATTTGTATGTTCATACATAAGTAAGAATGAGCCCTTACAGTTTGTTCTGGTCACTTGTCTCCTGCAGAGAAAGAAAGAAAATCTTAAAAGAAGCAGAAATTTTGCACAAAGCCAGATTCAGCTTTATACTTTCAATCATGGGAATCTGTAATGAGGAAGATAACATTGGGATTGTGACAGAGTACATGCCGAACGGATCACTAAATCAGCTGTTACATGAGGTAGGTGTACATGCACAGGAACGTGCACCTACATAATACATTGTTCTGTCTCTGTCATTTGACCAGACCATTCTCAACAAATTATTGTGGACCAGTCAAGGTGACTTTTATGCATTATTTTATTTTTTATTTTTTTTAACGGGGTTGTTGCAATTAGAAAAAACATGTCTGCTTTCTTCCAGAACCAGCACCATTCTTGTCCATAGGCTGTGTGTAGTATTGCAGGTCCCTCTTATTTCTTTAAATGGAGGCAAGCTGAAATACCAGACACAACCAATGGCTCTGTTTCTGGACGAAAGCAACCATGTTTTTTTAATCTCATACAGCTCTTTTAATTAAAGGTGTTTTCTGAGATTCTTTAACTGACAATCTATCCTCTGGATATATCATCAGTATCTGATCAGTGAGGGTCAGACACCCAGAACCCTTGCCAGTCAGCTGTTTGAGAAGGCAACAGCGCTCATAGTAGCACTGCGGCCTCCTTGCAGCTTAGCCTAGGCCTTGTGATGTCTTGTTCATCAGTCACCTGGCCTAGGCGCAGCTCAGCCCCATTGAAGTGAACGGGCTGCGATACGAAGCACAGCCGCTATGCAATGCTTACCGTGCTGAGAGAAGGCCACAGCACTACTGTTCTCAAACAGCTGATCGGCGAGGGTCTCAGGTGTTGGACCCCCACCAATCAGAAACTGATGACCTATTGAGAGGATAGAACATCAGTTAAAAAATTTTGTACGACCCCTATCTTATCTATGCAAAAATCCAGCTTCATATAGTACAAAAATCTTAAAAAATTGTTATTTTCTTTATTCATCAACTTTCACAGCCAACGTTCAAAAGCCAATGGTCTCAGATATTATTAAAGGGAACCTCTATGCCTACCTGGTTTGGGGTCACTAAACTGTGTGCATGCTGCATGCCTAAACCCATCCACATCAAATCTGTCTGGCCCTGAAATATTATGTACAGTAAATGAAGATGTAAATTACCCAGAGATCAGTCCAAGACTCCTCTCCAGTAGCATTAGTGCATTTGCATTCGAGCTTCACTACGCAACCCCTGCTGACCGGAGTGAGACTACGTGTACTGTCCTCAAATGAAGATGAGTCCCGAAATTTAGGGAAATCAGCACATTTTTTATTTTTTTGTTACAAAGACCACATTTATTAATCAGCTAACACCAGTTCCTGGCATAAAAGTTGAAGATCATGGTATGCCATTTGTTGGGCAAAAAAAATAAATTCTACTTTTCTCATCACTCCAAGAAAATCTGGAAAAGGTCTGAGATAAGACTGATTTATTAATCCTTCCAACTATCTTTTTTATCTTGGACTGGCATAAGAGATGGCAGCAATAGTGAACGTGGGGCATTCTTTTTAACAGTGCATTGAAGGGCAACTGTCACAAAAGTGAGAACGTGTAAATCTGTAGATGAGTCCAAAACCTGCACACATGGCACCTACATGTCAAAGGGACGTGCCAGCAAAATATGTAAAGCTAAGTTAACGCCACCACTAGAGTCCAGTCTATGCTTTTACTTTGAAATACTCCCAATTATCTGATTCTCAAGTTGATAGGTTCTTGAGCTTATTTGTGGTTGCTGTTAGTGTTGACTGCAGAAGAGTAATCCCACCAGTATGTAGCCAAGTCGGCGAGTCAATGTCCACATTTCTTACCCTAAGTGACTGCAGAAAGTTTTAGGAGAGCAAATTTTTTTTTACAAGATGCAATTTTTGCTACACATTATTTCCAAAAGTGGCAATCTGAATTGAAATTTAAAACGCATGATAGACCTACTTACTTCTCAAATTGTAGATGAAATTGTCCGTCCTCTGGATTCCTTTGAAAGTTGTAGAACTGGGGCTTTATTTTTAATGTCCAGGATGGAGCTACAGTCTAATGTGGGTATTGGTAATCCGTTACGAGAGGTCGAATTTCGATTACAAGGATGGACATTGAATCACTGGTCTCTTCTTCACTGGTGTGGATGGAACAATGAAAAAAGTAGTAGTGTTCAATACATATTGTAAATATACATAAGTTAACCAGTGAGATGCATTTGATCAGTGTTCCTACTGTTACTGTTAATATTTCAGGACAACCCCTCTCCAGAGATTGTTTGGCCCTTACGATTTCGTATCCTTTACGAGATTGCATTAGGAGTGAATTTTCTGCATAATATGACCCCTCCACTACTCCACCATGATTTAAAGACACCAAATATTTTGCTGGACAGTGAATTTCATGTGAAGGTAAGTTCAATTGTCTTTAGAAATTGTAATGCTTTCATAAATTGAGAATTATTTGCTAAATCATGCAAAACCATTTCCATGATTGACACATAACCTGCACGAGATACGTAGAAGTAATATGAAAGAGAGCAACTCTACAGTTATACAACCTATTCAAGTCTATATCTGTATATGTAAAGGGCATCTGTCAGCAGTTTTGTCCCTATGACACTGGCTGACCTGTTACATGTGCACTTGGCATCTGAAGACATCTGTGTTGGTCCCATGTTCATATGTGTCCACATAGCTGAGATAAATGATGTATTAATATATGCAAATCAGCCTCTAGGAACCTCTAGGGACTGGCATAGATTTCAGTTCAGGCGCACAGATTATGAAAGGCAGTGCCTAATTTATGACGTCAAAAATTAGGTGCAGCCTACGGCAGCTCATGAGGTTATCACAGACTGGCATACAACGCCGGTCTACGATAAGTCAAGCCCTATATATGAAATGGAATTTCCTTATATGCTGCACAGTCTGGGCAACAGAATTACCAAGTGGTTCTCCTTCAAGTAATGCTCATGTAGGGAACATGTATTGAGAATTAATTTTACTTCTTACTTCCTTTTACTTACAGAGGGTGAGGTTTGATGATTTTTTTATAAGTTTGTGGCAAGACCAACTACCACATTTATCTTCATTATTAGTCACAATCTCATGAAGAGAATGTAAAGATTGAGGAGGACCAGAATAGCAAGAATAATAGCAGCCCAGCCAACTTCTGTATACTCACGAAGCTGCGGGTGCTAGCCTAAGTATATACTAAGTGGTTATACTTCACTTGAATTTCCACATTCTTACAAGCAACAGGGCTTTACCTGTTGCTTCACGTTCACCTAGTTACTAAGTTTGTTTGGGCAGTTGCTATGCAACTGTCTTGTATCTAAATTGGAGTTTGGTTATCGCCTAGCTTTGTCTGGTTGATTAGAGTGAATTTGATCATTGTCTAGCCTTTATGTATTACAGCCTTATTCCATTCTGGTTGTTGGGTACGGCGATTGCCAGACACATTCACTTCCAGATTGTTTGTCCTTTGTTCTGTAGTTCGTACTTTCCAGGCCCTAGCTGGTCTCTGACTCATGGTGCCACTGGACCGGGGGTCAGCAACCTCCGGCACTACAGGTGCTGTGAAACTACATCTCCCATCATGCACACTTGCTTGGCTGTTCCCACAGAAGTGAACGGAGCATGCCGGGAGTTGTAGTTTCACAATAGCTGGAGTGCCGAAGGTTGCTGATCCCTGCGCTAGACTCACAGGTAGAGTCCACTCAACTAATCAGTGGCTGAGGTCTGTGATTGGCCAAACGGTCATTTCCTGTATGTCAACAGGAAGCAGAGACCAGTGAGGGCATGGTGGGCATCAGAATGGAAGCAGTGGAAGTTAGTGTGACTTACTTCATTTTTTTGTGCCCCTCTCACAATTTTTAATAAATAAATAAAAAATAAAAAAAATAATTATTCAGCCGCTTTAAAGTGCAAATCCCTCATGATGGTACCTGTATTTTAAGAATTATGTAGACAATCTACACCGCCATGCAAAGATTATATTTAGATATATCACAAACTCAGCTTTTTCCTTTTTCTCGTTTTAGATTGCTGATTTTGGTTTTTCACAATGGCGCAAGTTGTCGCTGTCAGTAAGTGACCAGAATTCAACAGGAGGCACCATTATTTACATGCCCCCAGAGATGTATGAGTCTAACATCAAAAACAGCAGAGAAAGTGTTAAACATGATATGTACAGGTATGAGTAGATGAGGACGACTTATAATTTGATATTTTGGAGGCAATGCTCTGGATGAATTCATTTTTTATTCATGTTACTTACATATCTTACTGCCGTCAGTGTGTACTGAGAAAACTCCTTTAAGTGACATCAGTCTGCCATACTTGAGCCCAAATTCCCCCAGAAAAACTTACCATAAAAAAATCTCTACTTCTATGCC
This sequence comes from Rhinella marina, assembly GCA_900303285.1. Lineage (NCBI taxonomy): Eukaryota > Metazoa > Chordata > Amphibia > Anura > Bufonidae > Rhinella > Rhinella marina. The sequence continues at coordinate 21,745 of ONZH01028350.1, forward strand.
GCCATTTTTCCTTTCTACTGATCTCTATTCCATCCCCTAGTACACGCGTTCTACCTCCTATCCTAACCCAAGACTAGAAGTCATCTTCAATAAACAGACTCACTTTACCAAATGGTGTTTATCCTGTAGACAAAGTTAATACAAGGCACTTACTAATGTATTGTTATTATCCATATTGTCTCCTTTGCTGGCTTCATTCATTTTTCCATCACATTATATACTGCTCATATATAGGGGTTACGGCCACTGCTGCAGTGCAGATGCAAGATGGCCAGAACAAGAGCTGCTGCGCATAAGCGCCTATCCGTGCTCCCATGGTCCTATACTGTGCAAGCACGACCACTCCTGCTGGATTACAGGGTGGTCGTAACCCCTGGATATGAGCAGTGTATAATGTGAAGGAAAAAGTAACCCAGCCAGCAAAGGAGGTAATATGGACAATTACAATACATTAGTAAGTGCCTTGCATGAGCTTTGTCTACAGTATAAATATAATTTGTTGAAGTGAGACAACCCCGTTAAGTTAGTGGACTCAGATAAAAAATCTGTCACAGGCCTCCCATATAGGGATGAACAAACCCGATGTTTTCAGGTTCGGGTTTGGCGTTCGGGCGGTGGATGAATTCCGTTATCAGGAAATATAATAGAATTCTATGGCGGAATGCAAAACGGAAGCTTTCTAAGAGCCATTCTGTCATAATAGAAGTCTATGGGCAGCATAATGGATCTGTTTGGTTTCCGTTATGTAGGAAAGGTCTTTGTTTTCTGTCCTGCATAACGGAAACCAGATGGATCCGTTATGCTGCCCATAGACTTCTATTATGATGGAATGGCTCTTAACGGCTTCTGTTTTGCATTCCGTCAAAGAATTCTGTTATATTCCGTGCTAACAGAATTCATAATGGAATTCATCCACCACCGGAACGCTGAACCTGAAAACGTTCTCTCATTCCTAGCCCCCTACCATATACCATTTAATATCAGTACTTGTGTCTCCCTTATGTGACACTAGGGCCTAGGTACACCTGCCACTGCTGCACCCCCTATAGCTGTGCCCCTAATCATAACTGCCTCTGGCTTTATACGTTGCTTCTCTCTACCCTGTTCTCAGTCAGTACAATTTGGCATTATTACCAGTGACCAAGAGATTGAGGTCTATTACAAAATGTGATTCCACAATCTTTAAGACTGGATGTAATGTCATTTGATTTACAGATGCAAATGAAAGAACATCACTTGGAGAATGGCTGCAGTCATAGCACTTAAAGGGCATCCGTCAGCAGATTTGTACCTATGGCACTGGCTGACCTGTTACATGAGCATTTAGCAGCTGAAGACATGTGTTGGTCCCATGTTCATATGTGCCCTCATTGCTGAGAAAAATTATGTTTTAATATATGCAAATGAGCCTCTAGGAGCAATGGGGGCGTTGCTGTTACACATAGAGCTACCGCACCCTCTGCACTTTGATTGACATGGTCAAGCAAGCGTGATGACATTTTCACTGTACAGCCTTATCAATCAAAGCGAACAGGGTCCGGCAGTTGCAGAGAGAGTTGATCCTCTAGGTGTAATGGTAACGCCCCAGTTGCTCCTAGGCGCTAATTTGCATATAGTAAAACGTCATTTTTCTCATCAATGTGGGCACATATGAACATGGGACCAACACAGATGTCTTCAGCTGCCAAGCGCACATGTAACAAGTCACCCAGTGTCATAGGTACAAATCTGCTGACGGATGCCCTTTATATGGGTTGTCCCTTCTGAATATTTATGAAATATGCTATGGCTCCGTTGTAAAGGTCTAGGTGGGACAACTCTTAAGTCACATGTTTTGTTATGAAATATAAAATGTTGGAAATCAATGCTGTGATCCACGTATTATATTGTGATGAGTATAAATAATTGAGCGCCATGTTGGTTTTATATTCTAGCTATTCAATTATTATGTGGGAAGTTCTCTCAAGAAAACAGCCATATGAAGGTAAGAACCAGATCACTGCAAGCTGTTGTATGTAACTCTAATGTACAAAAAGTTTCTAACTTTTGGTACATACTTAAAGGGTTTGTCTCACTTCAGTAAGTGGCATTTATCATGTAGAGGGAGTTATTACAAACCACCTAGTAATATATTGTTATTCTCCATATTGCTTCCTTTGCTGGCTGGATTCATTTTTCCATTACATTATAAACTGCTTGTTTCCATGGTTACAGATCGCCCTGCAATCCATCAGTGGTGGTCATGCTTGTACAATATAGGAAAAAGCACCATCCTATGTGCGCTCCCATGGCCCTGGCCACTAGAGAGGCCATAGTGGAACATACCCTAAGGGCTCATGCACACGCCCGTTGCCCGGCTGTGCCCATATTGAATGGGTCCACAATATGGAAAAAGTGGTGATGAGCGGAGGCATGGAAACCCACATAATCACTACGGACTGCTTCTGTAGGGTTTCTCTCCTTGCCTTGACATTGCAAAAAAAATACAACTTGTTCGTTTTTTTTGTGGTGCAGATGGATCACGGACCCATTCACGTTGAATGGGTCTAGATCAGTCTGCGGCAGCCGCACAGATGATGCCAGTGCATCGGGGACCACGGTAGGGAATGGCCGGGCAACGGCTATGTGCCTGAGCCCTAAAGCTGCTCTTTTCAGATCTAGGTCAGAGAGACTTGTCCTGGAAAAAGAGGACGTGTGGTCACCCTACCTGAATATCACTAGAGTCAGTAGAAACAGAAATTCCTTTGCTATGCAGGGTGTGTACACAACTATGTAAACTTGGCATCCAGCAAACTATTCTTCACTTCTGCAAATAATAAAGCCGTACATGATGGTAAGGTGGATGGTTTATCACGCATCCCTAATACAGCATTCTGTATGTTTTGTATCAAATGACAAAGACTGACAATACATGCAACCAAAGGGTAAGAACAGCAGCAGGAGGCGAGGGTTGCTTAATTGTAAGGCAACCGTCAAATAGCGTAGCCTCACCAGCACAGATGCCATAGAAACTGGTCAACAATACAGCCTCTCCCTCCTTCTGTGGGAAAAACACTGTTGTACGTAATTGGAGCCTATACTGGTCATCAGTTCTATATATATATATATATATATAAATATATATATATGTATATATACATACAGTATCTCACAAAAGTGAGTACACCCCTCACATTTTTGTCAATATTTTATCATGGGACAACACTGAAGATATGACAGTTTGATACAATGTAAAGTAGTCAGTGTACAGCTCCCATGAAAAGATATAATAAAGTATTTACAAAAATGTGAGGGGTGTACTCACTTTTGTGAGATAGTTGTGTGTATATGTGTCTATATATATATAGACACATATACACATATAGAGATATATAATGGAAGCAGCACTGCCAGTAGAGAAAAAGTAAAGGTCTGCCAGCGGTTTTGGATCCGGTCAAATCCTTCACATAAAATAAAGAAAGTCCGCAGCACTACCTAGTAGTGCTGCGGACTTTCTTTATTATATAGATATATATATATATGGACACCTACGCATATATATTGAGACACCTACGCCTTACACCTACAGGATCTTTTATGACATCCCATTCTAAATCTATAGCCATTAATATGGAGTTGGTCCCCCATTTGCAGCTAAAACAGCTTCAGCAAGATTTTGTGGGGATTTTTGTCCATCCATCCAGAGCATTTGTGAGGCCAGACACTGATGTTGGATGAGAGGGCCTGGCACACATCTGATACTCATTGCTAGTTCTTCCCAAAGGTGTTGGATGGGGTTCAGGTCTGGCTCCATACCTTTATGGACCTTGTTTTGTGCAATGGGGCAGTGTCATGCTAGAACAGAAATAGGCCTTAAAGGCTATGTTCACCTTTGAGGGCATTTTTTTTATTATGGCATTGTACTCATTTTGAGATAAAAATAATTTTTAAATGTGTCTTTATTAAAAATATGGAGCCCTTTTTTTCTGTACAGAGCTGAGATGCTCTAGTAGAACCCTTTTACTGTCTTTTCCATCAGACCAGGACCTGAAGGATTCCTTATCTCTGCTGTATGACCTCTTAAACTCTCATCATAGATCAGCTATTATTATATTATTACTGATAGGAATGTGGTTTATGACCTCTCAGTTGTTTAGAGATAAGGTTTATTAGATGATCGGCAAAAAGTGAAAGTACCAGTCACACTTCTAGAAAAACAGTTAACCCTCTGTGACAGAACAGCTGAATATCTTTAATAAAGGCCAACTGAAAAAAATGATTTTTAGCCAAAAATGAGTAACATGCAATCATAAAAAAATTGCCTCAGGAGGTGTACATAGCCTTTAACCAAACTTTTCCCTCAAAGTTGGAAGTATAAAATTGCCCCAAATGTCTTGGAATGCTGAAGCATTATGATTTCCCTTCACTGGAACTAAGGGGCCAAGGCCAATCCCTGAAAGACAGCCCCATAGCACTATCCCTTCTCTGCCAAACTTTACAGTTGACACAGTGGCACAGTTGGCATTTGCCAAACCCAGACTCATCCATCAGATTGCCAGTTATAGAAGCATGATCATCACTCCAAGGAATATATTTCCACTGCTCCAAAGTCCATCTAAAGACTGGCATTATGCCTGGTGATGTAAGGCTTTCATGCAGCTGCTCGGCCATGGAAACCCAAGCCAAGAAAGCTCCAGATGCACATTTTTTGTGTTGATGTTAATACTAGAAGTTTGGAGCTCTGCAGTTATTGGGCCACTAATAATAATACATACGAGTATTACAATCATTATTACATACATTAATGTATTTCTTTTCACTATTTAATGCCGTATATGTCTGATTTGATATATTTTTAATGTGAATATTTCAACAGATGCCGAAAGTCACTTGCAGATCATGTACCGTGTAGCAAATGGCAGGAGACCAGACACGAGCGAGGAAAGCCTGCCGTCTGATATTCCCCACAGGGACCTATTTGTGTCTTTAATGCAGAGCGGATGGGCCAGTGATCCCAATGAGAGACCTGCTTTTCTAAGTTAGTATATGGTCAGCAGTTTATTTTTATACTAGAAAAAAAAATGGAGACCCTGACATACCTGGTCATTGCATTAATTTACAAATTTACAGTAGAAAAAAAGAACCATTGCCCGCATGATATCCTATCTTGACAGAACAGGAAAGCCTTTCCCAAAACCCTCTTTAAAGGGGTTCTATTACTTTATTATAAAAATAAGAGCAATGACTAGGAGAAATAAAATGGCCACCATCCTATTAGTACACACAGAGCCTGTCCTAATAACATAGCAGGACAAGTTACTTCACAACACTGAGGTAAAGAGCTGCCTCATCCTCTTCTTCTACTTTTCAAGGATTATGATCCTGAATACAGATGATGAGATCTTCAACTAAATCTCTGTAGAAATGGAGTTCATGAGGAGACATGAAGTACAGAGAGGACGGACAGGACAGACTGTGGTAATGTGCGGCTATGGTAATGGAGACTGCATACAAGTGCTGCTGCACATCAACCACATCCCACCTCCTACTTCATGTCTCCTCATGAATTCCATTCCTACAGAGATTCAGCTGAAGATCTGAAGATCAGCTGTATTCAGAATCATAATCCCTGACAAGCAGAGCAGAGAGGAGGATGAAGCAGCTCTTTAGCTCAGTGCTCTGAAGTAACTTGTCCTGCTGTGTGATTAGGACAGGTTTTGTGTGTACTAATAGAACGGCAGTCATTTTACTTCCCCTGATGATCGCTCCCCAGACAAAACAAGCCATTATAATTAATGAAAGTTATTTGGGAATATATTTATAATAATGTTATATTTAAGTATTTTCACTTTCATTTTCCCGGAGAACACCTTGTGAGCACTCAGTAGGGTAGCCTTTACTTTGATGCATGTTCTTTTCAACAACCATTTTATTAACTCTTTTATTTTGTTTTCAGAATGTCTATTGGAACTTGAGCCTGTGACTAGAAGATATGATGATATCTCAATACTGGAAGGGATATTGCAAATAAAAAGAGTAAGTCATCAGTTGCCAATAAATTATGTGACGCCCTGACAATTAGTATATACTTTAATCCATTTTATGCTGTTTTTATACTTTAATATTAAAGTACATAAAGCGACCTCCAGTTAAAAAAAAAATTAACTGGAGAAGAAACAGAGCACTTACAAGGTGACCTCCTTTTCATCCTCTTGGCTGCAGATCCATCAGTTCCTGGTCTCCTCTTCTGCCGTCCAAGATGACTGTTTCATCCACTTCTCTGCCTGATGCGTACTGAGTATTTGGTAGCCCAAGATACTTCCTGCTGCTGTTGGATTGCCTAGCACTGCTAACGTTAACAGTCCTGGCCAATCCAAGAACAGGGATGGACAAGGAGGGAGTGTCTTGGGCTACCGTTGCACAATAGTCTAAGAAGTGTTGCGGCCTTCTTCAATGGCAGAAGAGGAGCCCAAGATTTAGCAGGTCTAAAACAAAAATTTCTGGTAAGGAGGCCCCAGATAGGTGTTCTGTTTGTCCCCCAGTTAATGTGATTTTTTTTTTATTGAACCAGAGGGTCACTTTAAAGGCCATGTACACCCTCAGAAGCAATCTTTTGTTATGATTGCACGTTACTCATTTTTGTCTAAAAATAATTTTTTCAATTGGCCTTTATTAAAAAAAATATTGAGCTGTTCTGTCACAAAGGGTTAAGTGTTTTTTCTAGCTGTGTGAATCCTACTTTCACTTTGTGACGGTCATCTAATAAACCTGATAAACACTTATGTAAGCCACATTCTTATCAGTAAAATAAGAGCTGATCTATAATGAGTGAGGAGCATGTCTGCTCCTGGTCTGACGGAAAAGACAGAATATCCAAAGGGTGCAACTAGAGCATCTCAGCTCTGTACAGAAAAAGGAAGCCATATTTTTAATAAAGACCAATTTAAAAAATTATTTTTAGCTCAAAAAAAGTACAATGCAATAATTTAAAAAATGTCCCCAGAGGTGTACATAGCCTTTAAGCATATTTACTAGTCACTGAGGAGCTGAGATCTGAGTTACTTGCATGTCGTATGGTTACCCATACAAGTATTACTTTCCCTCCACTTGTAGTTATTTAGCAGCCCCAGACATTGGGGGGAATTCATCAATCCTTTTGGGTCAGACTTCTGCCTGGAAAAGTCACAAATTTTGACATACACCATTTTTGTTCAAAATATTGTTACATTTTGTGATTTTACATTGCTCTCACCACTTTTGAACAGCTTGTTACTAGCTAGGCGTATGCCATATTTATACATTTTTGCTAAAAATGAGCAATCTTACTCAAGTAGGGGGTTGGGGTAAAAAAATTGTAGTCACAATGGATGTGCGACGTTATCAAATAATGTGCACCGCTCAAGAAAAACTGACTTTAAAAATTCCTCCCCATGATAAACTCCCCCATTGTGTTTACATCATTCATCACCCCATCATGTCTTGCGCTAAACACTCTTCTGATACCTCCAAGTGATGTGACTTCAGCCCTGTCTGTAAAATAACCAGTTAAAGGGGCCTGACACATTGGACAATCCCTACTTGTAAGACGGGTCCCTTGACAATAAGAAGATTATCTCACCAATCAGTTGTAATCTTTGGGAAAACCTGGTAATAAGTGTTCAATTTCCATGCAATGCCATTATAGGGGGAATTAAGCATTGGACAGTGCCCATTCACATTAATGGTCTGCCTGTGTAATGCAGAACCAAACAGGCCTTCCTGGGCAAGAGATGCCCTTCACCCTGGACAAGAGATGAGGATCCAAAACAGAGGGTTCCCCTCTATTAGATAACTCTGAATTCCCTAATTTAATATACAATAATAGGTTTTCTAAACTAGACAACATAAAATTTTCTACCGGTCATAACCACAATGTATAATGAACGTGTGATATCTTCATTCCAGACAAGAAACAATATTTCATGTATCTCAACTCCAAGTCATCCTGTGGAAGAAATTATCCATCCATTTATATCCATGCCGAACACTTGTCAGGTAGGTGGTCATATGTACTGTATCTTTATATGCTTATAGTTACCTGTTCCTGGGCCACCTGGCAAGACATTTTGGTTCCATCTGCTGCAATTAGGAACATGTCCAGATATTTAATTTGAGGAGTTTTGAGGAACAATATAGTTCCAAAAATGATCTCCCTATGAACATCATGAGGGCAATATAAGCATTGAAGAGGATGCCGTGCTCACACTATCGCCACAACCCCTTCAAACAGCTGATTACTGAGGTCTGATGACCTGTTGGGCTGGATAACCCTTTTAAGTTACTTTATTTTCTGAGCTGTACTTTTACTTTTTATCACTTCCTGGAAAGAACTTTTCAGGACAGCAAAAAGACAAGAAGAATAGTTGGTTGACAAAATCACATGAAAGAAATGACTCAATCACAGGAAATGCGAGAATAGCACAATAATGTTATGCCTCGATTAATCTGTGAAGGATCTCCTAATCGTCTGAAGACTATTGAAAAACTGATATTTTTATCTCACATGATTTTTCTTGTATCTTTTGCTTGCATTAGGTGCCGAGCCAAGAGTGTTCTACCATTGTCTCGGATTTGTCATGTTCTCCAGATGGTATGTATTTACTACCAAGTCCTTGTAAAGGCTACGCACACTGTGACAACCATTTTTCTTATCACAATTTTGCAGTGTTCTCCAACCAGTGAATCAGCAGCCACGTGTGGCCCTCAGGCCCCTGCATATGGCTTCCCATCAGTTAGCTTATTAGCATTATTAGTATATAGTACAGGGCTGGCCAACCTGAGGCTCTCCAGCTGTTGTAAAACTACAACTCCCACCATGCCCTGCTGTAGGCTGATAGCTGTAGGCAGACTGGGCATGCTGGGAGTTGTAGTTTTGCAACAGCTGGAGAGCCACAGGTTGGCCAGCCCTGATATAGTATAAGGGCCAAAACCAATTCACTGGCAGTTATCATTAGGTTAAGACCATCACTTTATTATATCTGTAATAACGTGTCTTAGCGGCCTAGTCTTGATTGAAAGATCTTGATCTACAGCTTTTATGCGTATCTATTATATAGCCTGATCCTGTTTCAGCTCTGTGTGAGCTTTTCGCTAGTTTGAGGAAAGCTCCCACAGAGCTAATACATCACATTTGGGACAATAAAAAGACAATTTTTTTGGAATACTGGCTTGACTGAGGACTAGAAGGATGTTTGCTATGAAACAGAAATATAGGTGCGTTCTGCCTTATTTCCCATGCCCTTCAAAATAACTCATGAAGTATGTCAAACCCTCCTACCAGAGGCGTAGCTAGAGGTTCAGCACAGGGGGGGCAAAACATACTTGAGTGGGCCCCCCACTTAGTGGCTTCCCAAACGCACGTTTCCAACTTCACAGGCACATACTACTAGTTGTTAAGTACAGTACAATAGACTTTCTACATACCCTACTCTAAATACTCTACCACATAATGCAGTAAAATATAGGAGTAATAGGAGTAAAAAAACAAGGGGACTCCTATGTTAAAGGAAACCTGTCCCAGTTTTTACATCACTAAACTAACAGTCCCCTCCCCCATCAGACCTCAGATAAGCTTAACGTGCCCCATCAGACCTCAGATCAGCGTGTTGTGCCCCATCAGACCTCAGATCAGCGTACTGTGCCCCCATCAGACCTCAGATCAGCGTATTGTGCCCCATCAGACCTCAGATCAGCAGAATGTGGCCCCATCAGACCTCACATCAGCCTACTATGCCCCCATCAGACCTCAGATCAGCGTATTGTGCCCCCATCAGACCTCAGATCAGCGTATTGTGCCCCCATCAGACCTCACATCAGCAGAATGTACCCCATCAGACCCCAGATTAGCGTATTGTGCCCCCATCAGACCTCACATCAGCAGAATGTACCCCCATCAGACCTCAGATCAGTGTATTGTGCCCCCATCAGACCTCAGATCAGCGTATTGTGCCCCATCAGACCTCACAACAGCCTACTGTGCCCCCATCAGACCTCAGATCAGCCCACCCAGCCACATAAGATTAAAATAAAAAACCTTTCTTACCTGAGGTAAGTTCTAGACTTGACCGCGGCGACTCAATGGATATTTGTACTTCTCCAAAGCGTTTGACACTGTACCACATAAAAGGTTAGTATACAAAATGAGAATGCTTGGCCTGGGAGAAAATGTCTGTATGTGGGTAAGTAACTGGCTTAGTGATAGAAAACAGAGGGTGGTTATTAACGGTACATACTCATATTGGGTCACTGTCACTAGTGGGGTACCACAGGGGTCTGTATTGGGTCCTGTTCTTTTCAATATATTTATTAATGATCTTGTAGAAAGCTTGCACAGTAAAATATCAATTTTTGCAGATGACACTAAACTGTGTAAAGTAATTAACACAGAAGAGGACAGTGCACTGCTACAGCAGGATCTGGACAGACTGGAGGCTTGGGCAGAAAAGTGGCAGATGAGGTTTAACACTGACAAATGTAAGGTTATGCATATGGGAAGGAATAATGCAAGTCACCAGTACATACTAAATGGTAAAGCATTGGGTAACTCTGACATGGAAAAGGACCTAGGAATTTTAGTGAACAGCAAACTAAGCTGCAGAAACCAGTGTCAGACAGCTGCTGCCAAGGCCAATAAGATAATGGGTTGCATCAAAAGAGGCATAGATGCCCGTGATGAGAACATAGTCCTGCCACTTTACAAATCACTAGTCAGACCACATATGGAGTACTGTGTACAGTTCTGGGCTCCTGTGAACAAGGCAGACATAGCAGAGCTGGAGAGGGTTCAGAGGAGGGCAACTAAAGTAATAACTGGAATGGGTGGACTACAGTACCCAGAAAGATTATCAAAATTAGGCTTATTCACTTTAGAAAAAAGACGACTGAGGGGAGATCTAATAACTATGTATAAATATATCAGAGGTCAGTACAGAGATCTCTCCCATCATCTATTTATCCCGAGGACAGTGACCATGACGAGGGGACATCCTCTGCGTCTGGAGGAAAGAAGGTTTGTACATAAACATAGAAGAGGATTCTTTACGGTAAGAGCAGTGAGACTATGGAACTCTCTGCCTGAGGAGGTGGTGATGGTAAGTTCACTAAGAGAGTTCAAGAAGGGCCTGGATGTATTTCTGGAGGGTAATAATATTACAGGTTATAGTTACTAGAGAGGGGTCGTTGATCCAGGGAGTTATTCTGATTGCCTGACTGGAGTCGGGAAGGAATTTTTCCCCCTAAAGTGAGGAAAATTGGCTTCTACCTCACAGGGTTTTTTGCCTTCCCCTGGATCAACTTGTAGGAAAACAGGCTGAACTGGATGGACAGATGTCTTTTTTCGGCCTTACAAACTATGTTACTATGTTACTATGTCCCGCGCTGCGGCTGCCCTCCGGTCCGGCGCTCCACTGTCTTCCCTGGCCGGCGCGCACTATGACCTGACTCTGCGTGGAAGCGCTCACTTGTATTCGCCTGATAGTCATCCTTGCTGGGCCCCCCCTGAGTCACTGGACCCGGAGCCGTCGCCCCCCCTGCCCCTCCGGTAGCTACGCCTCTGCCTCCTTCCCACGCTTTACATAAAGGTAACCAACTCTTTCACGATGGACAAATCTCCTCTGGCTTCAACCTTTTTGGATGGACAAGCTGCTTTGGCCTCCAGCTTACCAACGCATGACAAATAAGCCACTCTGACCTCCAGCTCATCATGCATCTCTGAGCCCAACAGTTACATAGGCAAACAGATTTTTAAGGCACCTTACTCATTTTACCACACTTGCCTCCCTCCCAAACCATTGTCCACAGCTCTGCACAGTAACAGGTTCTTCAGAGGAGAAATATGTATAACTCGCCCCAGCTTAGCTGGACAGCAAGACAGCATTACAGCACCAGCAAACATATTTTACTACAGTTCACTGTCCTCACCATCTCAGCACTACAGCCTCTCGTCCCCTCAGGTTTATCTCACAGGAGCTGATTTGAAGCCTGCTGCAACCATTTAATGACTAACATGTGCCAGCAGCTGCAGCATCCTTTACAAGCTCCTCTGAGGCTCTCTCTTTATCAGTCCCCTTCTTTGGGAACTGCTGCATGCTTCTGGACTAGTTCTGTGCCTTCCTCAGCATAGGAGACCTCTGCGCACCATGTGTCTTCAGCCACAAACTTCCTCATCCCCATCGCCAGCAGCTGTTTTATAACCTACTAGTTTTAGCAACAACAGTGACATCTAGTGACAACAGTTAATATTACAGTATAAGCAAATGCATTGGATTATATAAACTCAAGTACAGTGTATCATATTGTACAAATAGAAGCAGAAAAATCCTAATAATCAACAAGTCCTTAAAAGGTTATACATGCAGTCTTTTGCATAAGGGTGGGTTCTGATTCTAAGGTTTACAAAGACTGCAAAGGGCCCCTGTGCAAGAAAAGTATGAGGGCCCCTTGTTCTGTAAAAACTACTTTTTAGACAGTGAGCAAAGAACATGGAGCTTCTTTCTAGCAAGCTCCCTACTGATGTAGCCATTTCTTTTGCAGACAGTAATCCACCAGTGACAACTATAGCTACAGTAGCAATATTCTACGTGCAATGAAATTGTGAAGCATTAAGAAGCATTTGTGTTTTCTTAGTAAGATGGTAGTGGGCGCCTTTTCCTAAAGGGCCTCTGTCCAGCAGATATAGTATATCTATCCCTGATCTGGTTATTGGTTTCTGTTTTATTAGAGGCCTATAATTGTGTCAGAGCCTGGGCCCTCCAAGGCATCCTATAGTACTCTGGTGGGCCACCTATAGGATTTCTCCTTTTAGAAGAAAAACCTTTTCATGGACTGCTTTGTTATAAGGTTTCCTGTTATTTCCATGTTTGTAGAGAAAGAAAGCATAAGATGGAAACTAAGAGATGAATGGAAGCCAACAGACACAGTACCATATCCTAACAGTTATACAGGTAAGTAGATGTGGCTCAGTGATTAGCACTGGTGCCTTGCAGCGCTGGGGTCCTAGTTCAAATCCGACTGAGGACAACATCTACATGGAGTTTGGATGTTCTCACCGTGTCTGTGTGGGTTCCCTCCCACACTCCAAAGACATAATGATAGGGAACCTAGATGTTAAGTCCCATTGGGGACAGTAGCATGCTAATGTCTATAAAGTGCAGAATATAGTAGCGCTATATAAGTGCATAAAATAATTAAATAAACCCGTATATATTATAGTCATACAAACATTCTAATAATTTGTAGCATTTTATTATGCAGATTATTTTTTTTCTCATTTCAAAGAGGGCCTGTCAGCCAAAATGCAATGTAATCTGCAGGCAGCATGTTATAGAGCAGGAGAAGCTGAGCAGATTGATACCGTATTTTTCGCTCCATAAGACGCATTTTTTCCCCCAAAAGTGTGTGTGTGTGTGGGGGGGGGGAATGTCCCTGCGTCTCATGGAAGCGATCATTAGCACAGGAGAACCAGGAAGCGATGAATGATCTCTAATCACCGCTTCCTGGTCCTACGCTCGGCTGTGGGTCAGTAAAAAATCACGGGGACATGCACTACTTTGATCCGTAATGAGGACCAAGCACGCCCATTGAAGTCTATGGGGCCGTGAAAATCACTGACACACATCCGTGTTGTGTCCATGTTGCGTCCGTTTTTCACTGATTTTCAGCTGAGCAATGTCAGTGAATTATGGATGACAAACGGATGGTAAAAACGGACACACGGACATCTTCACGGATGAAACACGTACGCTAATGAGGCCTAACACATGACCATCTAAGGGAAAGGGAACCCTCACCGAGCCAGTTCCTTTACAACCCCCAGTCAACATACAATATATATACATAATGTTGTGGCCCCTGTACCTAAAAAAAAAAAGAGAAATGTATGGGTTTAAAAGCTGGCCATTTTGCCATCACATTATGCACTTCTCGTTTCCATGGTTACTACCACCCTGCAATCCAGCAGTGGTGGTCGTGCTTGCACTCTATGGGGAAAAAGCACCAGTCTATGTGCTTTCCCACGGTCCTAGCCACCAGAGAGGCCAGCGCTTTTTCCTATAGTGTGCAAGCACCACCGATGGATTGCAGGGTGGTAGTAGCCATGGAAACAAGAAGTGCATAATGTGATGGCAAAATGGCCAGCTTTTAAACCCATACATTTCTCTGGTGGTTTTTAGGTACAGGGGCCACAACATTATGTATATATATTGTATGTTGACTGGGGGTTGTAAAGGAACTGGCTCGGTGAGGGTTCCCTTTCCCTTAGATGGTCATGTGTTAGGCCTCAGGGTGGTCGTAACCATGGAAACGAGCAGTATATAATGTGACAGAAAAATTAATCCAGCCAGCATAGGAGGCAATATGGATAATCGCAATACATTAGTAAGTGTCTTGTGGCAACCTCCTCTACATGATAAATGCCATTTGCTGAAGTGAGACAACCCCTTTAAATTGCAAATTGCGGCCCCAATGCACAGAAAGGCCAGGCAACGTCCGTGTGTAGGAACTGTTTTGAAATATGAAGCCTGTAATACTACTTGAACATACAATTGTTTTATTGCTTTATACTATATATAGAACACAATGTGCCTTTTACTGTCCTCAGGTACCTTGGTAGATCCTGAACAGGAGTCGGCCTCTACAGAGCAAATGTGGATCCAGCGGAAACGAGATCAAATCATAAATCAAATGACGGAAGCCTGTCTGAACCAGTGCCTGGACGCTCTCATTTCCAATGCTTTAATTTTGAAGGAAGAATATGAACTGATAAGATCAAAGGATACGAGATGCGCAAAAGTCAGAGAGCTTATCGACACCTGTGACTTTAAAGGAGAAGGTTTCGCCAGGATTATTGTGCAAAAACTAAAAGAAAACAAGCAGTTCGGCCTCCGGCCATTTCCAGAAATATGAGGAAACTGTCATATAATGTTTTTTGTTACATGTAAATGAATGCACTGTAAATATATATGTTACCAGAGCAGATAAAGTCACTGCTAGACATGAAAGGGGTTATTCCATGACTAATGTAAAAAGTGAAAAGCAGACATCGTATAGTACAAGGGTGGCCAACCTTGCAGACACAAAGAGCCAGGAAAAAAAAAGTATGACTTCCAGGAGCCACAAGCTATACATTGGCACACAAGTCTCCGTATTTTTCACCCTATAAAATGCACCTAGGTTTTAGTGGAGAAAAATAAGAAAAAAATATTTTTTTTATCTGATCTGATCTTATTTTTCATTAGCAGAGAAAAAAAGGAAAAAAAATATTTTTATCAGACCTCAGATCGGACTCCCAATCCTCATCTGACCTAAAATATGATCTTCAACACAAATCAGACTCCCAGTGTCAGACCCTCGGTGCTCAGATCTCCCCCCATGGCTCAGATCTCCTCCCATGCTCAGATCTCATGCTCAGATCTGAACCCCCCATGCTCACACCAGACCCCCATGCTCACACCAGACCCCCCCATGCTCACACCAGACGCCCCCATGCTCAGATCTGACCCTCATGCTCAAATATGACCCCCTCATGCTCAAATATGACCCCCTCATGCTCAGATTAGGCCCCCCATGCTCAGATTAGACTGTCCATGCTGAGACCAGACCCCCTTGCTCAGATAAGACCCCCCCATGCTCAGATCTGACCCCCATGCTATCACCAGACCGCTCATGGTTACACCAGATCTCTACATGCTCACATTTGACCCTCATGTTCAGATCTGACCCCCCCATACTCAGAACCCCTTATGCTCAGACCCCCCATGCTCAGATCAGACCCCCGCCCCCCCTCCCATGCTCAGATCAGGCCCCCACCCCATGCTCAGATCAGACCCTCATGCTCAGATATGACCCTCTCATGCTCAGATTAGACCCCCCATGCTCAAATTAGACCGTCCATGCTCAGACCAGACCCCCTTGCTCAGATAAGATGCCCCCATGCTCAGATCTGACCCCCCATGCTCACACCAGACCGCTCATGCTCGCACCAGATCCCCCCCATGGTCAGATTTGAACCCCCCATACCCAGATTAGACCCCACATGCTCAGATCA
>ONZH01028351.1:0-98483 GCA_900303285.1 Rhinella marina
TCTGCCTCTGCTCGGCTACTTTGGGGCCTTCTCCTTCAGCCTCCCCTTCCCCCGCCTCTTCGCCTGCACCTTCACACTCCTCGTCCCAACAACTGTCCATCTCGCAGGCGTTCGACCGCAGGCGGAAGTACGCCTCGAGTCACCCCCAAGCCCAAGCCTTAAACTGCCACATCTCCAAACTGCTGGCCCTGGAGATGTTGCCGTTTAGGCTTGTGGAGACGCAGGCCTTCCGCGACCTGATGGCGGCTGCCGCACCTCGCTATTCCGTCCCCAGCCGCCACTACTTTTCCCGGAGTGCCGTCCCCGCCCTGCACCAGCACGTGTCGCGTAACATCAGGCGGGCCCTGAGGTACGCAGTCAGCGCAAAGGTCCACTTGACCACCGACTCGTGGACAAGCGCTTGCGGCCAGGGACGATACATCTCTTTGACGGCACACTGGGTGAATGTAGTGGAAGCGGGGACGGGGTCGCAAACAGAGACGGCCTACCTACCACCCCCGCCCAAGATTGCCAGCATGGGTTCTGATAAACCCTCCTCCTCCTCCTCCTCCTCCTCCTCCTCTGCCTTAAACATCGCCCTCAGCCGCTAGCTGGAAGCGTTGCAGCACTGGCGCGGGAGACGTCAGCAGCGCGTGCTTAAGCTCATCAGCTTGGGCGACAGGAAGCACAGCGGCCCCAGAGGTGAGGGACGCCATACTGCAGCAGACGGGAGATGTGAGCTGTCGCCGCTGCAGCTAGGACCAGGCATGGTCGTGTGCGATACGGCCGTAACCTGGTGGCGGCTCTGGAGCTTTGCCGAACTCAATCACGTACCATGCCTGGCCCACGTTTTTAATCTGGTAGTCCAAAAATTTCTGAAGACTTACCCCAACCTGGCAGAGCTACTGGTGAAAGTGCGGCGCTTGTGCGCTCACTTTCGTAAGTCAACTGTAGCTGCTGCTAGCTTAAAAAAACTCCAGCAACGCCTCCATTTGCCTGAACATCGGCTGTTGTGCGACCTGCCCACTCGCTGGAATTCCACCTATTCCATGTGGCCAGGTGTGTGAGCAGCAGAGCAGCATTGATGGAGTACCAGATTATGAATCCACGCGTGCCTCCAACTCAGCTCCCTCAGTTTGCCAACCACGAGTGGCCATGGATGGCAGACATATGCGATGTACTGCGTATCTTTGAGGAGTCCACCAAGAAGGTCAGCAGCGAGGACGCTATAGTGAGCGTAACCATCCCGCTCCTAGGCGTCCTTAAAGAATCCCTCATCGCAATAAGGAGACGCATTGCACGCAGAGGAGACGGGGTAGGAGGAGACGCAACGGAGCTACACAGTCAGACCACACTTTTGTCTGCTTCACGGTGGCAGTTGCAGGAGGAGGAGGATGAGGAGGAGGACGACGTGGAGGTGGCTGTGGAAGAGGAGGAGGATGCCTGGCGGCGGAGGGTAGCAGTCAGGCTGTGTGCGTCCCATTGGTTCAGCGCGGATGGGGCGGAGAGGAGGCGGAAGAGGAAGAGGAGGAAATGGCAAGTGATCCTTCTGGTGGGGGCAGTGAGGTCATGCCTATTCAGAGTCTGGCACACATGGCTGACTTCATGCTGGCTGCTTTTCCCGGGACACACGTGTTGTCCGGATAGTGGAGAACAAACTGTACTGGGTCTTCGCAATCCTGGACCCCCGGTATAAAGATAACGTCTCTTCTTTTATTCCGGTAGAGGAGAAGGACAAATCGATTGCTGGAATACCAGAGGGAACTCGTGCAGAACATGATGGAGATTTTCCACCCACCATCGCTGGCGGCAGAGAGGAGAGGGTCTCCCAGAGTCCCACAACATCCATCAGGCCCACAGCCACCAGGGGAACACTCTCCAAGGTGTGGGACACGTTCATGGCACCCCCTCGTGCAACTTCCATCACTGCGGGGCCCGCTATCAGCAGGAGGGACAAGTATCGGCGATGTTGCGGGAGTACCTGGCAGACCGTAACCCTGTCCTCCCCGATCCCTCGGCGTCCTACACTTACTGGGTCTCCAAGTTGGACACGTGGCTGGAACTGTCCCTGTACGCCTTGGAGGTGCTTGCCTGCCCTGCCGCCAGCGTGCTATCAGAAAGGGTGTTCAGCGCAGCCGGGGGCATTATAACCGATAAGCGCAGCCGCCTGTCAACCGACAGTGCCGACAGGCTGACGCTAATCAAAATGAACAGCAAGTGGATTGACCCGGACTTTGCTTCTCCAACCGTGGAAAGCAGCCAAAAGTGAAGTGCCATCTGTATGAAGTGCCATTTCCTCCTCCACCTCCTCCTCCTCCTCCTTTACCGCCTTAGAATTGCTCCGTAAAAAAAAATATATATATATTTATGGCTCTCCTCTTGGGCCTCCACATAATTTTTAAGAGGTCTCACCTCTTGGGGCTCTACAAAATGTTTAAGAGGTCTCACCTCTTTAGCCTCCACACAATTTTTAAGACGTCTCACCTCTTGGGCCTCCACAAAATTTTCCATGAGCCTCTGGCCAGCCCACGGCCTCTTCCTGCCTTTTGCGGTCCTACGCATCCCTCAACATCCCCACTGCTTTACCTGCTAGACATGACACTGGGCCAGGTCGGGTCACTGACATCTCAAGCGCCAACAATTTGGGCATTTTAAGGCTTCTGCATGTGTTTTTGAGTTGTTTTTACATTTTAAAGAAGACATGTCTGACCACATCTCACACACACACACAATGACAATTAGGGGTGGGGTCTATTTGCTTTCCCCCTTGCCTATGCCATCTGTGGTTGTCATAGGCAACGTGATTTTAAGGGGTGAAGAATTTCATCTTCTTTTTGTCTAGTTTGGCTTGGGGTCCATGGCAATGTTGAGGAAAGAAGGTTCCTTGTATGGTCTCACTTTACAGAGAGGTTATATTGTGTTTGGAGTGTATTGTTGAGAGGCTGTGATAGTGGCGTAATAGTGCGACTTGGGCGCGTTATATGCACCCAGACATGCTTCCCCTGCTGTCCTAGTTGCATTCCAGCAGTGTTGGCATCCTTTTCTGAGGTTCCAGGGTGGACTTGGTGACCTCCAAGTGGTCGAATTGAGATTTCCAAGTGGCGAGCATTTTTTTCCCATAGACTTTAATGGGATTCGATATTCGGTCGAATAGTCGAATTTCGCGGTCTATTCGAATCGAATTTCGAACTTTCGAATATTTCACTACTCGCTCATCTCTAATCGTAACACACGTGCAGTTTCATCGTCCTGTGATAACTAGAAGTGGGTTAGGGGAAATCTTTAATGAACGCCCCTCGTAGCTTGAGGAAACCCATGTGAGGGCACAAGCTCTGCAGATGTTTTCCTAGAGAACTGCCGACCTGAAAGGCACGGGAACAAATCAAAGGGGGGTCACTTACTATCCAGAAATACCGCTATATTACGCCTATTTTAGACGTAGAAAATGGTCTAAATGTAAGACAGCAAGGAAGCCGGCTTATAGTTACACTGTGCTGGATGCGCTGAAGTTATGTAGAGGTGTCTAAAACGCTGTTCTTAAAGGGGTTGTCCCACAAAAAATATTCTACAGCTTTCAAACCAGCACCTGGATCTGAATACTTTTGAAATTGCATGTAATTAAAAATTCTGTATAGCTACTCAGTTATTCAGTAAAATGTATCTGCATAGGACCACTTAATTTCTTATTTCTTTGACCTGCTCACTGACAAGGCCGCACATGCTCAGTTTCATCTTTCAACTGACTCCTGAGCTGTGATAGGGAGAGCTGAGACACACCCCCTGAGCTGTGATAGGGAGAGCTAAGACACACCCCCTGAGCTGTGATAGGGAGAGCTAAGACACACCCCTTGAGCTGTGATAGGGAGAGCTGAGACACACCCCCTGAGCTGTAATAGGGAGAGCTGAGACACACCTCCTGAGCTGTGATAGGGAGAGCTGAGACACGCTCCCTGAGCTGTAATAGGGAGAGCTGAGACACGCTCCCTGAGCTGTGATAGGGAGAGCTGAGACATACCTCCTGAGCTGTGATAGGGAGAGCTGAGACATACCTCCTGAGCTGTGATAGGGAGAGCTGAGACACGCCTCCTGAGCTGTGATAGGGAGAGCTGAGACACGCCTCCTGAGCTGTGATAGGGAGAGCTAAGACACACCCCCTGAGCTGTGATAGGGAGAGCTGAGACACACCCCCTGAGCTGTAATAGGGAGAGCTGAGACACACCTCCTGAGCTGTGATAGGGAGAGCTGAGACACGCTCCCTGAGCTGTGATAGGGAGAGCTGAGACACGCCTTCTGAGCTGTGATAGGGAGAGCTGAGACACGCCTTCTGAACTGTGATAGGGAGAGCTGAGACACGCCCCCTGAGCTGTGATAGGGAGAGCTGAGACATACCTCCTGAGCTGTGATAGGGAGAGCATGGACATGCCGCCTTAGCTGCAGCAGAAAAGACACTCCCCTTGAGGTGTCAGCTTGATATAAATCTAGCAGAGCAAAGAATGGGGAGATCTCTGGATCCATGTGAGGTACAGGGCTGGTTCTAGCGTTGTTAGAAAGGTATTGTCGTGGACTATATGATGTCTGATTTTCATGTTTTACATTATTCGTGGGATAACCCCCTTTAATAAATGACCCCCAAAGTGTTCTGAGGCTCAGGGTGTGTCTGTCAGCGCAGTGCTGACGGATTCCTCTGCAGCTGTGGATGGCTCATCCTAAGTCCCCCTATATGTGCCATTCTTATGTTGATGCCTCCATCGTCTTGTCTCATCACCGCCTCTTTACGTTCCATCCTCTCCAAGGGAATTTAAAGGAAAAGCGACTCTAGACAGCGGTCGAGACGCAGACGGTGAGCAAACAAACATGCCATAACTATTTCATTAGCCAATTACCTCACCTGTGTTTCCCGAAATCTCCTCTATCTGCCACTCGGTGAAAACCAAAAATCGATTCCAACACAAACAATTTTTGCTTTTTTTAAAAGGTGCGTTTAAAATGGATTGGGCGGGGGAGGGGAGGGGGGATTTTACGAGCCGCAGATCCAGGAGCTGTAAATGCTACATGCGCCGAGCGCGATAAACCCGATTGATCTCCACGTAATGTGTATTGATCGCTGGGAGATGTCAGCTCTTCTGCCCTCCGCGGCTGCCATTAAGGAGCTCGAGAGCTTTTATTAAATCATTTCCCTCTCAGCCTTTAATTAAGAAAGATCTTCCCCCCAAAAAAGTCACCGACGCTGGGATACAAAGTATCATCTGACAGAAATTTACAGAGATTTTCAGAAAAATACATGATCTATGCCTCTGAAATATTTGACATTTCGTGATCTCTGCTTGCTGTCTGTGAATGGAAACATTCTTGTTTAGATCCAGAGGCAGGAAACCCCTAAAGGCCTGATGCTTCCTACAGCTGAGGGTTTGTTACTGTGTGGCATGTTTAGCACATATGTGTCTGTATCCCACATCTATCTCTGGGACAGGGGTCCCCCGACCCTATCCTGCATTGCTTTGTCTCATTGGCTGATACATCTGTGCTGAGGTGGCGGGTTTTACTCACAGGTGATGGAAACCATGTAGAGCATGCCGCGGCGGGCGGGACGTGGTGAGGCGGGACTGGTCAGGGGTTGTAGGATGATATCCTGCAGTACATTGTCCATGTGATCCAGTGATTGCAGCTTTAAGTCCCCCAGGAGGATGTAAAAAATTAATATAAAACAAAAATATAAATTATCCTGAAGGAACATAGGCTGCAAGAGCGGGAACTTTTATCAGAGAGGCACAGACTTAACAGTTATGGTTCTTAAGGCACTGTTTTTGGTGGTTACAGATGATACAAGGCTTGATGGTCACTAGAAGCACATACACTTGCTGGTTCTCATGGAGAGGCACAAACTTATAAGAACGTTCAAAAGTAAATTGTGGGATGGGGGGTCAGTCCTTCAGTGAGATGGTGACTCAGTTTAGGCTCCATGACGCTCTGCAACATCCTCCACCAACTCCTACAACTAGAGCCTAACAGCCCGTATACAGTACATCAGCTCCTGACGCTCCCCAGGACGCCCCTGTGCCAAATCCTGGCCCCATACCAGTGCCTGTCCTGTCCGCCCATCATGGTAAGCAGCACTGCTGACGCAGACATCACACATGGCCTGGAGGCTGCTGGATCTGTTGTTCACCACAAGAAGTTCTGGTCCAACATCTACACCACAAGCCGGAGCCAGCGGGACAGTTCTGGGGTTCAGGGACCATCCCATTGTCCTGGGGGTCCTGCCACATGTCCCAATATGAATATAATGGTGAAGTATGGAGCCGCCAGCTCGTTGTTCCACCGTTCACCCTGTGACCTCTGCAGCCAGCGGCTCGGGTCAGGACGGCACAATCCGGGGTCCAGTTAGGAGACACTAATGGGGCACCATACTGTGAGGAGGTACTAAGGAGGCATCATTACTGTGTGGCAGACACTAGGGGGCATCGTACTGTGTGGCAGACACTAGGGGGCATCGTACTGTGTGGCAGACACTAGGGGGCATCGTACTGTGAGGAGGGACTAAGGAGGCATCATATTGCATGATAGGCACTAGGGGGCATCTTAATGTTAGGAAGCATTAAGGAGGCATCATACTGTGTGGCAGGCAATAAGGAGGCATCATTACTGTGTGGCAGGCAATAAGGAGGCATCATAATGTGAGGAGGTATTAAGGAGGCATCATACTGTGAGGAGGCACTGAGGAGGCATCATAATGTGAGGAGGCACTAATGAGGCATCATACTGTCAGGAGGTATTAAGGAGGCATCATACTGTCAGGAGGTATTAAGGAGGCATTATACTGTCAGGAGGTATTAAGGAGGCATCATACTGTCAGGAGGTATTAAGGAGGCATCATAATTTGAGGAGGCATTAAGGAGGCATCATACTGTGAGGAGGCATTAAGGAGGCATCATAATGTGAGGAGGCATTAAGGAGGCATCATAATGTGAGGAGGCATTAAGGAGGCATTATACTGTGAGGAGACACTAAGGAGGCATCATACTGTGAGGAGGCATTAAGGAGGCATCATAATGTGAGGAGGTATTAAGGAGGCATCATAATGTGAGGAGGCACTAAGAAGGCATCATAATTTGAGGAGGCATTAAGGAGGCATCATACTGTGTGGAGGTATTAAGGACTCATCATACTGTGTGGAGGTATTAAGGAGGCATCATACTGTGTGGAGGTATTAAGGACTCATCATACTGTGTGGAGGTATTAAGGAGGCATCATAATGTGAGGAGGTATTAAGGAGGCATCATACTGTGTGGAGGTATTAAGGAGGCATCATACTGTGAGGAGGTATTAAGGAGGCATCATACTGTGAGGAGGTATTAAGGAGGCATCATACTGTGAGGAGGTATTAAGGAGGCATCATACTGTGAGGAGGTATTAAGGAGGCATCATACTGTGTGGAGGTATTAAGGAGGCATTATACTGCGTGGAGGACACTAGGGGGCAGCACACTGAGTGGTACACATTATTACTCTTTGCCCACACCGCATAAACTATGATGACACAATGGGGCGCTATCACTGTGGCTGGTTACCAATGACCTGGGGGGTTGGGTGCGGACGGACAAGGTGTGGATGGGGTTCGGGAGCGCAGCTTAAAATTTTGCAGAATTTGTTCCTCCTTTGAAGTCGGGAGGTGTGTATTAGGATGATGAGGGTGATGATATATCCAAAGTATTCCTAAAAGTATCTGCCTAAACTTATGATTCATAAAACATATGGCGGTTTTAAATATTGATCCCAGCAGCGCCAAAGAGCAAATGATATTAGTGCAGCATCGGATTCTATTTGTAAGACTGGGATTAAAGGCAGGGAAGTGGAAAATTGGAATAAAGCAGAATTCAGGTGGAGTGGAAAGTACATCTGGCAGAGTTACTAAGGAAGGAGAGCGACGCGGCGGCGGCGGTGGAGGAACGTTATTTAAGAAATCAATTCTCGGCAGGCTCAAATGAAGCAAAAAGGAACATATTGAAATGAATCCCGCTATCTGATTATCCTTAATTTATTTGGGTTTGATCTGTGCATGACGAGGCTCTAAAACAAGACAAGCCCTCGCCCCCCCCCTCCGCACCGCGCACGGTTTATAGCGGTGGTTTTATGGAGACGGCGGATGTCACTGTTATTTCTTATCAGAAAACTCTCCGGTTACTCTGTCAGAAGAGACAATCACTCCTGCCCAATGTCAGAGGCGCACTTACTTCGTGATTTATACCCTGTTCTGCCTATTGTAGGCTGCGGGGGGCGCTGTCAGGGGAGGCTTCAGGATGTCCATAGGAGAAATGGGAGGGGCTACCTGTATAAGGGCTCATGCACACAAACATATTTTCTTTCAATGTCTGTTCCGTTTTTTTTTTGCGGATTGTATACGGAACCATTCATTTCAATGGGTCCGCAAAAAAAAAACGGAAGTTACCACGTGTGCATTCCGTTTTCATACGTCCGCATGTCCATTCCACAAAAAAATAGTACATTTCCTATTACTGTCCGTATTACAGATAAGGATTAGGACTGTTCTATTAGGGGCCGGCTGTTCCGTTCCCCAAAATACGGAATGCACACGGACGTCATTCGTATTTATGGCGGATCAGTTTTTTGCGGACTGCAAAATACATAGGGTCATGTGCATGAGCCCTATGGAATTTAAGTTTGGTCATTCTAGAATTTTAATTTTCTGCATTGCCATTTCCAAGATCTCCACTTGCTATCAGTGAATGGAAACATGCCTTATTAAGGCCCCATGCAGACGACCGTATTTCACGGCCCAGCCTGTGCTGCCCCAGAGGACGGGAGCGCACGGCGTCATTGGTTGCTATGACGCCGGGCGCTTCCTGAGGCCGCCTCCGTACAGTGAAACACTGTACACGCCATAACAACCAATGATGCCGTGCGCTCCCGTCCTCTGGGGCAGCACAGGCCGGGCTTTCACGGCCCGATCGGTCGTCTGCATGGGGCCTAAGTCTCATTCACAAGTCCATGTCCGTGCTTAAAGAGGCTCTGTCACCAGGTTTTAACCTCCTGAGCACTGCTTCTTCACCACCCCCCCGGGCCCGAGGCTCTCCTCCTTGTCTTTGGTAACGCCCCTTCTACAACAAGATTGACAGCGCTAGACCGTTTGGCCTAGCGCTGAAATTCCGCGCCTGCGCAGTGCGATCGCGCCGGCGATCGCACTTCCCTGAACCCGGAAGTGACGGTGCGTGCGCACAAGGATGGAAGCGCTTGCAGTGTTCGGCACCGCAAGCGCTATTGCGCACACGCCGGCGCGATCGCACTGCGCAGGCGCGGAATTAAAATTAAAATACATAGGCTAAAACCTGGTGACAGAGCCTCTTTAAATCCGTGAAAAGGTGGTCAGTGATGCCTCAGTGAAGATGTCCGTGTTGGGTCTGTGTATCCGTTTTTTGGTGTCCGTGTGTCCTCCGTGTTTCACTGACTGCACAGCTGAAATATAACTTTCAAAACATCTCTTCCTAATGATCCATGAAACACGGATTAAGACTCATTCACATGTCCGTGTCCGTGCTCAAATCCGTGAGCAGGTGGTCAGTGAGGCATCCGTGAAGCTGTCCGTGTTGGGTCCATGTGTCCGTTTTTTTGCTGTCCGTGTCGCATCCGTGTTTCACTGACACTGAACAGCTGAAAAATAATTTTGAAAGCATATATTGTTAATGATCCGTGAAACATGGATACCATCCGTGTTGCATCCGTGGTTTTCACGGACCCATTGACTATAATGGGCGTGAGGGATCCGGGAACACAGATCAAGATAGGACATACATCCGTGCTAAAAAAACCGGAACCACGGACCGTGATGAAACACTGATGTCTGAACACAAACATTGAAATGAATGGGGATGCGTTCTCTCCGCGGAGAACACGTACAGGGCACCTCCGTGAAACACTGACGTGTAAATGAGGCTTTATACACACATTGCATCTGTGCTGTATCCGTGGTTTTTACGGACCCATAAACTATAATGGATGTGATGGATCCGTGAACACGGACGAAATAGAGGATCGGGCATCTGTGCTAAAAAAAATGGACCCACGGACTGTGGTGAAACACTGGTGTGTGAATACACACATTAAAATAAATGGATACATACGTGTGCCGTCCACGGAAAACACGTACAACACGCGTACATGGGACAGTGACGTGTGAATGGAAACATGCCTTATTATTCAGAGGATGAAAACTCGTCGTTCAGACAGATGAGGGTCGCACAGCACCAATCCCATCTGAAAGTTGTTACAATGTATCAGTCTGGAGTCCGGGCTGTTTACCTGAGAGAGGACTGACTAGACTGGATACAATTGTAACAAACCCTCTGCTGTGAATGTAAAATATTGGACGTGGATTGTTTTCAGCCTTTTAAACCAGCATGTTACCATTTAAGGACAGCAAGCAGAGATCTTGAAGATGGTGAGGAATTGCAATTATAATAAAAAGTAGAGGAGCATTGGATTTCCTTTCTGTCACCAGAGGGACCTGTGCATTTCCCTCGCTGTGGCTGCTGTAGGGGGATGGCGGTGTTACGTGGCAGTGATTCTGATGAAGAGCTGACCATGCACGGACCCGGTACACCAGAGCGAGGGTTGTGTTCTGCCTGAAGCTTAAATCCACTGTGTAATCCGCATTTAAAAACCTCCCATGGTTTCCATTGACTTCAAAGGGAAATATGTGACCACTTGCACATGGTAGCGTTTTTAGATACACTTGGCGGGCTGCGCGTTACTTCTTACAATTGTGTTTTAGCTGCATTCCTCATTGAAGTCAATAGGGAGGGGTACAATTGGCAGTATTTTGTGCATTTGGTGGCATTTCCACCGCCAGTAACACGCTGTTCTCAGAGGCAGATCGGTCCAGTAATCTACCACCAGTTTTGCTCACAGATTTGATCAATGTGAACATCGCCTCATAGAGGGGATCCATATACCCTAATAGAGGAGAACTAGAGATGAGCAAATTGATATTCATCAGTCAGGTTTTGGCACCTGTGATGGGGCACCTCCGTTCCGAGTAGTGGCACAAGCGCATACCTCCAAACTGTCCTGGATTTCAGTGGCTGTCCTGCGGTCCCGCTATGGGGAGGAGCGGTCCCTCCTTCAGCAGAGAAAGCTGCCTGTAATGATGAAGCAGAGCACCATCGGTTCCCTGTTCCATCGTTCCGCTCCCTGCCGGCGCTCCTCACTGCTAGTCTGTGCAGGGGGCAGGGCTGGCAGTCAGCCTCTGCTCCTCCTCCCTCTCCACAGACCAGTGCAGCTGATATCCTGCTGCTGAAAGAGGCGAGTATGTGGAGTTTTTTTTTTTTTTTACTTTCTGTGAGGGGGCTTATTTCTGAGGGAGGGGGGCACAGATGGGCATATCTCAGAGGGGCACAGCTGGGGATATTTCTGAGGGGGGCACAGTCCTGGGCATATTTCTAAAGGGTCACAGCTGGGCATATTACTGTGAGGGGGCACATAACTGAGCATAATTACTGGTAGTGGGATGCATATCTTGGTATATTACTGTGAGGCGACATATATCAAGGCACATAACTGGGTATATTACTGTGAGGGGGCACATAATCTGTGAAGGGGGCACAATGCTCACATAACTACTGTGTGATAGCATAAAGGAGGAATAATTACTATGTGGGGGCATTTAGGGGACTGGGTGGGATTAGGTGTTTAGTTATGTTTTGGGCGGAGTTAGAGGCGTGGCCTATGTGGAAAAGAATTGCAGCGGCGTGTATAGTGTCCCTCTTCCGTCTTTTGAAAAGTTGGGAGGTATGCAAGTGCTGAGGCTTGGCTTCTACTTCTGGAGCAGACACTGTTATTGCGCTGTCCACCTGGAAGAGTAGCGGTAACTCGGAACAGCAGCGCAGGCGCAATATTAGCAGGGATGATATAGATGTCAGGCCTTGTCAATCAAGCAGTAGTGGTGTAGGGGGGAACTTCCTGGGGCTGACACTGTTATGGGGTCACTGGGGCTGACACTGTTATGGGGTCACTATGAAGTCACAATGTTTGGGCTGCATGTGCCTTATAAACCTTCCACTTTGACAAAAACTCTGCAAATACCAATGTTTTTTTGTGGGAATTTTATCCAGAAAAGTCTTTTTTCAATAAAATAAAAATCGACCTCTTTGTAGAGGACAAAAAGCTGTTGTTATCATAAAGCGGAGGAACCGGAAGAGCGCGGTGCGATGGAGGCCACTTATCTTCATTAGGGAGTCTGGAAATGATTTTTGGGTCAGGATCTTGGCAATAAATCGCCACCGTTCTGGCATCCTGGCATCGGATCCGCGCGGCCGGCGCCAGCGTTCTGCATTAACCTTTACTTCTCTCCATTCACATCCTGCAGCCGAGGTACTTATTAATGTAGCTGATTGGCTGGATAGAGCGCTCCACAGGGGGGGCACAGCGGGGATCACCTTCAAACCTCTGGGTCCGTGGTCTGCGGCGTGCCGAGTGCCGTATAACCCCAGGAGATTGTGTGATGCAGTGTTACACGTTATTCTCACATCCAGGTACAAATCTCCAGGCGCCGCGCAGCTCGACGGTTCTAGGGAGCGAAAACAATGACATTTGTAAGTTTTGAAAGGGTTAAGTGAATCCCTGAGCATCAATGAAGCTTCAACGTGGGAAAAAGTGAATCAAATATTTTAATAATTTGCAGACTAGGACAGCGAAGTTACAGTCTATGCAGGCGCCCAGACACAGACATTAAATGGTTAAAATTTATTTTTGATAACTGACAGAAGAGGGCGACACTGGGTCTTCTATTCACTGAGGTTTTTAAGGGAAATGCTCTTCAAGAACCTCTCCGTGTATCTGTATAGGATTGTTACAACCGCTGAGATACAAATATCCAGGAGAGCTGCAGCCAATACACCGCCTTACACCACAGTGGGACTGCAGCCAATACACCGCCTTACACCACAGTGGGACTGCAGCCAATACACCGCCTTACACCACAGTGGGACTGCAGCCAATACACTGACACACACCACAGTGGGACTGCAGCCAATACACCGCCTTACACCACAGTGGGACTGCAGCCAATACACTGACACACACCACAGTGGGACTGCAGCCAATACACTGACACACACCACAGTGGGACTGCAGCCAATACACTGACACACACCACAGTGAGACTGCAGCCAATACACCGCCTTACACCACAGTGGGACTGCAGCCAATACACTGACACACACCACAGTGGGACTGCAGCCAATACACTGACACACACCACAGTGAGACTGCAGCCAATACACCGCCTTACACCACAGCGGGACTGCAGCCAATACACCGCCACACACCACAGTGGGACTGCAGCCAATACACTGACACACACCACAGTGGGACTGCAGCCAATACACCGCCTTACACCACAGTGGGACTGCAGCCAATACACCGCCACACACCACAGTGGGACTGCAGCCAATACACTGACACACACCACAGTGAGACTGCAGCCAATACACCGCCTTACACCACAGTGGGACTGCAGCCAATACACTGACACACACCACAGTGAGACTGCAGCCAATACACCGCCTTACACCACAGCGGGACTGCAGCCAA
Organism: Rhinella marina; assembly: GCA_900303285.1. Classification (NCBI taxonomy): domain Eukaryota; kingdom Metazoa; phylum Chordata; class Amphibia; order Anura; family Bufonidae; genus Rhinella; species Rhinella marina. Next base: position 13,584 of record ONZH01028351.1, read on the forward strand.
TACACCGCCTTACACCACAGTGAGACTGCAGCCAATACACCTCCACACACCACAGTGAGACTGCAGCCAATACACTGCCTCACACCACAATGGGACTGCAGCCAATAAACCTCCTCACACCACAGTGGGACTGCATCCAATACACCAACACACACCACAGTGAGACTGCAGCCAATACACTGCCACACACCACAGTGAGACTGCAGCCAATACACCGCCACACACCACAGTGAGACTGCAGCCAATACACCGCCACACACCACAGTGAGACTGCAGCCAATACACCTCCACACACCACAGTGGGACTGCAGCCAATACACCGCCACACACCACAGTGGGACTGCAGCCAATACACCGCCTTACACCACAGTGAGACTGCAGCCAACACACCGCCACACACCACAGTGAGACTGCAGCCAATACACCGCCACACACCACACTGAGACTGCAGCCAATTCACCGCCACACACCACACTGAGACTGCAGCCAATACACCGCCACACACCACACTGAGACTGCAGCCAATACACCACCTTACACCACAGTGGGACTGCAGCCAATACACCGCCTCACACCACAGTGAGACTGCAGCCAATACACCGCCTTACACCACAGTGGGACTGCAGCCAATACACCGCCACACCACAGTGGGACTGCAGCCAATACACCGCCACACACCACAGTGAGACTGCAGCCAATAAACCACCTCACACCACAGTGGGACTGCAGCCAATAAACCGCCTCACACCACAGTGAGACTGCAGCCAATACACCGCCTTACACCACAGTGGGACTGCAGCCAATACACCGCCACACACCACAGTGGGACTGCAGCCAATACACTGCCTCACACTACAGTGAGACTGCAGCCAATACACCGCCTTACACCACAGTGGGACTGCAGCCAATACACCGCCACACACCACAGTGGGACTGCAGCCAATACACCGCCACACACCACAGTGGGACTGCAGCCAATACACCGCCTTACACCACAGTGAGACTGCAGCCAATACACCGCCTTACACCACAGTGGGACTGCAGCCAATACACTGCCTCACACTACAGTGAGACTGCAGCCAATACACCGCCTTACACCACAGTGGGACTGCAGCCAATACACCGCCACACACCACAGTGGGACTGCAGCCAATACACTGCCTCACACTACAGTGAGACTGCAGCCAATACACCGCCACACACCACAGTGGGACTGCAGCCAATACACCGCCTTACACCACAGTGAGACTGCAGCCAATACACCGCCTTACACCACAGTGGGACTGCAGCACAACGACACAGCCTACGACTATAACGGAGCACGCCTTGTGAATGGTTCTCTGCTTACACACTTCAGACACTGGTACAAATATGTCCCATCATATGCTTAATCCAGCACCTGAAAATTGGGATATTCTGTGAATATGAACATAATTTGCATATGTTTTGTCCAAGTGTCAAGGGGTTAAGTACCCTGGTCCAGTCCAGTGATTAAAGCCACAGTCCCCGGTTTGGTGCCCCAGTCCCTAGAGACAAGTGGTTTACTGCCTTGGACCCTGGTTTAGTGTATCACTAGAGTCAAGAGGTTTAGGGCCCAGTCCCTGGTTTAGTGCCTCAGTCCCTAGAGAGAAGTGGTTTAGGACCCTGGTCCTTAGAGTTAGGTGGTTTAGTACCCTGGTCCCTAGAGTCCACTGGTTTAGTACCCTGGTCTCCAGAGTCAAGTGGTTTAGGGCCCTGGTCCCTAGAGTGAAGTATTTTAGGACCCCAGTCCCTGGTTTAGTGCCTCAGTCCCTAGAATGAAGTGGTTTAGGACCCTGGTCCCTAGAGTCAAGTAGTTTAGGACCCCCGTCCCTAGAGTCAAGTGGTTTAGGGCCCCAGTCCGTGGTTTAGGACCTTGGTCCCTAGAGAGAAGTGGTTTAGGACCCCAGTCCCTAGAGTGAAGTGGTTTAGGGCCCTGGTCCCTAGAGTGAAGTATTTTAGGACCCCAGTCCCTGGTTTAGTGCCTCAGTCACTAGATTCAAGTGTTTTAGGACCCCCGCCACTAGAGTGAAGTGGTTTAGGGCCCCGGGCCCTATGAGTGTGGATTCTCTCTGAATTCCACAGTTGTGCTGATGATCTTCCCCCAGATTTGGCAGCCATGCAGTCGGCCATTACGTGGTAAATAGCAGGGGGCAAATACTTTTTCATTATGACATCCCGATTTTTCCTGATTCTCCTTTTAGATCTGAGCAGTTGCAGATTTCATCTTCTCAGACAATATCACAGAGCGAGGCTTTCACCGAGGAATGCGGCAATTTCCCATGCGTTCCTTGCTGGATTGCAGATAAGTATATCATAAAATCTCTCGGACCGGAGCGTTTTTAGGGGAAATATCATCATTTATGTGATACCTCAATGCAGCTGTTAAACAGAATCTGCAGCACAAACCGAGGGATAATGTGAGAAAACATCTGTGGGAAACATCAGGAGATTCACCCCAGAAACTAATCTCCAAAGTCTCTCCTCCTGACTCAACAATTTATCACCGCCCGGCCAAACCAAATCCAAGACTAATTAGTGCTTAATTGACTCTAATAAAGTATTCACCCCCCCCCCCCCCGGTAACACATGCCGCCCATTAGTTTAACCTCACTGATGCCTAAGACGTGAGGATTCTGAGATGAGTTGCTACATTGTATCTTGAAAGACAAACAAATGGATAGTTGGTCCAACACATCTGCCCCAGATATCAAGCTATGTGCCTCATGTCAGCCATCCCAGTAACTACCAGTAGAAATCTCTGCGGCACCAGCAAAACTTATTACCAAGTTGTAGAAAATTTCTCTACAAATCCTTAAACGGATTTTCCATTTGAGACCATGTCTGTCCTGTGTTGAATCTAATAGTGGACTGTGCCTGCAGACCAAATCAGTAGTCACCACCTATGAGGCCACAGACCAGATCAATATGTAGTATCCCAAAATATGATGTCTACCCTCATATGTGATGTGCAGCAAGTTGTGAGTGAGCTCATAGGGCGGTGACCTGCCTGCTCCCAGTCTTGGGAGTGCAAGATATGATGGATCTATAAAAGCAGCTGCAGAAGAGGTGTACGACCCCCTGAAGAAGCAGTGTATAACCCCCTGAAGAAGCAGTGTAGGACCCCCTGAAGAAGCAGTGTACGACCCCCTGAAGACGCAGTGTATGACCCCCCGAAGAAGCAGTGTACGACCCTCTGAAGAAGCAGTGTACAACCCTCTGAAGATGCAGTGTATGACCCCCTGAAGATGCAGTGTACAACCCTCTGAAGATGCAGTGTATGACCCCCTGAAGATGCAGTGTACGACCCTCTGAAGAAACAGTGTATGACCCCCTGAAGAAGCAGTGTACGACCCTCTGAAGAAGCAGTGTACAACCCTCTGAAGATGCAGTGTATGACCCTCTGAAGATGCAGTGTACGACCCTCTGAAGAAGCAGTGTACGACCCTCTGAAGAAGCAGTGTATGACCCCCTGAAGATGCAGTGTACGACCCTCTGAAGAAGCAGTGTACGACCCTCTGAAGAAGCAGTGTATGACCCCCTGAAGATGCAGTGTACGACCCTCTGAAGAAGCAGTGTACGACCCTCTGAAGAAGCAGTGTATGACCCCCTGAAGAAGCAGTGTATGAACCTCTGAAGAAGCAGGGAGATGGCTCTAAAAACAAGCAGCAGCCCAAAGGCTTTATAACAGAGCGGCCGACCACCATCCTAACTGGAGAGGGGGAGACTCATGGAGAACAGCCCACAGTGGTGTTACCACTCCTTCACCCTGCTACTATCTCTAATGGGCTCTAATGTCATCTTATGTATTTTGTTCCAGGCCGTTTCAATAATGTGCATCTATAATATTGTTATGTAACTGTTTATGACATGTAATGTGCCTGGTTCACCAGCAGGTGGCAACAAACACAGCAGAGCTGTATATAGCTAGAATGGAGCTGTCCATTCCATTCTAACCCCCCTCTGGAGAGAAGTGGGCTAGTCCTACTTTCTGCAGGAATGATGGGGACCAGATACAGTTAGTCTAGTTTACCCCCAGCTAGGGGAAGGGTGTGCAGGGGCACATCTTTGCTCCACGTGCCCATGCCAGCAAGAGCACCTTAAGCTCTGCTGGCCAGGGAGGCAGAAGCATTGAAGCCTCAGAAGCCAGGAGTCAAGTTCCCGACTAAACATAAGTCCAAGTAAGGAGAGAGGTGCAGCATAAAGAAGAAGCAAAGTTACTAAGCTAGCCTGTCAGTACAGCAGAGAGAAAGAGATTGAGACAGCAGAGTTGAGTTTGCCTGCCAGTTTATGCTAAAGCCTGCTGGAACCAAGACAAAGCCTGAAACTGTTTGAAGAAACATTTATCCAAGTAAAGCTGCCATTGAACTTCAACTCAAGGTCTGGACTCTTTCAAATCCCTCAATTATTCCCCCTACTTATTTCTTCGGAGCCAAAGCTTGGGGTTCAGCCATATCCAGGTAGGTGCACAGTGACCCACATAAAGTGACATTTAGGCCACACTACACCACTCGGCATTCCTACTACACCTGGGATGCAAGGGCCCTGGGGGGCGGCGCCCGTTGCACATCTGTGAAGGAATCTGCCACCGGTTTCTTGCATCAGTTTTTCTTGATGTTCTGTAAGTACTGGACCTCTGTATAATGGATGTGACGTATGACATCACCACGCCAGCCTTCATGATGACGTCATCTCGGGAGCGATTAATTTTACACTGTTTTAACACTCAGATGCCGCGATCATGTATGAACGCGACATCTGAGGGGTACAATGATTAGGGGGCGGCACTATCGCAGCTTCGTCATTGCACCTGCTACTTACAAATAAATGCGGTTCACAAAGTGAATTTTTTTGGAAAATTTGGCAAAATAGCCAAAGCAAATTTTTAGAAAATTTGCTCATCTCTAATAGATATGTGATAAATCACTCCCATCATCGGTATCGAGTATATGTAAGGAGTGCGATGCTCTGCAGCTCCTGTGGTAAGATGAGCAGGAGGGCAGTGATGATCTATAGATTTCCTCCTCACGTTGTGGTTACTTTCCAGCGTTAATCGTCAATTACGTTGCGGTGAATTGATCACATGGCGGGATCCTTTCTAATTGACTTGTTTTCTTTTCCTCTCGTTTCTGTCGTTCAGACGATTTGTAAATTATTTTTCAGAGAAGAATTTCACAAACCACAAAAATCAATATGTAAAGAAGTCACATGAGAGATAAAGAGAACGTGGAAGTGCGGAAGACGGCGGAGTCTGTACAGTGTCCTATCAGAGCTGCGCTAGTGGGGACGACTGCTTACACTGAATAGCCCCCAAAGAGGCAGAGAGCTCCGCCTTCTGACAACTTAATAACAATGATTTCTTAGTGGACAGTGAGTCATGTGACCGATCTGGGATGAGATGCAACGTGAGTCCATGGACCGGAGGAGGGGCTGATGAAGAATTCGGATGAGACATTTATAGAGAAGTTTATGTTATTGTAACCCTTTCACTCCCGGAGGTTTTCGTTTTGCGCTCCCTGCTTTCACAGAGCCATAACTTTTTACTTTTTCTGTTCACATAGCTGTATGAGGGCTTGTTTTTTGCAGGACAAGTTGTACTTTCCAATGCCACCATTTAATATTGCCTATGATGTAGTGGGAAGCGGGAATAAAAATTCCAAATCGGCTGAAATTGCAAAAAAACACAATTCCGCCACAGTTTTACGGGTTTTTTATTTACAGCGTTCGATGTGCATTAACCCCTTCAACCCCGGGCCTGTTTTCACCTTCCTGACCGGGCCATTTTTTGCAAATCTGACATGTGTCACTTTATGTGGTAATAACTTTGGAACGCTTTTACTTATCTAGGCCATTCTGAGATTGTTTTCTTGTGACACATCGTACTTCATGACAGTCATAAATTTGAGTCAATATATTTCACCCTTATTTATGAAAAAATCCCAAATTTACCAAAAATTTGGAAAAATTTCCAAATTTCCAAATTTCAATTTCTCTACTTTCAAAATACACAGTAATACCTCCAAAAATAGTTATTATTTTACATTCCCCTTATGTCTACTTTATGTTGGCATCATTTTGTAAATGTAATTTTACTTTTTTAGGACGTTAGAGGGCTTAGAAGTTTAGAAGCCATTTTTCAAATTTTCACCAAATTTTCCAAAACCATTTTTTTAAACACCAATTCAGATATAAAGTGATTTTGAGGGGCTTACATAATGAAACCCCCCCATAAATGACCCCATTTTAGAAACTACACCCCTCAAGTTATAAAAAACTGCTGTTACAAACTTTGTTAACCCTTCAGGTGTTCCACAAGAATTAAAGGAAAATGGAGGTGAAATTTCAAAATTTCACTTTTTTGGTAGATTATTCATGTTAATATTTTTTTCTTGCAATACAGCAAGGGTTAACAGCAAACTAAACCTCAATACTCATTACTCTGATTCTGCAGTTTACAGAAATACCCCATATGTAGTGGTAAACGTCTCTATGGGTTTGTGGCAGTGGTCAGAAGGAAAGCAGCGCCATACGGATTTTGGAGGCAGATTTTGCTAGAATAGTTTTTAGGCACCATTTTGTAATTGAGAGACCCTGACGTACCCCTTCAGTGGAAACCCTGAAAAAGTGACCCCATTTTGGAAACTACACCCTTCAAAGAATATATTAAGGGGGGTTCTGGCCACTTTGACCCCCTAAGCGTTTTACGGAATTTGGAAACACCAGGCTGTGAAAATGAAAAGTTTCATTTCTTCCAATAAAATGTTGCTTTAGCCCCAAATTTTTCATTTTCACAAGGGGTAACAGGAGAAAAGCACCCCATAATTTGTTCCCCATTTTCTCCTGAATACGGCAACACCCCATATGTGGTGGCAAACTGCTGTGGGGGCACATGGCAGGACTCAAAACAGAAGGAGCGCCATATGGATTTTGCAGAACAGATTTTGATGGATTGGTTTGCGGGTGCCGTTTATTTTTAACTTTTTGAGTTATTGTCTTATGTGGGGGCTCATTTTTTGCGGGACGAGATGACGGTTTGATTGGTACCATTTTGGGGTACATAAGACTTTTGGATCGCTTTGTATTACAGTTTTTGTGAGTCAAGGTGAAAAAAATAGCAGTTTTTGCATGGTTTTTTTTTAAAATTTTTTTAGAACATTCACCTGGGGGGCTATCTCATGAAATATTTTTATAGAGCAGGTTGTTACGGACGCGACGATACCCAATATGTCTAACTTTTTTATTTTTGGAAAGTTTTACACATTAGATGCATTTTAGAACAGAATAAAATCTTTTTTTTGTGTTGCCATTTTCAAAGAGCCATATTTTTTTCAGTTTTCAGGCGATTGTCTCAGGTAGGGTACCGTTTTTGCAGGACAAGATGACGGTTTGATTGGTACCATTTTGGGGTAAATACACCTTTTTGATCGCCTGCTATTACACTTTTTGTGAGGCAAGAGGGAAAAAAAATGGTTGTTTTGGCATAGTTTTTTTTTTTTTTTTTTTGCAGCATTCACCCGGGGGGCCATCTCATGTAATATTTTTATAGAGCAGGTTGTTACGGACGCGGCAATACCCAATATGTCTAACTTTTTTATTTTTGGATAGTTTTACACATTAGATTTATTTTTTGAACAGAATAAAATCTTTATTTTGTGTTGCCCTTTTCAAAGAGCCATATTTTTTTCAGTTTTCAGGCGATTGTCTCAGGTAGGGTATCGTTTTTGCAGGACAAGATGACGGTTTGATTGGTACCATTTTGGGGTAAATACGCCTTTTTGATCGCCTGCTATTACACTTTTTGTGAGACAAAAAGGAAAAAAATGTCTGTTTTGGCTTAGTTTTTTTAAAAAAATTTTTACAGCATTCGCCTGGAGGGCCATCTCATGCAATATTTTTATAGAGCAGGTTGTTACGGACGCGGCAATACCCAATATGTCTAACTTTTTTATTTTTGGATAGTTTTACACATTAGATTTATTTTTTGAACAGAATAAAATCTTTATTTTGTGTTGCCCTTTTCAAAGAGCCATATTTTTTTCAGTTTTCAGGCGATTGTCTCAGGTAGGGTATCGTTTTTGCAGGACAAGATGACGGTTTGATTGGTACCATTTTGGGGTAAATACGCCTTTTTGATCGCCTGCTATTACACTTTTTGTGAGACAAAAAGGAAAAAAATGTCTGTTTTGGCTTAGTTTTTTTAAAAAATTTTTTACAGCATTCGCCTGGGGGGCCATCTCATGCAATATTTTTATAGAGCAGGTTGTTACGGACGTGGCGATACCCAATATGTCTAACTTTTTTATTTTTGGATAGTTTTACACATTAGATTTATTTTTTTAACAAAATAAAATACTTTTTGTGTTGCCATTTTCTGAGAGCCATATTTTTTTTATTTTTCAGGCGATTGTCTTAGGTAGGGTCTCATTTTTTGCGGGACAAGATGACGGTTTGATTGGTACCATTTTGGGGTACATACGCTTTTTTGATCACCTGCTATTACACTTTTTGTAAGGCAAGGTGACCCAAAAAATGTCTGTTTTGGCACAGTTTTTTTTTTTTTTTTTTTACTGCGTGCACCTGACGGGGTGGATCATGTGCTATTTTATAGAGCCGGTCGATACGGACGCGGCGATACCTAATATGTCTATTTTTTTTTTTTTCACTATTTTTACAATTTTTTTATATTATTTTGTAAAAATGACGTTTTTTTTGGGGGGGGGGAAACTTGAAACTTTTTTTTTTGTAAAACTTTATTTTTTTCACTTTTTTTAACTTTCTTATTTTACACTTTTTTTTCACTTTTGGGGGTCTGATCCCCTTACAATGCATTACAATACTTCTGTATTGTAATGCATTGGCTGGAAGTGTATTACTCAATGTAATACACTTCCAGCACACTGCCTGTGAGATCCAGGGGCTGGATCTCACAGGCTTCCGTAGATAGCAGCCGGATGCCTAAGGAAGGCATTCGGCTGCTATCTCAGCCATCGGGTCCCCGTCACAGCAGCGCGGGGACCCGATGGCAACCCCTTCCCACCGCATGTGCCGCGGTCAGCGCTGACCGCGGCACATGAAGGGTTAATGCACCGGCATCGGTGTTTTCACCGATGCTGGTGCATACATCAGGGGTCCGGCTACTGGGCACAGCCGGACCCCCGCCGCTAATCGGGCGGGCGCAGCTCCTGCACCCGCCCGATCAGCGCGCCGTAGCACTACGGCGCTGGTCGGGAAGTCACTTCCCGCAGCGCCGTACATGTACGGCGCTGGTCGGGAAGGGGTTAAAACTGACCAGTTATTTTCATTCTACAGGTCAGTACGAATCCGGCGATATCTAATATGTATAGTTTTTCTTGCGTTTTGATGGTGATAAAATATAATATTAATTATAAAGTTGGAATTTTTTTTTTTATGTCATATCTTGACCCCTATAACTTTTTAGTATTTATGTGTACGGAGCTGTATGGGGGCCTATTTTTTGCTGGGCGATCTGAGCTTTTCATGTATACCATTCTGGGATGTGTATGACTTTTTGATTTTTATTTATTTGTTTTAGAAAATAAAGCGACAAAAAAATGGCGAATTGGCCCATATTTTTATAGTATGGGCGTTTTCGCACGTGGCGATACCCATGATGTGTTTTTTTTTTAATACTTTTATTTTTATTTTGGGGAAAGGGGGGTGATTTGAATTTTTATGTTTTTTTTAATTTTTTTTTATATTAAAAAACTTTATTTAATTATTTTCCTATAGAGAACTATAACAAGCAATCATCTGATTGCTGATATCATAGACTCCAATGCACTTACATTGGAGTCTATGATGATTTTACTACTTTCCTATTACACAGAAGGGCTCCATAGGAAAGTCTGTGCAGCAGCCTCCTGCCATTCACTATGACAGGGGCTGCTGCAGACACGCTGCAGCTCCTCCGATCGCCACACGGGGGAGCCGGAGCAACGCCGGAAGCACGCGCTTCCGGTGTTTGACGCGATCGGATGCCGTGGTCAGGATTGACCACAGCATCCGAGGGGTTAAATGTTCGCGATCGGCATTACTGCCGTTTGTGGACATCAGCCGCGGGTGTCTGCTGTAGTAATCAGCAGTCCACCTGCGGCCATGATGCCCGCTCTGCTGAGAAGTGGGCGCCATCTTTAAGCACGCACCCAGCGCCGTACTATCAATCCTGATCGATTCAGCTGAGCATGCACATGTTCTCAGTAAGAAAAGGGAAGGAGAACAAAATGATCAGGCAGTTGGAATAAAACATGCCTGATCCTTATCTTCCCTGACGTCTTTGATGACATGATTGAATTCAGTAGATTGGATGGTTGCAAAGAAAACTGGAACAGCTGAAATTTTCTGTTACCAAGCCGGTAATCAGAACAAGGGTCCTGACGGGTGCAGTAAAGTCATTAGCAGATGCAGGAGGAGTCCAGGAACCACTGCAGGCACTACTGAACAGACCCCAACATGTAGGAAACAAAACGCAGTCATAGGGTCTGATCTGCTGACCAGTCACATGACACATTTCGGGCGTTGTGGTGTCCATGTTGTCCCATTCCCCAAGGCTTTATTATATTCCCTTACATTTCACATGTGGACACTTTGCACTTTAGAGTCTGTGCTTTTTTGAGTGCTCCTTTTTGGCCGTGGTGGAGGACGCCTCGCCGCGTTCTCTGACGGAAACTAACATTTTTACATGACACGTTCATAACAACCGCAGGTAACAAACTAAACCTCTAATTTTCATCTCCGCCATGACTAAGAATCGCTCCCAGAATCCCAACCCAGGCGAATTCTCGGGAGGAGGAACTGCTGTAATTAAGGGCTTTCCGTTCCATGGCTGTCAAGTCCTTTTGTGCGTCTCTTTTGGCAAACGCTACGAGACCTGGAGCGATATTAAATAGACCATCTGTTGGTCTTCATTAAGCCTGCGCTCATCAACAGCGCGATTATATACAGCGGAGCCGGAGAAGAGAAGCTTTGACATCTGGACTTCCGATCGGTACATTGATCAATATTAATAAAGAGCGGTCGGGAACGTTTCCAGCTCGGGCAGACGAGTGAGCAGTCACCTTGCCACGTTCTCCACCTCACAGTTGGGTGCAGATCCTCTAGGACTAAATTTCGGTGCTGTCAGAATCCTCCATTATGAGGTTTATCAGCCTAGGCAGAGGCAAAGATAAAAATAAAGGGGCCTTTCAGGAGCTGCCTGACACTATCACATCCAGACTCCTCGGGGCCGGAGGCCATGGTGCCCCATCTCATGTTCAGGACTTTAGTACATTTTCCTTGTGTAGGACTTCACAATCAATTTAACATGGGGAAGGGACTAATCTGCTCTACGGGGCCCCAAAGTAACCAGAAGAAGACGTACTGTCGCGTTTCAGGACATCACAATGGAAAAAATAGAGATACTACCCCTATCCACAACTATAAGTGAAGCCTGCCCAAGAAGCTGATTGGTTGCTCCTGGCACAGTTCTGGTTGTTGCATCTTAGACCATGTCCATTTTTGCTAAGCCACGCCCATTTCCTGATAAGCCACGCCCTTGTCACGTGAAGGGCCCACCTCCTCTCTTGGGCCCCTGTGCACAGGCTGGAGGTTGTGCCCCTTTGGTCATCTTTAGGCTGTGTAATGTCTGCAGTGCCAGTTTTTGTACTGTGTCCACTGCTTATTGTTCTAATCTGGCCGAGTCCTGAACTTGCTTTCCTTTTTAACCCCTTCTGTACTGCATTCTCTCTGCCTCTTTGGACAGTATCCGCCTGAACCTCTGGACAGTATCTGCCTGACCTTCAGATATCACCCACAGTCCAGTTGACTGTACCTTCCATCTTACTGACTTTCGTGCCTCATCAACTTACAGTCGAGGACCCGAGAGGAAGGTCCTCCTAAATTTAGCCTACGCCGAATCCTCTTTGGTTCCAAGCTTACTATTACAGGTTGGCAAATGTTACATGGCTCTGGTTCTACACTGCCCCATTTCTACTGGGGGCTACAACCTAAGGGGGCCCTATTTAAATTTTTACTCTGACAAACAGGTGCAGAGGTAGCAGAGATATTATTAGGCTTAATGTAAACTTATGATTTTCCTAAATGAAAAGTCACAGGTTTGGTACAAACACGAATTATGGAATGGTTATAGTAAAATTGCAAGCCTGTTTTCTGTGATTTAAAGACAAAGGTGAAATTAAATGTCCGTCTCTTTCTACAAACACATTAAACACTGGTATTGACAATTTACTTTGGGAATAATTTCTTTAAAATTCAATTTGGCTGCTTCGCCGAATTTTACAAAAAAAATTTAAATGACTTCATAGCGGGTGCAATGACACTGAGCTGCGATAGTGCCGCTCCCCATCATTATACCCCTCAGATGCCGCGTTCATACATGATTGCGGCATCTGAGTGTAAAAACAGTGTAAAATTAACAGAAAAAAATGTAATCATACATACCTCCTCCATTTGCTCAAAACGGGCTGGCCGCCGCCATCTTGCTTGAAGATCTTAATCTGTGTGTGATCTCGAGCGGGGCGAGATGACGTCATGCCAGCTGGTGTGGTGACGTCATACATACGTCACCACGCATGGGATTTCGACTGAGATCTTCAATCAAGATGCTGGCCGTCAGCCCGTTGCGAGGAGGGGAGTATGATTTTCTTTTGTTTTTGACACAATTTCAGGTGAAATCAATTCGCTACCACGAAGCACGAGGAAATTCGACTTCACAAATTTATCCCGAAATTCAGATTTGTTACGCTCAGCTCTAGTAGCAGTCACAGCTGGTCCCTGGATTCTGAGGGGAACCACAATGACCTCTAATTCATATGAGGAGACTCTGAGCTCTACCCCTGATAATGCATAGACAGGCTGTACTGGCGGGATCTACGGTAATATCATGGGAAGGAATATCAGATATGTCTCCAGAGAGGATGAGTCCATACCGTACAACCCCCAGACCATATGCTGCAGACAGCGCGGGGCTTCCTTATTTACTACAATCAGTTATTATGTATCATCTGCTACAATGTTGCCAATAGAAGAGATTTCACTCAACATTTCTCATTCCTGTCACTCACTCATCTCTGCTGTAAACCCAGCACAACCGCGCTAATGAATCTTTACGTCAATGAAACCTGAAATTAAAGATGGGAGTGACCGTAAAAATCAATTCATAACGGGCCATTTCCAAGATAAAATATGTACATTAATAAACTTATGGGAAATGTCAATATGGAGCGCTGGGGGAATGCCCCGGACACGTCACAGAGCATGTGCAGAATATTTACATCCAACAACAGCCATGAAATATAATCCATATGTTTGGAAGGATGACAGACTCATTTATTATAGGAACAGGGCTGATCACCATGGAAGGCGATTACCCCGGAGAAAGTTGAGTTATTATATGCGGATGAGATCTGATGTTATAACGTAATTCACCAGGAGCCACGGACTTCACATTAACACTACAAGAATTAGTGGACAACAGAAGTGGCGTCTTACCTATGTTATATCAGTCATATACTGCACTACATATGTAATATCCTCTGCAGAAAACTCTGACAGTACAAGCAGTATTATAGTAGTTATATTCTTGTACATAGGAGGCAGTATTATAGTAGTTATATTCTTGTACATAGGAGCAGTATTATAGTATTTATATTCTTGTACATAGGAGCAGTATTATAGTAGTTATATTCTTGTACATAGGAGCAGTATTATAGTAGTTATATTCTTGTACATAGGAGCAGTATTATAGTAGTTATATTCTTGTACATAGGAGTAGTATTATAGTAGTTATATTCTTGTACATAGCAGCAGTATTATAGCAGTTATATTCTTGTACATAGAAGCAGTATTATAGTAGTTATATTCTTGTACATAGGAGCAGTATTATAGTAGTTATATTCTTGTACATAGGAGCAGTATTATAGTAGTTATATTCTTGTACATAGGAGCAGTATTATAGTAGTTATATTCTTGTACATAGGAGGCAGTATTATAGTAGTTATATTCTTGTACATAGGAGGCAGTATTATAGTAGTTATATTCTTGTACATAGGAGTAGTATTATAGTAGTTATATTCTTGTACATAGCAGCAGTATTATAGCAGTTATATTCTTGTACATAGAAGCAGTATTATAGTAGTTATATTCTTGTACATAGGAGCAGTATTATAGTAGTTATATTCTTGTACAAGGGAGCAGTATTATAGTAGTTATATTCTTATACATAGGAGGCAGTATTATAGTAGTTATATTCTTGTATATAGGAGCAGTATTATAGTAGATATATTCTTGTACATAGGAGCAGTATTATAGTAGTTATATTCTTGTACATAGGAGCAGTATTATAGTAGTTATATTCTTGTACATAGGAGCAGTATTATAGTAGTTATATTCTTCTACATAGGAGGCAGTATTATAGTAGTTATATTCCTCTACATAGGAGGCAGTATTATAGTAGTTATATTCTTGTACATAGGAGGCAGTATTATAGTAGTTATATTCTTGTACATAGGGGCAGTATTATAGTAGTTATATTCTTATACATAGGAGCAGTATTATAGTAGTTATATTCTTGTACACAGGAGCAGTATTATAGTAGTTATATTCTTGTACATAGGAGCAGTATTATAGTAGTTATATTCTTGTACATAGGAGCAGTATTATAGTAGTTATATTCTTGTACATAGGAGCAGTATTATAGTAGTTATATTCTTGTACATAGGAGCAGTATTATAGTAGTTATATTCTCGTACATAGGAGCAGTATTATAGTAGTTATATTCTTGTACATAGGAGCAGTATTATAGTGGTTATACTCTTGTACATAGGAGCAGTATTATAGCAGTTATATTCTTGTACATAGGAGCAGTATTATAGCAGTTATATTCTTGTACATAGGAGCAGTATTATAGGTAGTTATATTCTTGTACATAGGAGGCAGTATTTCTTAATAGTAGCAGTTTATATATTCTTGTACATAGGAGCAGTATTATAGTAGTTATATTCTGTACATAGGAGCAGTATTATAGTAGTTATATTCTTGTACATAGGAGCAGTATTATAGCAGTTATATTCTTGTACATAGGAGCAGTATTATAGTAGTTATATTCTTGTACATAGGAGCAGTATTATAGTAGTTATATTCTTGTACATAGGAGCAGTATTATAGTAGTTATATTCTTGTACATAGGAGCAGTATTATAGTAATTATATTCTTGTACATAGGAGCAGTATTATAGTAATTATATTCTTGCACATAGGAGCAGTATTATAGTAGTTATATTCTTGTACATAGGAGCAGTATTATAGTAGTTATACTCTTGTACATAGGAGCAGTATTATAGTAGTTATATTCTTGTACATAGGAGCAGTATTATAGTAGTTATACTCTTGTACATAGGAGCAGTATTATAATAGTTATATTCTTGAACATAGGAGCAGTATTATAGTAGTTATATTCTTGTACATAGGAGCAGTATTATAGTAGTTATATTCTTGTGCATAGGAGCAGTATTATAGTAGTTATATTCTTGTACATAGGAGCAGTATTATAGTAGTTATATTCTTGTACATAGGAGCAGTATTATAGTAGTTATATTCTTGTACATAGGAGCAGTATTATAGTAGTTATATTCTTGTACATAGGAGTCAGTATGATAGTAGTTACATTATCACTTGATAGCAGTATTATAGCAGTTATGTCTTTTACATAAGCAGTACTGAAGAAGTTAGTGTGTATGTCATTACATATAGTTTGCTAAGCATAGCTGTCACTTTTCTTCCCCCGCACCTTTTAGTAGCTAATTTACAGTACATTACTGAGCAGGGGGTGACAGTGAGCACAACAGAAAGCAGCTCTTAGAGTAAATATTAAATATGTTCTATAGGAGACACAATGGAATTGAAATCCAGAAGATATTTAGCAAAATTTCCCTTTTGAAAATGTCTCACGCAGCTTTGGGAAGGTTTGCTGCTGTTTCTTATTCCTTATAGTTGATTTTTCTTCCGTAGCAGAGATGCTTCAGGAAGTGGAAAAAACCCACCCTTTTCTGCGTTCATCTGCTCTGGGTCCAGTAGAAGATATCGAAACATATATTATTAAACTATACTTCGTATCCAGCTCCTCTGTGCATTCCACTGCTCTCTGTAATTCATGTATTTGCAAGACTTCTCCATTGTGCTTCACAACATTGATCATTCACTTCCTGCGAGACAAATACGTTACCGAGATACTGAGATAATGTCAGCTGCTGGATAAATCTAAAATATGGGGGAGATCACAGGGTCTCTTCTGCAGAGCATCCTGAGCTGTAAAATTGGCAAGTTTGCATTTTCATGAGTTTGGCCCAAAATAAATATTTTCTGAGGCTGTAGAGTTCCCCTCCCTCCTACAATCAGTCACAGAGCTGGATCTGACATCAGAGGCAGATATACAGGCTGCAACAATGTTTTCTTTACATTTGTTCACTTTGTATCTTTGCTGTTGCTGAATTGATAGATCTAGATTTTGTTTTATCTAATCTATTTAACCCGTAGGATACTGGAGGTTGTTTCGTTCTTGCATTTTTATTTTTCTTCCCTGTCTTCCTGGAGCCATAACTTCTTTATTTTTCCGTTCACATATCCATATGAGGGCTTGTTTTTTACAGGACAAGTTGTACTTTCTAATGCCACCATTTAATATGATATACAAAGTAGTGGAGAAAAATTCCAAATGGAGTGGAATTGGAAAAGAGAACGTAATTCCTCCACAGTGTTACGGGTTTTGCCTCTACAGCGTTCGCTGTATGGCAAAACTGATAGGTGCCCTTCAGTCTCTGGGTCAGTATGATTACATCGATACCACATATGTATATTTTTATATATTTAAAAACTGAAAAAATAAATTAAAATTTTAAAGAAAAAATGTATTTTTTCCATCACCGTATTCTGACCCCATAACTTATCTATAGTTGTCTTTGGAGCTGTGTTTAGGCATATTTTTTGTGGGACGATCTGTAGTTTTTATTGCTACATTTTGGAGTGTGTGTGCCTTTTTGATCACATTATATTACATTTTTTGGGGTACGAGAAGCAATGAAAACATATATTTTTTTTAACTTTAAAAAAAAAATAAATTGTAGCCCCTCAAGGAGTCTACAATGTCCACTACTTTGTTTTTTTAGAGTATATTACTATGCTCCCAAAAGCAATATAGTCATTTTCTATTTGCTAATCTCTAGAGTTGAGCGAACGTGCTCGTAACGAGCACTGTAGTGCTCGGATCCCCTGCGCTCGCATGGCCACAGGCATCCGGATCTGTCCTCAACTGACTGACACACTCGTGTGTCATACCAAATGGATCCGTCCCCTTTGACTTGCAGTCGGGTGAGGAGGACGGATCCGGATGGCTGCGCCCATGCGAGTGCAGGGGATCCGAGCACTGCAGTGCTCGTTACGAGCACGTTCGCTAAACTCTACTGATCTCCAATGTTGGCCTTCCACCTTCTGGCCAACAGAGGAACTGCAGCTCTAATACACTGGATCTCTTCAGACAGACCCAGCCTATTAGAATAAAAGAACAACATCCCTGATCGCCACACAGGGATGTCGGTCTTAACATGGCATCTAACAGCTGTAATGTCTGCAATCTACATTATTGCCGGTCACTGACATTAGCTGTGGGCCCCTTCTGTTTGAAATAGCAAAGACTCATCAGCTATGGTGCCTGCTGCAAATGCAAGCAGGACCATACTTGTACGGCGCTGGTAGTGAAGGGATTAATGCATCTTCTGGCAGCTTTTTCTGCTTTACAAACCCCCTGTAAGAGAAATCTATATTTTATTTTCTATATATGGACAATCAGCTTTTTGTTTTCTTGAAAAAAACATGTTTCTATGGTTCATATGCTTATTGCCAACACCCCAAAAGCATAAATTCTGCAGCAAATTCTGAGCAATTGCCCATTTTTTTCTTCGATAATACGGTTAAATTTACAGGTTGTAACTGGGCATATCAGTGCATTATCCTTGTGTTACTAAACATGTTGCATATTGCTGCAAGATATCAGGTAGTTACAGCAAAAGCAGTACTGAAATAATGCCGTTATTAATGAACACATTCTATTACTACAATATACCATGTAGTTCAAAGAAATTTCACTGCAAAAAAAGCATTCTTATACCCGTCTTAGTGAACGTATTACTGCATTAGTCCGTGTAGTTCAAAGACCTTTTTCTACAAAATTTAAATTACTACCAAAGTAAATTGTCAAATTTCAGAAAACACACTTGCAATTTTGTTAGTACTTTTTTTTTCACAATCTGTGTACCAAACTTGTCACATTTCACATATAGGCCTCATATTAAAATGTCTGGAAAACGGAGTCCAAAATGAAAGATCCAAGCTTTATCATCTGAGAGTCAGAATGTGGGTTGTAGCAGCACCAGCCATTCAACCGGTATCAGAAAGAGTGGCAACTGCAGCCATGCTGGTTGTGGTAAGTGCTGTGGTAGCCACAGTGGCACTGGACCAAATATAGAGGAGGGAATAGGGAGGAGGGAAGGAGCCCACAATGACCTATAACAGTCTGATGGAGAGGAGGGTGAGGATTATGATAGGGATTGAGGTTTGGACAGGACCCGGGGGCCTGATCGGGGTGCTGAGGAGGTGACATCAGGGGAGGAGGGTGATGACCATGCCAGCAATACGTCCAAGACCTCCAAAAAGATGGCAGGGCCAGATCTTCTTCTGGTGTTGTGTGCTCGCAAACTGGTGATTGTGCTACTAAATCTGTGCAAGCAACTCCTTTATGGGTTTTTTTCTCCACAAGGACAGCACATAAAAGCACAGCCATGTGCAAAATCTGCGGGATTATAATAAGCCGTGGGTATTCAAACAGAAGTACAGGCACCAGGGCTCTATTGCAGCACGTGAGGTGGCATCACCAGATCCTTTGGGAAAACAGATCTGGCCAACATTCCCAATCAGAACAAGCCTGTCCGCCTTCTCTTGAACTCCCACCTGGCCAAGTTGCTGGTGGTGCAATTTACTGCTGTGCCCTTTAGTTGTGACAATGGCACAGTTCTGCACCTTCACCATAATGTAATTCTGCTGTATTACATTCTTCTGCCGGGCTGTAAATATTTTATTCAAAACAATTGTTTCATATTGCAATTCTTGCTGTGGGAGAAGGTGCAGACCACAATGCACTCCTGGAGCAGCTGTTACGGGCAGGGACAGTACATGTCTTTCATGTAGGCATTAAGGATGGAAGCCCTGAGCAGGGGCCCTGACTTTCATTGGGGCCCCTAACATTCAAAAGGAATGCCTCCATTGAATATACAATGCATTTGGAGAGTCTTCACACACTCTCACTTTTTTCACATTTTGTTCTCTCGCTCCTTGTGCCATCTGTCATTCTGCCCTCACCCCCCCATAATGAGAAAGTGAGAACAGAGTGGTAGAAATCTTTACTAATTAATTACAAAGAAATAACTAAAATCTTGAATTGACATAAGTCTTCAGCCCCTTTACTCAGGACATAAGTCTTCAGCCCCTTTACTGAGGACATAAGTCTTCAGCCCCTTTACTCAGGACATAAGTCTTCAGCCCCTTTACTCAGGACATAAGTCTTCAGCCCCTTTACTGAGGACATAAGTCTTCAGCCCCTTTACTCAGGACATAAGTCTTCAGCCCCTTTACTGAGGACATAAGTCTTCAGCCCCTTTACTCAGGACATAAGTCTTCAGCCCCTTTACTGAGGACATAAGTCTTCAGCCCCTTTACTCGGGACATAAGTCTTCAGCCCCTTTACTCGGGACATAAGTCTTCAGCCCCTTTACTCAGAACATAAGTCTTCAGGCCCTTTACTCGGGACATAAGTCTTCAGCCCCTTTACTCGGGACATAAGTCTTCAGCCCTTTACTCAGGGCATAAGTCTTCAGCCCCTTTACTCAGAACATAAGTCTTCAGCCCCTTTACTCAGAACATAAGTCTTCGGCCCCTTTACTCAGGACATAAGTCTTCAGCCCCTTTACTCAGGACATAAGTCTTCAGCCCCTTTAGTCAAGTCTTCAGCCCTTTACTCAGGCCATAAGTCTTCAGCCCCTTTACTCAGGACATAAGTCTTCAGCCCCTTTACTCAGGACATAAGTCTTCAGCCCCTTTACTCAGGACATAAGTCTTCAGCCCCATTACTCAGGACATAAGTCTTCAGCCCCTTTACAGAGGACATAAGTCTTCAGCCCCTTTACTCGGGACATAAGTCTTCAGCCCCTCTGGCAGTGATTCCAGCCTCCAGTCTTGTTGTAGATGATACCACAACGTTTACACCTGGATTTGGGGATTTTCGGCCGTTCTTCTCTGCAGATCCTCTCCAGCTCTGTCAGGTTGGATGGGGACGTCAGTGGACAGACATCTTCAGGTCTCTCCAAAGATGTTCTATTGGGTTCATAGCTCTGGCTGGGCCACTGAAGGACATTTCCAGAGTTGTCCCTCAGCCGCTCCTGTGTTGTCCTGGCTGTGTTCTTTGGGCCATTTTCTTGTTGGAAGGTGAACCTTTGGCCCAGTCTGAGGTCCATAGCTCTGGATCAGGTTTCAATGTAAGAACTACAGAGACCACTCTGCTCTTGGGAACTTTCAGTGCAGCAGAAATGTTTTGTCTCCATCTCCAGATCTGATCCTCCACACAATCCTGTCTCTGAGCTCTACAGGCACTTCATTCCTCCTCATGGCTTGGTTCTTTACTCTGATACATTGTCAGCTGTGAGATCTTATACAGACAGGGCTGTGTCTTTCCTAATCCTGTCCAATCCACTGAATTTACCAGAGGTGCCTCCAATCAAGGTGTAGAACATCTCAGAGATAATTCAAATAAATGAGAGGCCCTGGAGTGAAATGTGAAGTGTCATTGCAAAGAGGCTGAATAATTAGGTCCAAATTTTAGTTTTTCATTTTGAATAAATTAGCAACATTTCTACAATTTTCTTCACCTTCTCATGTATGATGCGGAAAACTTATTTTTTGTTTTATTTCAGTACAAGGAGCAACATAACAAAACGTGAAGAAATTGAAGAAGTCTGAAGACTTTCTGAATTCACTGTATATCCTTGAGTAGTGTGTAAGTAGAATAATAGATAATGAATTGCCCACTTTCGTTTCCAGCAGAGCACAGAGAGCGGCGAATAAACAACTTGCTTTTCACAGCTCAACAAACGGCAGAAGTGATTGTAATATTAATAAAATGCAGAAACTTTCAACAAGTATCTTCTATAGTGAAAATGAATACGATTCTGCAGCGAATCTCACAGCTAATGTTCACAGCACGGCACATAATAACCTTTCACTTACCCTAATCTGACTCATTAGGCTCACCGGTTCTCTGCTCCATTCAATATGTCATTTATTATTTATTAGTGTTTACAACGAAGCGACAATTATGTGGTTTCTACCTCAGAGGATCAGCGGCGGCATGTAGAGACGGAAAACTGCCTCTCATATAACGCAGACCATGGAAAAATATAACACATGAAACTCAAACTAACAGTATATACAGCTGTACATATATAATTATATACAGGAGATACCCAGGTTATACCAGCATGGTCCATATCACTGTATACAAGAAGATGTATAACTTATACCAGCTGTACATATATAATTATATACAGGAGATACCCAGGTTATACCAGCATGCTCCATATCACTATATACAAGAAGATGTATAACTTATACCAGCTGTACATATATATTATATACAGGAGATACCCAGGTTATACCAGCATGCTCCATATCACTATATACAAGAAGATGTACAACTTATACCAGCTGTACACATATAATTATATACAGGAGATACCCAGGTTATACCAGCATGCTCCATATCACTATATACAAGAAGATGTACAACTTATACCAGCTGTACACATATAATTATATACAGGAGATACCCAGGTTATACCAGCATGCTCCATATCACTATATACAAGAAGATGTACAACTTATACCAGCTGTACACATATAATTATATACAGGAGATACCCAGGTTATACCAGCATGCTCCATATCACTATATACAAGAAGATGTATAACTTATACCAGCTGTACATATATAATTATATACAGGAGATACCCAGGTTATACCAGCATGCTCCATATCACTATATACAAGAAGTTGTATAACTTATACCAGCTGTACATATATAATTATATACAGGAGATACCCAGGTTATACCAGCATGCTCCATATCACTATATACAAGAAGATGTATAACTTATACCAGCTGTACATATATAATTATATACAGGAGATACCCAGGTTATACCAGCATGCTCCATATCACTGTATACAGAAGATGTATAACTTATACCAGCTGTACACATATAATTATATACAGGAGATACCCAGGTTATACCAGCATGCTCCATATCACTATATACAAGAAGATGTACAACTT
This sequence comes from Rhinella marina, assembly GCA_900303285.1. NCBI lineage: Eukaryota > Metazoa > Chordata > Amphibia > Anura > Bufonidae > Rhinella > Rhinella marina. The sequence goes on from ONZH01028351.1 coordinate 36,049, forward strand.
ATACCAGCTGTACACATATAATTATATACAGGAGATACCCAGGTTATACCAGCATGCTCCATATCACTATATACAGAAGATGTATAACTTATACCAGCTGTACATATATAATTATATACAGGAGATACCCAGGTTATACCAGCAAGCTCCATATCACTATATACAGAAGATGTATAACTTATACCAGCTGTACATATATAATTATATACAGGAGATACCCAGGTTATACCAGCATGCTCCATATCACTATATACAGGAAGATGTATAACTTATACCAGCTGTACAGATATATATATATTATATACAGGAGATACCCAGGTTATACCAGCATGCTCCATATCACTATATACAGAAGATGTATAACTTATACCAGCTGTACATATATAATTATATACAGGAGAATACCCAGGTTATACCAGCATGCTCCATATCACTATATACAAGAAGATGTACAACTTATACCAGCTGTACACATATAATTATATACAGGAGATACCCAGGTTATACCAGCATGCTCCATATCACTATATACAGAAGATGTATAACTTATACCAGCTGTACATATATAATTATATACAGGAGATACCCAGGTTATACCAGCAAGCTCCATATCACTATATACAGAAGATGTATAACTTATACCAGCTGTACATATATAATTATATACAGGAGATACCCAGGTTATACCAGCATGCTCCATATCACTATATACAGGAAGATGTATAACTTATACCAGCTGTACAGATATATATATATTATATACAGGAGATACCCAGGTTATACCAGCATGCTCCATATCACTATATACAGAAGATGTATAACTTATACCAGCTGTACATATATAATTATATACAGGAGATACCCAGGTTATACCAGCAAGCTCCATATCACTATATACAGAAGATGTATAACTTATACCAGCTGTACATATATAATTATATACAGGAGATACCCAGGTTATACCAGCAAGCTCCATATCACTATATACAGAAGATGTATAACTTATACCAGCTGTACATATATAATTATATACAGGATATACCCAGGTTATACCAGCATGCTCCATATCACTATATACAGAAGATGTATAACTTATACCAGCTGTACATATATAATTATATACAGGAGATACCCAGGTTATACCAGCATGCTCCATATCACTATATACAGGAAGATGTATAACTTATACCAGCTGTACAGATATATATATATTATATACAGGAGATACCCAGGTTATACCAGCATGCTCCATATCACTATATACAGAAGATGTATAACTTATACCAGCTGTACATATATAATTATATACAGGAGATACCCAGGTTATACCAGCAAGCTCCATATCACTATATACAGAAGATGTATAACTTATACCAGCTGTACATATATAATTATATACAGGAGATACCCAGGTTATACCAGCAAGCTCCATATCACTATATACAGAAGATGTATAACTTATACCAGCTGTACATATATAATTATATACAGGATATACCCAGGTTATACCAGCATGGTCCATATCACTGTATACAAGAAGATGTATAACTTATACCAGCTGTACATATATAATTATATACAGGAGATACCCAGGTTATACCAGCATGCTCCATATCACTATATACAGAAGATGTATAACTTATACCAGCTGTACATATATAATTATATACAGGAGATTCCCAGGTTATACCAGCATGCTCCATATCACTATATACAGAAGATGTATAACTTATACCAGCTGTACATATATATTATATACAGGAGATACCCAGGTTATACCAGCATGCTCCATATCACTATATACAAGAAGCTGTATAACTTATACCAGCTGTACATATATAATTATATACAGGAGATACCCAGGTTATACCAGCATGCTCCATATCACTATATACAAGAAGATGTATAACTTATACCAGCTGTACATATATAATTATATACAGGAGATACCCAGGTTATACCAGCATGCTCCATATCACTATATACAGGAAGATGTATAACTTATACCAGCTGTACATATATAATTATATACAGGAGATACCCAGGTTATACCAGCATGCTCCATATCACTATATACAGAAGATATATAACTTATACCAGCTGTACATATATAATTATATACAGGAGATACCCAGGTTATACCAGCATGCTCCATATCACTATATACAGAAGATGTATAACTTATACCAGCTGTACATATATAATTATATACAGGAGATACCCAGGTTATACCAGCATGCTCCATATCACTATATACAAGAAGATGTATAACTTATACCAGCTGTACATATATAATTATATACAGGAGATACCCAGGTTATACCAGCATGATCCATATCACTATATACAAGAAGATGTATAACTTATACCAGCTGTACATATATAATTATATACAGGAATACTCAGGTTATACCAGCATGCTCCATATCACTATATACAGAAGATGTATAACTTATACCAGCTGTACATATATATTATATACAGGAGATACCCAGGTTATACCAGCATGCTCCATATCACTATATACAGAAGATGTATAACTTATACCAGCTGTACATATATAATTATATACAGGAGATACCCAGGTTATACCAGCATGCTCCATATCACTATATACAAGAAGATGTATAACTTATACCAGCTGTACATATATAATTATATACAGGAGATACCCAGGTTATACCAGCAGGCTCCATATCACTATATACAAGAAGATGTATAACTTATACCAGCTGTACATATATAATTATATACAGGAGATACCCAGGTTATACCAGCATGCTCCATATCACTATATACAAGAAGATGTATAACTTATACCAGCTGTACATATATAATTATATACAGGAGATGCCCAGGTTATACCAGCTGTATATATATAATTATATACAGGAGATACCCAGGTTATACCAGCATGCTCCATATCACTATATACAAGAAGATGTATAACTTATACCAGCTGTACATATATAATTATCTACAGGAGATACCCAGGTTATACCAGCATGCTCCATATCACTATATACAAGAAGATGTCTAACTTATACCAGCTGTACATATATAATTATCTACAGGAGATACCCAGGTTATACCAGCATGCTCCATATCACTATATACAAGAAGATGTATAACTTATACCAGCTGTACATATATAATTATATACAGGAGATACCCAGGTTATGCCAGCATGCTCCATATCACTATATACAGAAGATGTATAACTTATACCAGCTGTACATATATAATTATATACAGGAGATACCCAGGTTATACCAGCATGCTCCATATCACTATATACAGAAGATTTATAACTTATACCAGCTGTACATATATAATTATATACAGGAGATACCCAGGTTATACCAGCATGCTCCATATCACTATATACAAGAAGATGTATAACTTATACCAGCTGTACATATATAATTATATACAGGAGATACCCAGGTTATACCAGCATGCTCCATATCACTATATACAGGAAGATGTATAACTTATACCAGCTGTACATATATAATTATACACAGAAGATACCCAGGTTATACCAGCATTGTGTATATATCACGGTCATTTTGCAGCTCCTCCCCCGATCTCTGTCCGTTCTCTGTAGATACTTTGTTGTTCACCATTTTCAGGGTCATGTTTTTCAGACGTCTTTGGTTCCTCTGCAGATGATTTAAATGCAGTAAACATCCCTAAAAGTTTTCTTTGACCTTTTCTTGGTGATTTGGATGGGTGCGGGGAGTGTCGGGTGCTCATTACAATAGCGCGCTCAATCACTGTCTCGCACGCGGCGTGCTTAATAGGCTTGCTTTCTTACAGGTATTTCCACCCGGTGACAGACATGATTAAGGATGGTTTTAATTATAACAACATGGTGGGTGAGGGTATTGTCATCTTCCTTGGCGATGCTGAGCGTTCCTTGTCTCCTTCAGATGTGTCTGGAATTCTTTGTGGTGTAGAATCAGCAGCGTCTGAAGAGTCTCTTCACAAGACACAATGGCGTCCTCCTTGCGAAAATGTAATAAGTGTACAAGTTTTGACATGAATAAAGAGATGGAAAATAAATGAGCTGATATCGGGGCCGAGGTCGGTTTTTAGCTGCAGATAAACGGAAGCTTTTAACACTGCACCTTCCGTCACCTCCAAGTGGTAGCTATAGTGACAGTAAAGCAAGGGTTAATGATATGCAGGTGGTCGAGTGGATCATACAATGTTTATGTTTATACAAGTTTGTGATTTTTGTGTGATGATGCTGGGATTTCTCGCTAGGAGAGGGGGAGAGAGAGCTGCCCTTCTGCTGGTCTGGATACAGAACTGTTTGTGTAATATTCAGAGATGAGGAGAAACCTGGAGAGAAGTTTCTTTGGAGATTTTAAGCCCTTTTTATGTCTTTTATGATGTTTTCGGGGCATGAAATATGAACCATGTACCAATAAAGGTCCAGGTGAGCCCAAACAACTGTTAGAAATTAGGAAAACGCACTGTAATCATTTGCCTTGGTGTAAAAGTATATATCTCTTAATAATATAAAAATGAGTTAATGTCTGTCTGTCCGTCTGTCTGTTCTCTATGCGCGACCAAACTACTGGACCGATTTTCACCAAATTCGGCACACAGGTACATCAGGTGCCCGAGAAGGTTTTAGACCAGGTCTCATCTCTCTAAGACATAACGTTCCTGAGATATTCCCAAAATATGACCTGCATTAGCCAATATTAGCCTGACAGCATTGGTTTTAAACCCCAACTGCCATTCTCTGCACAGACACACACAGGGAGGGCAGGTTTCCAGGTAATTAGCAGCCAGCTGAGGATCTCAGGTAACAATCCAGTCATTTCTATTCAATGCTTTAAAGGGGCATGATACTGTGGATGATACTGTTAAAGGGGTATTCCGGTTACCATAAATATAACTTATGTTTTAGACTAATTTTAGACTATGACCGTTCAGTAGTAAATCTTCTACTGCTGCCCATTGCGTGTCTTCATAAATTACCATGGCACCGACCTGTGATTCACACCACTCTCTCAAAAGAAGGACTTACAACACCTGCTCCAGGTTTCACTAAGCCACACCCCGACTCTGTCAGGCCACGCCCCCTTCCCCCTCCGCAGCCAATGGGGATTGAAAAAATGAAGGTAAAAATAAACTTCTGTCAGCTGCAGGGGTGGGAGGGTGAGTTTCTCTCTGCAACATCACACAGAAACATTAGATGAAATAGACTAATATTAGACTACTACCGTTCAGTAGTAATAAAAGATGTTTTCTTCCACTAAAAGAACTTAAAAGCAACCCTCCCCCCCCCAAGGTCCCGCTAACCAACGCCCCTGGTCAGGCCACGCCCTCTCCCACTCCGCAGCCAATAGGGATTGAAAAAATGAAGGTAAAAATCAACTTCTGTCAGCTACAGGAATGGGTGGGAAGGAGACTTTCTCTCTGCAATGACACACACACAAACATTAAATGAAACGAAAAACTCCAACACAGTCAGAGTATTTGCAAGTGAAGATTTATTTGGTATGCGACCCAATATAACAAGTGACGTTTAACGTGACGTTAAATGAAATAGATTAAATATACCCGTGCGAAGCATTGTTTTCTTCCACTGCGACCCACTGTGTTTCCTCAAATTACCATGGCATTGACCTATAATTCAGGCCACCCTGAAATGAAGGACTTAAAAGAAGGACCCCCCCAAGAAGAAGGACCTAAAAAAAGGGCCCCCCCCCAAGGTCCCGGTAAACCACGCCCCCGACCCGGTCAGGTCATGCCCCCTCCCACTCCGCAGCCAATGGGGATTGAAAAAATGAAGGTAAAAATCAACTTCTGTCAGCTGCATTGACTTTCTCTCTGCAACGACACACAGAAACATTAAGGCCTCTTTTACACGAGCGTCGCGGATTTGTTCAGGATGCGTTGCGGATGCGTTGCGTTAAAAATGCGCGGATTGCATGCGGATGCAATGCGTTGCGTTTTTAACGCACACCCAATCATTTCTATGGAGCCTGGGCTGCGTGAAAAACGCAGAATATAGAACATGCTGCGTTTTTCACGCAACGCAGAAGTGATGCGCGAAAAAAAACGCTCATGTGAAAAGCCCCATTAAAATGAATGGGTCAGGATTCAGTGCGGGTGCAATGCGTTCGCATCACACATTGCACCCGCGCGGAAATCTCGCCCGTGTGAAAGGGGCCTAAATGATATAGATGAAATATACCCAGGCGAAGCCGGGTCTTTCTGCTAGTATCTCATATATATAAAAATGAGTTTCTGTCCGTCTGTCTGTTCTCTATGCGCGACCAAACTACTGGACCGATTTTCACCAAATTTGGCACACAGGTACATCATGTGTCCGGGAAGGTTTTAGATCAGGTCTCAGCTCTCTAGGACGTACAGTTCCCAAGATATTCCCAAAATATGACCTGCATTAGCCTAGGAGCATTTCACTTCAAATCCCAACTACCATTTTCTCCACATACACACCGGTTTCCATAACAACCCAGCCAGGAAATTAGCAGCCAGCTGAGGAGCTCAAGTAAATAACAACCCAGTAATTTTTCTTCACTACTTTAAAGGGGCAGAGCACTGTGGATGACACTGTTAAAGGTGGTATTCTGCTTACCAGTAATATAAATTATGTTTTATACTAATTTTAGACTACGATCATTCAGTAGTAATAAAAGATGTTTTCTTCCACTGCTACCCATTGCGTGTCATCATAAATTACCATGGCCACCCTCAAAAGAAGGACTTAAAAGCAATCCCCGCAAGGTACCCCTAAACCACGCCCCCGACCTGGTCAGGTCACGCCCCCTCCCACTCCCCAGCCAATGGGGATTGAAAAAATGAAGGTAAAAATCAACTTCTGTCAGCTGCATTGACTTTCTCTCTGGAACGACACACGGAAACATCAAATGAAATAGATGAAATATACCCAGGCGAAGCCGGGTCCTTCTGCTAGTATATATATATATATATATATATATATATATATATATATATACATATATATATATATATATATCTAGTGGACGGTCAGAGGGACACCCCTCACTCTACCAAACTCCATAGGTGCCGTCGTTCCTACTGACTGTTGCATCTGAGGGGTTAAACAGACAGGGTCCTATACTGGACATATATTGCTGATGTCACTGCTCCTCATACCTTACCCACTGCACCCCCCTTCAATCCTGTGCATCCATTAACAATGCAGACCATTAAACAGTGCGGCCTTCATTAGTTACAGCAGCGTGGCCGCGTCTCAACCAGACACAAGCTCACCGGGTGGTTGGACCCTAAAGTTGTCTTCATACATAGCATTGCAAATTACTAAAGTTCTGTAAATTTCTCATGTACTTTGTGTTTCAATGTAGAACTTTTTCAATATCTCTGCCTGTTGTCAGTGAATGTAAATCTTGTTTCCACTCAATAGGCTGAATCCATGTCATGTCCTAATCTTTCTCACAGCTGAGGGTTTGCTACAATTGCATCTAGCTCTCTGTGGTGACTACAGGCTGATTTCTTTTACCTGCATTGATACATTGCGACAGAATACAGGAGGACACAGAGGATTGTCCAGACTGGATACAATTGTATCAAACCCTTAGCTTTGAGAAGCATATGGTCTACCTCTGGATGTAAATGTCAATGTTCCAAGTCGCTGACAGCAAGAAGAGATCTTGAAAATCATGAAGAAGTTACATAGGAGTTCGCACTTCACCTGCTGTTACTTATCTTGCATTGGGCTGTTGCACTTGTTCAGCTCACAGATAGGCTGTAGATTATTTTTAGAGATTTTGGTTATTTACAATGCCACCTGTAATCCCTACATCTCCCACAATGCAAGTCCCCAGAGAATGATTGGCAGAAACACCGTGTCAGCAGGGGGCAGCAGTGAGCTGTAGCAATGTGAGCATTTAGTGCAATTAGATCATGGAGTATAAGAGACCGGGCAAAGGCTTGGCATGTCTGAGTGCAGTATAAAGGGTTAATGCACAAAAACCAGCAAACCCACAGCATCACCTCCCCATACCATAGAACACATGCAGAAGTTATCAGACTCTCATCTGTCAGGTGCTGGAAGCCGCACATGGCTCCTGCCATTTAATGTGTTGCAGCCTCACGTTGCGAACCTTCCTGTGTCGCAGAAGCCACTGGTCTATGAAATTGGACCCGGCCGCAGTTCTGTTCACTTGTAACCTTGGAGGAAGTGACATTGTGTCTTTGTGTCATCCTCAGACACTTAGAACGTGAGGTTTCCTCATGCAGGACCTGACATTTACGTCTGGACATGAATGCATTATCGCCAGATTTGTTTCGTGAGTTTTTCAGTTCAAAGTTCCCATCTCAGCATCAGCGGCGGCGCTGGGAGCTGACAGCAGCTTAATTAACAGCTCGGCTGTGTATTGAAACTGACAGCATTATCATCACATGTGATGTTCTCTTCGTTTGCCCCGCGCCACGTTTAAATATGGATCTCATTAAAAGTAGCGAGATGGCGAGAGTCGCTCAGTGCCATGATGTGCTCCCGGGAGACGACGTCCTGACCCACTCAGGCAGATCGCCCTCTGAGTCACCACACCTAAAAGTCTCCCAATGGAGGCAGGAACATGGGGTCGGATTCTTATTACGATGGTCAGGACAATTATTACAATATATTTCTCCTGCATTTCATGTGCCTGATCCAAGAGAATCCGAGAATCTCATCCAAAGGTGAAAACACTGGATCTAAGGCAGAAGAACCAGATGTACCATCCTCAGGGGTGGATTGGCTGTAGGCCTTACAGGGAAATTTCCCAGTGGGCCTCCTGAGCCCTCATCACTGCAGCTGGCCGGGTACACAATAAGTCCTCAGTGGTAATTAATGATTTCAGAATCAGGTTTTCATGTACCCGGCCAGGATAAGCCCTCCTGAATTCAACTACGTCCCACATCTTACCTCCTAAGCCCCCTTCTCCAGATCTTAATCAGAGACAACTGGAGGAGGAGGACAGAATATAACTGCTATTGATGGCCAATCAGAGGGCACTGTGGTATATGGCATTGCTGACCCCTCTACTTTTGTTGCCCCGCCTCCTGTTAATTTAGACCCTCCTATAGCATGAGGCCACTTTTAAGTATTTTTTCCAGGGCCACTTTAGGTTCCCAATCCGCCCCTGACCATCCTTCTTCCCTCTCTCCTCCTCTTGCTTCCTTCAGAATAATGGAATTGCCGTATTCGGCATAGCTGACGCAGCCAAGGCCCACTGGATCCCTATTCACTATCCTTCCTTTCCTTCCCTTTCTTTCCTTCCTCCCTCCTTCCCTTCTGACTCTGTCCCTTCCTTCCTTCGTTCTTACCCATCCTTCTTAACTTCCATCATCCATCCATCCCTTCCTTCCTTCCTCCCTCCCTCCTGTCTGCTTCTGTCACTTCCATCCTTCTTACCCATCCTTCTTTCCCTGCCTCCCATCCTTCCTTCCTCCCTTCCTTCTTATCCATTCTTTTTCCCCCACCATTCTTCTATTTCTTTATTACTTCCATTCCTCTCTCTGAACTACCTTCCTTCCTTCCTTCCTTCCTATTCTTCCTTTCCTGTCTCTATTCCTTTCTTGCCGTTCTTCTTTTTCTTCATTACTTCCATTCCTCTCCCTGAACTTCCTTCCTTGCTTTTATCTTATTCCATCTTTCTTTCCCTGCCTCCCATCCTTTCTTCCTCCCTTCCTTCTTACACATTGTTCTGGGTGCTAGTAATGGAGATATTATGTGCACTTTGTACAATGGTTCTATGTAGGCTGTGAATGGTAGTAACGGTGGTATCATGCTCACTGGGTATGGCGATATTATGTGAGCTCTGTACAGGGGCGGATTGGCCGTAGGCCGTACAGGGAAATTTCCCAGTGGGTCAATGGCCAGGGAGCCATCCAAGCCTCCTCTCTGCTGTTGGTCGGGTACATAATGGGCTCTCAGCAGTAATTAATGCTGTGAGAATCAGGTACTTATGTACTCGGCTAGCGACCGCACATGTCCTCCTGAATTCACCTGCTGTGGACTCACCTCACCTCATAAGCCCCCTGCTCCATATCCTAATGAGGGACAACTGGAGGACAGGATATGGCAGCTACTGAGGACCACCGCAGAGGGACCGCTTTGGGGCAGTACATTGTGCTGCACTGTGGTATATGGTTCTGCTGGGACTGTATTTTGCGCTATGGTATTGCTGACTCCGCCTACTTGTGTTGTCCCGCCTTCCATCCATTTGGACCCAGCAACAACATGGGGCCACTTTTAGGTTTTTTTCAGGGCCACTTTAGGTTCCCAGTCCGCCCTGGCTCTGTATGATAGTGGGGATGGTATTTTTCGGAGCTTGAGCACTGCATGGCAAAACTATTTCCGACCGAGCACGCATATAGCATATTTCTGCTAGTAATCTCACTCTGTAGACAGTGCTTAGGTAATTAATGCTGACGTCGGGGGGGCAATCTCACCCAATGTCTTTCCACTGACAGAATCATGATGAACGGGACAACAGGTGGGACAATGAGCTTCTTTAGTCGGTTCTGCACGGGTCTTATCACTGTAGTCTCAGATACAATGTTGCATATCTGTTTATAAATACAGTATAAGATACAATGTAATCCTCGCCAGATATTGCTCTGTTGGGAGAAGATATCAGACAGTTGGGCTAATTGCAGTGAATTTCATCGATTTCCGGACTTAATTTCCTCTTCATGTTTTCTTTCTCCCCATAAAATGCATTTGCTTCGGACAGGGGACGGCTATTATATATCTAACAGGCCATTATAAAATATCATTATCCTGATTAGTCCTCCTTTGCCAAATTCTTGTGTATTTTACAGATCAGCGTTCCAGCTCTGTATGTCTGCAAATATGAGGGTGGCTATTACGGCGTCTATAAAAGCCAATGCAGCAGCAGGGGAGTGACCATTCCCCGCATCGGAATATATAATTACCTCAATAAGCCCCATTCAGATACACGAGGCGACGGCAGCAGGCAGGGCCTGGAATTACCTTCAGATTTACTGATAGCGGCTAATGCATTATGAACAGAACGAGAATGTTTCCCAGCGCTTTCTGCAAATTACAAATAGATGCAGTTCATGGAACAATCCGGAGATTGTTAGGAAGAAATACCAGTGTTAAGCATCTGCTGATGATACTAAGAATACTGGAGACATATATAACGGGGTACCGCCATCTATCTAATACCTGTGTCACCTCTGCACTCTGATGTCATGCGCCTGTTTGGGGAGGCATCGTGGATAGGGCCATTACTTGAGAATCCATACATAGGACTATCATGGGAGGCATTATGGAGGGCACTATTACTAGAGAAGTCATAGATAGCACTAATATGGGAGGCATTATGGAGGGCACTGTTACTTGAGGAGCCATAGATGGCACTACTATGGGAGGCATTATGAAGGGCACTATTACTAGAGGAGCCATACATGGGACTATCATGGGAGGCATTATGGAGGGCACTGTTACATGAGGAGCCATAGATGGCACTAATATGGGAGGCATTATGGAGGGCACTGTTACATGAGGAGCCATAGATGGCACTATCATGGGAGGCATTATGGATGGCACTGTTACTTGAGGAGCCATAGATGGCACTAATATGGGAGGCATTATGGAGGGCACTATTACTAGAGAAGTCATAGATAGCACTAATATGGGAGGCATTATGGATGGCACTGTTACATGAGGAGCCATAGATGGCACTACTATGGGAGGCATTATGAAGGGCACTATTACTAGAGGAGCCATACATGGGACTATCATGGGAGGCATTATGGAGGGCACTATTACTAGAGGAGCCATAGATAGCACTAATATGGGAGGCATTATGGATAGGGCACTATTACTAGAGGAGTCATAGATGGCACTATCATGGGAGACATTGCTGATGGCACTGTTACATGAGGAGCCATAGATGGCACTTTTATGGGAGGCCTTATGGATGGGACTATTACTTGAGGAGCCATAGATGGCACTGTTCTGAAAGGCAGTGTAAATGGCACTATTACTAGAGGAGTCATAGATGGCACTATCATGGGAGGCCTTATGGATGGGACTATTACTTGAGGAGCCATAGATGGCACTGTTCTGAAAGGCAGTGTGAATGGCACTGTTATTGGATCAGACTGGATGCCACTGTTTTAGGAGGTGGTGTGAATGGCAGTGTTATGGGGAAGGCGTATGGCACAGTTGAAGGAGGTGGTTTGGATGCCATTCTTATGATAGACACTATACATGGCACTGTTATGGGAGGAGGCATGGATGAAAATGTTGAGGGAGGAAGCATGTGTGACGCTGTTATGAGAGGAGGTGCACTTGGCACTGTTATGGGGGCAACATGGATGGTAATGTTGAGGGATGCACTGTAGATACACATACTGTGACTAGCATTATAATGGTGGCACGGTAGATTGTGTGGATGGCACTATTATTTAAGGTTCTTTATATGGTCTTGTTATAGACAAATTGAGGATAGCATTGTTATTGGGGGCATTGTAAACAGCATTGAGAAAGGCACTGTTATGTGAGGTACTGCAGGTACTGTTATGGGGTACTGTGAATAATACTGTAATGAGGCATTGTAGGTAGCGATGTGGGTGGCACTGTTATGTGAGGTACTGCAGGTACTGTTATGGGGTACTGTGAATAATACTGTAATGAGGCATTGTAGGTAGAGATGTGGGCGGCACTGTTATGTGAGGTACTGCAGGTACTGTTATGGGGTACTGTGAATAATACTGTAATGAGGCATTGTAGGTAGCGATGTGGGTGGCACTGTTATGTGAGGTACTGCAGGTACTGTTATGGGGTACTGTGAATAATACTGTAATGAGGCATTGTAGGTAGTGATGTGGGTGGCACTGTTATGTGAGGTACTGTAGATGACACTGTCTTGGTCGTATTGTGGATGCCACTATTATCAGGGCTTTGTAGATATCAGTGTGACTGGCACTGTTATATCACGTATACTGGGGGATACTATGAATATTAAAGATCGTCTGCCCCTTATGTCACTTTTATTATCCACCTTTTTCAGAAAACCAGAAACATAAACAAAGGGAAAATCAATGCGGCAGATTACAGAATACGTGACGTAATATTCTGAATGTATGATGTAAGAGTGATGTCATCACCAATGACGGTTAGTCCGCTGCTTACCTCTGTATAACTGAAACCTGCTGTTCTGTAGATATAAGAACACTAACGTTTACAGTCGGCTTTAACCCCGCAGACCCCGGAGCCCGCAGTCAACTCCTCACAAGTGACACACGTCTTCTTACATTTACTGAAATGTGTTTTTAAGAAGCTGCTGCGGGCGATCAGTGAGGTCAAACACGACCGGAAAAAAAGTGTTTTGTTGTGAAATGGAAATAACTCGTCTTGTGGAAGCGACATTTCTATCAAACAGCAGCACAAACGCCACAAACTCCATTAAAATGTCACCGGCTCAAACAATTATTATCACACAGGGAACGAGGGCCGGAAAATACGGGTTCGGATGACGGTGAGGTCGCTGGAACACATTTTTAAAACTATTATTCAGCATTGAAATTGGAATGTATAATTTTCCAGGATAACAAATGTATCATCTTTAAATGCTATAATTTAGCAATTTGATTTTTTTTACATTTTTTAATTGTGTTCATTGAAAAAAATCCTGAAATATTGCAGTTTTCATTCTGGTCTCTGTGCACTTAAAAAAGGTTTCTATCACTTTTCAGCTTGTGCTGTGTACACTGGTTGTAGGGGCATCAGTCATCTCATCATAAGAGGAGCTTAGGGGGCAGATAACACTGGATTACCATTTACAATGGATGCTGGACCAGCTCCTCCCCCTGCACATGGCACAGAGCATGCTCACTACATCCTTCCATAGAAATCAGTGAGTTGCTATCTGACTAATATTTCTTACGACCAGCTTACTGTAAAGCGTACCTGTGTTTGAAAATTTAACATAATGGCCGTGCTTCTTAGTACAATCATAATGAGATGGTGTTTTTGGGCTTCCATAGAGTCTCTTTCAGCCATATAATTCCATGTTTCAGCTGCACAGCTAGATGCATTTCACTCAGAAGCAGGAGACATCTCTCTTCTACAAGTAGTGTATGCAGTGACCTCACTCCCCATTATGTTTGTTTTCTTCTGCGGAGCTCAGAAAACTGCACAGGAGGGAGAGATCAGACCTACAGACACACAGGAGATTCTCTGTTCTTCAGACACAGTGTAGAAGCAGTTCTTTTTTCAGGCTCAGGATCTTGGCTAGCTCTGACACAACCCCACTTCCTCTCAGCCCTCTTCTGAGTCTCTCTTACCAGGGACTGATCTGGACTTAGGTGGAAGTGAGACCCCTAGTGGTCAGGACTTTACAGCTTTTTTCCCAGGTGGATGCAGGCAGATTTTTTAAAATGAAGTGATTCAGAAATTTGCCGCGTACACCATTTTCTGTTAAAAGAAATGAAATTGTGTGAAAGTTCAGTGAGTCTAAAGGCTCATGCACACAAACGTATTTTATTTCCGTGTCCGTTCCGTTTTTTTTTAATGGACCGTATGTGGAACCATTCATTTCAATGGGTCCGCAAAAAAAAAAAAAAAAACGGAAGGTACTCCGTGTGCATTCCGTTTCCGTATGTCTGTATTTCCGTTCCGCAAAAAAATAGAACATGTCCTATTGTTGTCCGCATTACAGACAAGGATAGTTCTGTTCTATTAGGGGCCGGCTGTTCCGTTCTGCAAAATACGGAATGCACACGGATGTCATCCATATTTTTTGTGGTTCCGTTTTTTCATACGGTCGTGTGCATGAGGCCTAAATCAAATGTCTAGAAAGTGCTGTTCACAAAGGATGGCAGCCGTAATCATGTAAAAATGTGTATATATATACACTCACCAGCCACTTTATTAGGTACACCTGTCCAACTGCTCGTTAACACTTAATTTCTAATCAGCCAATCACATGGCGGCAACTCAGTGCATTTAGGCATGTAGACATGGTCAAGACAATCTCCTGCAGTTCAAACCGAGCATCAGTATGGGGAAGAAAGGTGATTTGAGTGCCTTTGAACGTGGCATGGTTGTTGGTGCCAGAAGGGCTGGTCTGAGTATTTCAGAAACTGCTGATCTACTGGGATTTTCACGCACAACCATCTCTAGGGTTTACAGAGAATGGTCCGAAAAAGAAAAAACATCCAGTGAGCGGCAGTTCTGTGGGCGGAAATGCCTTGTTGATGCCAGAGGTCAGAGGAGAATGGGCAGACTGGTTCGAGCTGATAGAAAGGCAACAGTGACTCAAATTGCCACCCGTTACAACCAAGGTAGGCAGAAGAGCATCTCTGAACGCACAGTACGTCGAACTTTGAGGCAGATGGGCTACAGCAGCAGAAGACCACACCGGGTGCCACTCCTTTCAGCTAAGAACAGGAAACTGAGGCTACAATTTGCACAAGCTCATCGAAATTGGACAGTAGAAGATTGGAAAAACGTTGCCTGGTCTGATGAGTCTCGATTTCTGCTGCGACATTCGGATGGTAGGGTCAGAATTTGGCGTCAACAACATGAAAGCATGGATCCATCCTGCCTTGTATCAACGGTTCAAGCTGGTGGTGGTGGTGTCATGGTGTGGGGGATATTTTCTTGGCACTCTTTGGGCCCCTTGGTACCAATTGAGCATCGTTGCAACGCCACAGCCTACCTGAGTATTGTTGCTGACCATGTCCATCCCTTTATGACCACAATGTACCCAACATCTGATGGCTACTTTCAGCAGGATAATGCGCCATGTCATAAAGCTGGAATCATCTCAGACTGGTTTCTTGAACATGACAATGAGTTCACTGTACTCAAATGGCCTCCACAGTCACCAGATCTCAATCCAATAGAGCATCTTTGGGATGTGGTGGAACGGGAGATTCGCATCATGGATGTGCAGCCGACAAATCTGCGGCAACTGTGTGATGTCATCATGTCAATATGGACCAAAATCTCTGAGGAATGCTTCCAGCACCTTGTTGAATCTATGCCACGAAGAATTGAGGCAGTTCTGAAGGCAAAAGGGGGTCCAACCCGTTACTAGCATGGTGTACCTAATAAAGTGGCCGGTGAGTGTATATATATAATATTAAAACACAGAAATAACATGAAAGAAAAAATAATGTTATTAATTGATAATTAGTAAAAAATGTAAAAAAAAACAAAACTTAATGTCATACATTCCCCTTTAGCTGTTGCAATGTATTTCTGTATATTATAGTGGCAAGTTGTTTTATCTATGGCTAAGGCTACTTTCACACGACCGTTGTGTTTTGCTGATCCGCAAATTGCGGATCCGAAAAAAAAACAGATGACGTCCGTATGGCATCCGTTTTTTTTGCGGATCCACTGTAACAATGTCTATCATTGTCCGCAAAATGGACAAGAATAGGACATGTTCTATTTTCTTTTGCAGGGCTACGGAACGGACATACAGATGTGGACGGCACACAGTTTGCTGTCAGTATTTTTTGCTGACCCATTAAAATGAATGGGTCCGCGTCCTATCAGCAAAATATACTGTCGTGTGAAAGTAGCCTAAGGGGAAAAGTGCAACATAAAAATAAAATAATTTTAAATTAAAAATAAAATTGAAAATCAATATATTTCATTACCCTCAGGGCGTTAACGTATTTTAACCACTTCCCTACCACTACTATACTTATTGTGGCGCTAGGCTTTTAACTGTCAATTGCTGCATGTCGGCTGCTTAATCTAACTGCTAGTGCTGGGTGGCGCCGCAGATCCCTGTGACCGCACTAGACCGTTGTGGTCACAGAGAAGCCAATGAAGCAGAGTCACAGCTCTACTACTTCAGTAACCCCACAGATGAAAGGACACGGTCCCATGACAAGGGGAAGCGTAATACCCAGATTTCAATGCTAGTGCAGAAAAGTGGTGGTTAGACATGGAATGGCAGCAGGGGCACCACCAATGGGGCCAGATGAGGCGATCACCTCAGGCAGCACCAGGTAGGGGCCAGAGGGGAGCAGCCGAAGGGCCGTGGGCTGAAGGGAAGGGATTAGGTTAAGAAATTGGCATTGGGGAGGGGGGGCACCATTTCAGTTTTTGCCTCAGGCGGTAGAATGGCTAGGTGCACCCCTCTGTGGCAGGACGGTTTAGCCTTCATTCACACGTCCGTATTTGTGCACATCCTGAAAAACGGTCAATTTTTTGCGGATCCGCTGTTCCGCAAAAAACTCAGTTTTTCCAGGACATCCGTTCCGTTTTTCCGTAAAAAACTGAAAGGATGTATCCATATGTCATCCGTTTTTTGCAGATCCGCAAAAAACGGAAGGATGAATAACATCTGTACCTTTTCTTTTTTTTCTCCCCTCCTGGAACGGAATCCGCAAATACGGATGACGTGCAGATGCCCTTCCGCATGTCATCCGCATTTTTGCGGATCCATTGACTTCCATTGGGCAACGGACCGCAAAATCAGGATAGAAGTAGGACAGGAGGATTTCTTTATGCGGACAGTCGGAACGGACACACGGATGCTGACAGCACACGGTGTACTGTCCGCATTTTTCCAGGACCCATTGAAATGAATGGATCCGCATCCTATCCGCATAAACGGTCCGCAAATTGCGTATCGGATGCGGACGAATTTCACGGACGTGTGAATGAGGCCTTACTAAAGCAGACGTGTCAGGAGAGGTGACTGGTGTGAAGGGAAGCATTTGGGGAGCTGGACCCCCTTTTATCACCGGCCCCCTATCAATGCTGTTGGCAGGTAGGTCACTGTTTGCAGGAATGAAGCAGAAAAGATACTTTGTTTTACTGTTTGTTTTCATTGATACATTGTAGCGAGACAGAAGAGAAATCTCTGCTCCGTCCAATGTCAAAGTCCAATGCTCGGAGGAGCGTCATCGTGTTTCCTGCGCCGACAATCACAGGTCTGTCCTGAGACACCGCAGGTTGGGTTCAGCGGACCCCATGGAATTAATTATCTCTCTGTAATAACTAATGAGGCTTCTGTTTGCGCAATATAACGAGGTAGAATTGTGACTGCTACAACCACCCCCATCATCCTCCTCCTCATTTACACTATTAAGCTCCTTTATATACTCACTGCCGTCTTACTTCAATGGGGGAAAGCAGAAAAGCAATAAAGAATCAAATGCTGTAAGCCATGAAGCTGCGAATGAGAAGAGTGTGGCCCCTGGAGCTTCCCATCCCCAGGAGATGAGGGAAATGAGACATAAGGTGGAAGTGACTGTTTTGCTCCGTGGGGCGGCCCCAGGTGACTTTAAAGAGGAACTTTCTGTAAAATAATTCTGTATTCACCCAGCTGGAGAAACCGCCAGAGGATGTAACAGAGGCAGGAGACGTGATGCACCCCGCTCACTGCGTCCATATAGAGAAAATCTGTGTAAAACGGTGCTAAATTATAATTGTCTGATCTTACGTTTATCTCCTACTCCAATCACACCCAGAGCTGCATTTACAATTCCCTAAGAATAAGACTTTTATTACAATTTGTATAGCTGCTACAATGAAACTGCGACCCGACAGTCGTTATCTGATCCCTCACAATGCACTGGTGTCAAGAAAGCAGCAAGATTGTGGCTGCAGCTTTGGATGTGAACGGAGTATCAGCCACAATCAAATTCAAGATCAGTATAAATGATGCAAAATGTATCTCCAGCCTGATCCTGTGATGTGAACTGATGCATCGAACTATAAATATAAAATGTAGCGAGTATAAAGGGACGGATTTTCCGGGTTTTTTTTCTCCGGTTTACTGTGAGACGCTGTTCAGAGTTTGTTTGTTTCATGGCCGGATTTGAATTGTGCCCTGAATTTCCTCCTGAGCTGCAGGTTGTATTCTTGCAGCCTTTGGTTTTACCAATGAAGTCGATGGGGAGCCCAGATAAAAGCAAATAAATCGATGCCATGAAATCCGCTCGGTGTCAAACTGCGTTTTGCGGCTGTACCGTCCTTTAAATGGAGGCAGCGTGACGCCGAGCCGCACAGCGAGGCCGTGGACACGTTCACCGGGGACTGCAATCTGCATGGGAAGAGCGGCAGCTGGAGAGTTAATGTGCACTCAGCCACTACACAGCTAAAGTCCTACAATGGCAACGTTCAGCAATAGCCGTCCCTTGTTTTATTTCAGGGAAAAAGCACTTTTAACCCTTTCCGGACCTCCGTTGTACATTTAGGGCTTATTCACATGACCGTGGAGCACGGTCCCGGACGGTCCGTGAAAACCCGGACCGTGCTCCTTCTGAGGGCAGAAGCGCCCGGTCTCATTGGTTGCTATGACGCCGTGCTCTTCCTGAGGCCGCCGCTGTACAGTGATACGCGCTATAAAAAAATAAAAAAGAAGCCTGATTAGCCATTTTTTTTAAAAATCCCTGCTTCCCCCCAAAAATGTCATAAAAAGTGATCCTACATACACCAAAATAGTATCAATAAAAACTAAAGATGGTCCTGCAAAAAATAAGCCCTCACACAGCTTCATAGACATTACTCTAAAAAGTTATGAGGGTCAGAATATGGTGATGAAAAGAAAAAAATTATTTCAGTTTTTAGTTTTTATTCCTTATAAAAACTATATAAATGTGGTATCTCTGTAATCGTACTGACCCGGAGAATGAAGAGAACAGGTCAGTTTTATCTCATAGAGAACACTGTAAAAACAAAACCTATAAAACTATATAAATGTGGTATCACTGTAATCGTACTGACCGGAGAATGAAGAGAACAGGTCAGTTTTATCTCATAGAGAACACTGTAAAAACAAAACCTATAAAACTATATAAATGTGGTATCACTGTAATCGTACTGACTGGAGAATGAAGGGAACAGGTCAGTTTTATCTCATAGGGAACACTGTAAAAACAAAACCTATAAACTATATAAATGTGGTATCACTGTAATCGTACTGACCCGGAGAATGAAGAGAACAGGTCAGTTTTATCTCATAGAGAACACTGTAAAAACAAAACCCATAAAACTATATAAATGTGGTATCACTGTAATCGTACTGACCCGGAGAATGAAGAGAACAGGTCAGTTTTATCTCATAGAGAACACTGTAAAAACAAAACCCATAAAACTATATAAATGTGGTATCACTGTAATCGTACTGACCCGGAGAATGAAGGGAACAGGTCAGTTTTATCTCATAGAGAACACTGTAAAAACAAAACCCATAAAACTATATAAATGTGGTATCACTGTAATCGTACTGACTGGAGAATGAAGAGAACAGGTCAGTTTTATCTCATAGGGAACACTGTAAAAACAAAACCCATAAAACTATATAAATGTGGTATCACTGTAATCGTACTGACCTGGAGAATGAAGAGAACAGATGAGTTTTATCTCATAGGGAACACTGTAAAAACAAAACCTATAAAACTATATAAATGTGGTATCACTGTAATCGTACTGACCTGGAGAATGAAGAGAACAGGTCAGTTTTATCTCATAGGGAACACTGTAAATACAAAACCCATAAAAGTATATAAATGTGGTATCACTGTAATCGTACTGACCCGGAGAATGAAGGGAACAGGTCAGTTTTATCTCATAGGGAACACCGTAAAAATAAAACCTATAAAACTGTGGTGGAAATGTATTTTTTTCCAATTCTACTCATTTTGAATTTTTTTTCCAGCTTCCCATTATATTGTATTCAATATGAAATGGTGACATTAAAAAGTTCAACTTTTCTCTCAAAAAGCAATCCCTCATGGAAATTATGAATGAGACGGGCCCGCCCTCTTCCCCGCCCACACCGTGCACCCTTTGTCCACCACCTCAGAAAAGTGGCGTGAGCAGGAATAGTCACAGATTCTGTTGCAAAACCCTTTTGAGACAAAATCTGCTACAAAAATACGCCAAAGAGTGTTGTAAAACCAATAATAAATGACCCCCTTTCTTCTCCAGGATGAAGCAGCGGATCGCTAAGTGAAAGATATAGTCCCATTCAGCTCAGCCAGTCCTACGAGGCGTCAAGAATAGTGAATTTCCTGCTGACAGGCTCCCTTTAGGGGCTCATGCTCATGAACGTGTGCGCCTCATGCCTGGACTTCAAATAACGGTCTGCAATGCTTGGCCACCAGCAGTGTGACCGCGGTTTGCAGCTGTGGACCCATTCACGCGTCCGTGTGCATGAGCCCTAAGAAGTGTTCTTTTGTTTCCATTCACTATATTGCTATATTTGTAGCTCACTCATATATTTTTATAGTTTTAATAATGTTCTTGATAATTTTAGGGTTTTCACTGAGGACCACTATGGTTCTGTTCATCCAGAGACTCCTGGTTCCAGAATAGGACTGCCAGTGAAGATGACCAGCATGCAGCCCATGACTCCCAAAACTGAACACATCCTTTAAATGACTATTTTTGGTCACTTGAGGCTAAACTGGTGGTGGTGGAGCAGCAGAAAGTGAAGACTGGTGTAAACATGGCATCAAAAATATTCAGTCCAGCGATTAAAACTACAATTTACAATATTCTTAAAGGAACAGCTCCAGGAAAATGCACTTAGACCGGCCAGTGTCAGAAAATGCATTGCAGTACCGCACGTAAACGCCAAAATTTAATTTGGTTGTGCAGTTTTTAACCCCATGGTCTCTCATGACTAAACCAAATGTTTTTAACTCTTTTATTTACATTTTCACGAATCCCATTCTTTACAATGTAATATCTGTCTTGTATTGTGCAAATCACAAGAAAAAAGCTGTATGTGAACTGCGCTTAAAAATGGAAAACTGAAAATCAGAAACAGAAATATTTCTCGACAATACTTAAAAAAAACAATAAAAAATAACGTCTACAAAATGGTACAAAAAAAGGCACTGAATAATTATAGCCGGCCGCCACTCTTTGGAGCTGCGTCTTCACAATAAAGTCCAAGTTTCTCCTGGACTGGTGTAAGGGGTTAATAAGAACTGGAAAACACTTTACTTCTGCCCGAGGGATCTTTGGAAATCTTGAATAAATTGGAAGGCAGCGCCGGCCGCACACAATCACGCGTCACGGTGTGCCCGCTTTTGACATTGCCGCGCTCTTTGGCGTCGCTGTTCCTTCTCAACACCCCAATATACCCCCCGGGGATTTAGAATGTGAAGTGCGATGGAGGCAGATACTTTGTAACTTGCAGGAATTTCATGTTCTTTTCAAAAGAAAATCGTTACAAGTAAAATGTTGACTTTTCAAAAATATTCCAAAAAAAAAGATACAATTTAAAAATAAACTGTTCAACAAAGGAATTGGGGGGGGGGGGGGGGGGGGGACTGGAGGCTGGTGGGTGAATTCATCCGAGGTGCCACGTCTTCCTGAGATGTTTTCACACCGTCATTTGTGTCTGTGGTTGGTTGATTTATGGCCGGCTGCGGATAATCGTCTGCGATATTCTGTGCGAAACTATGGATAACGCACTGATCTTAGCTTTTTCAAGGGGACATGCCATCAGTGCCATCCAATATGTGATCCTGCAAAGTGCCTGTGAGGGGGCAGAAAAACTCAGCACTGGCCCTTTAAATAAAAGTCTGACTCCCTATGGGAGCCAGTCATGTGACCACTATTAGCTCTGCTGAGTGGCTGAAAGGGGCTAGAAAAGGGAGGGACATATGTACAAAGCTTCATCCAAAACCCGGACTGGTGCTTTTTGGAAGGGGTATCAAGGGCATCCTTGTGGTTCACAGTAAATCAAGCTGGAAGGGAAGCTTTACTTCATCAGCTTATAGGAAAGGGTCTTGTACGATGTAGCTGTGCTGAGTTTGTCATGTAACCTCTATATGCTATCCATGATTTTTAAACCTTCACAGCTCCCCCATAGCGCAGTGGACGGAGCTGTTTACTGCAGCACTGCTCTCATTGAAGTGAATGGTAACCTGTGCAGTGACCCAGCTGTTCACTGCTAAAGGGGTTAATGTATTTTTACTTACTTATGTATGATCCCAAGAGCTGTATATGGGAGTAAGGGTTAATTTAACAGCAGTAGCTAGGTGTGGGCTAGTCCTACCCTCTCTGATCAGGGAGCCGTAGTGAGAAGCTATAAGGACGTCTGTACTGGAAGTTGCAAACGGAAGCACCAGCCCTGTGAGGCACAAAGTAGCAGAATTGAGGAAAGTGACTGTCACATGTGCAAAGAATCAGCTTGAACCGAAGGTTTAGCAGCCTTTTAAAAGGAAAGTGCATGGACTAAAGCCGGTGAAGCACATGTCAGGCTGTGGACTTCCCTGCGTTTGGTTGGGTTAGTGGCTTCAGGCACCCGTCCATACCCAAGAGACAGACTTACCATCTGTTAATGGACTACACCCTGCAGCTGGGCAGTGTAGTGCTGTGGGCAAAGGGAAAGAAAATTTGCATTCCTTTGGCTCAATTGGAAAACTTGTATTCCTATCAGAGAAGGGACTCTTCCCTTCTCGACCACTCCCTAACCTATGCACAGCTTTGTGCTGCCGCCATCATCTTGCCCTGCTCTGCCAGGGACCCCTGCCTTGCACCCCACAATGCAACAACACCAAGAACACCCTAAACCACCAGCAGACAGGAGACCTCACACTAGGGTGTGCTCTGAGGAGCAGAAAGTGTACGCCCCTCCCTCCACTACATGCTGGGCCCAGAGAGTTCTAGAGTAGGGTCACCATCGTGAGTACTACTACTACCACCATCCTTGCAACAGCCACCACTTCCATCCTCTACCAGCGCACTGCACCAGATCTATCCACCACCCAATGGATGGAGCGGTGTAGTACATGAGCCGACCTTCAGAGCTGGAGCTGCTATGAGACAGGTGCTCAGTGGGGGTGCAGGCTGTCGGACACCATCAATATTAAATCCTGGAATACCCCTTTAAGGGCTCATCTTGTCTGATACAAAAGGCCGTCGCCAAGACTATGAAAAGGCGGCACGGCGAGGGCAGAGTGAAGATGTTGCAAGGATGAGGCCATTGTCCTCGGCTAATTCATCATTATTTCCACCAGTTACTGGCAAAAATGACTGAAATCTACGGCAGCTCTGAGCCTGCACCTCATCATATATCACAGCCTCCTCCTTGTGAAGGCCGGTGTAGCACACTCAACTTTGATAAATGCTTGCAGTCATGGAATGGAAACAGTTTTCTTTACATACAGTGGCTAGAAACCCTGTACGGTCCCAGTCATACTCACAGCTGAAGGTCTGTTACAATGTATCAGTATATACAATCTTCTGACCACAGCAGAACCACAAATATCTCTCTTGTCCTTGTGACTTCAGGCTGGTAAGCCTCACCTGCACTGATACACTGTAACAGACTGCTGCTGTGTGAGTGCCATCTTGTACTGCTGCTCTCACTGCACACAAGGTGATATCATCTGTAAAATTTACAGGTTATATGAGAAATAACCCTGGGGCAGGTGGTCTGCTGTGGGCACCTTATGGACCCCATTATGGGGTCTTCACACTAGACTCTTTAATGTAAAGCTCTTGGGGCCCCCATGTAATATCTGTACTAGGGGCCCCCTATTAATACATTTACTATTCTTAGGGCCGTATCCGATGTCAGGGCTCAGGAACCTCGGAGTCCACTCCAGCTACACCAGTAATCTGGAAAATACAAGTTCTGGATTAACGGGAGTTTCCTGTAACAAAAAGTGATACAGTATGTCCGAAAAATATGATTTCATATCAGAAAGAAGAAATTCAGGAAAATCATCCCTGAATCTCACGTGACAGATATTGTCGAGCGGCGAATGGAAACGCGGCCGCTCAGGGGTCAGTCTGAGTCCATTCACAGCATCCTCAACACCTCACATGGCGGCCGGATACGTGAGGAACCATTGCGCCGGCTCTGCTTCATTTAAGGAAAGCTTCTGTCCGCGAATTGTCGTCTTATTACTAAATGTCAGGCTCAAGTGGAGCAAATAATCAGCCCGGATCTATCAGCAGCTCAAGACAAGGAGTAAAAATGATGCCATTAATGTTCCTGTTAGAGAATAAAGTGCATGTGGTCTCTCATACAACTACAAGGCTCAGCAAGCCCTGCCTCTCAGCCATAAACTTACATTGTATACTGTTACATTGTATCCCCACTAGGGGGGCTCACTACATATGGATTTATACGGATCCCATGTCTTCAGTAGGATCGTAAGCTCCACCTAGTGGTGACTGCATGCAGTGTTTTATCTGGGAGAGGTCACATCAGAGAATCAGATGCATTCTGTCACAGATCTGCAAATTACATTTTGGATTTCTTCTGCTTCTGGAGCCCAAAACCAACTGAGCTGTCTAGGAATTACCTTGGTATCAGCTACTGGATTTATTTTTCCTGGATGCTGGATAATCAGGATCTGCAATAAAGTGTAGCAACATGAAAATCCTCTCTGATAACATATCTTTCCTACCTTTATTGGTATTTTCACTTTATTGTTACTTTATTGTATGTTGAAAACTATCAGCAAGCTGCTGTTGATAGATCTGTTCTTATTAAATACCTGTGTTTGTTTCCTAAAGAAGTCTATAGACAGGCAGCATAATGCATAGAATTAATGATTTGATAACTTGAAGCTTCCTGTAAAACAAACAAACATACGAAAACACTAAACAAATAAAGCCATAGCAAAAAGAACAAGTTTCCATTAAAAACTTTTTTTTCAACTGACTAGAGTAAAATTTAACTAATATAAGGTGAAAGCAGCAAAGAACATAACAAAGGTATGTTACAATGTTGTTGGAGTTTATATGTACTGACTGTTTTGACATTACAACAAAATATACAGTCGCTACTAGAGGGAGCTCACTACATACAGATTATACAGCCACCACTAGAGGGAGCTCACTACATACAGATTATACAGTCACCACTAGAGGGAGTTCACTACATACAGATTATATAGCCACCACTAGAGGGAGCTCACTACATACAGATTATAGAGCCACCACTAGAGGGAGTTCACTACATACAGGTTATATAGCCACCACTAGAGGGAGCTCACTACATACAGATTATACAGCCACCACTAGAGGAAGCTCACTACATACAGGTTATACAGCCACCACTAGAGGGAGCTCACTAGATACAGATTATACAGCCACCACTAGAGGAAGCTCACTACATACAGATTATACAGCCACCACTAGAGGGAGATCACTGCATACAGATTAATACAGCCACACTAGAGGGAGCTCACTACATACAGATTATACAGCCACCACTAGAGGGAGCTCACTACATACAGATTATACAGCCACCACTAGAGGAAGCTCACTACATACAGGTTATACAGCCACCACTAGAGGGAGCTCACTAGATACAGATTATACAGCCACCACTAGAGGAAGCTCACTACATACAGATTATACAGCCACCACTAGAGGGAGCTCACTACATACAGATTATATAGCCACCACTAGAGGGAGTTCACTACATACAGGTTATACAGCACCACTAGAGGAAGCTCACTACATACAGGTTATACAGCCACCACTAGAGGGAGCTCACTACATACAGATTATATAGCCACGACTAGAGGGAGCTCACTACATACAGATTATGCAGCCACCACTAGAGGGAGCTCACTACATACAGATTATACAGCCACCACTAGGGGGAGCTCACTACATACAGATTATACAGCCACCACTAGAGGGAGATTACTACATACAGATTATACAGCCACCACTAGGGGGAGCTCACTGCATACAGATTATACAGCCACCACTAGAGGGAGCTCACTACATACAGATTATACCGCCACCACTAGAGGGAGCTCACTACATACAGATTATATAGCCACCACTAGAGGGAGCTCACTACATACAGATTATACAGCCACCACTAGAGGGAGCTCACTACATACAGATTATACAGCCACCACTAGGGGTTACTTACTGCAGATGGATATATGCAGTTTTTATTGAATTTGGTGGGATCTGTATATACCTGTATGCAGTGAGCTCCCCCTGGTGGTGGTTACAGGTAGCCGCTATATCTTTGTTACAGCTAGCATTATCTCAGGTCCCATAGAACTATGAGGCCTGCTTGGCCTTACAAAAATTTGAATTGTTTCAGATGACGCTCAGTTCATCTATTTCATGAAATCACTTTCTATTCACTTTCATCTGACTTTTGAAACCATTCTCTGGCCTTATTATTATTATTGCCATACTGGGCATTGCTTTAAGTGCCATCTTCTGATTACGGACTGATTTTGATGAAGAGTCTGGACTCAGGGGCACGCGCCATCTTTTCTGGAATTTCTTAATTACACCCACACGGTCTCTTGACACATCTAGTGCTCTCGGTATCATCAGCTGAGATAATCAGATATCTAATGGATCCCTCAGGAGCGGCAGCGACTCCTCTGATGAGCTGCACTTCTGTCAGTTCAACTCTTCGATACATTGTAGCAACTTCTGTGATTTAAAATGTCCAGACACCTTTTTAAAGGGCCCTTTACACCGGCCGAGAATACTGCAGATAATCGCTAACGAGCGTTCATAGCGATTATCTGGCGGTGCAAATGTGCCACCAATTACCCAATGAACAAGCAAAACACTCATTCATCAGGTAAAAGATCATTCATGCGGTCATAAATATAATGCTTCTGTATGGGGATGAGCAATTGCATTAGTGATCACTACTCCCTATACTGTGGAGGAGATCGCTGCATGTAAATGTGTCTCCTCCAGTGACGAGCAGGCGACTGTCAGGAAGGAACGCTTCTGTATGGGGACGAGCGATGGCATTAGTGATCACTACTCCTTATACTGTGGAGGAGATTACTGCATGTAAATGTGTCTCCTCAGTGACGAGCAGGCGACTGTCAGGAAGGAACGCTTCTGTATGGGGACAAGGGATGACATTACTGATCACTGCTCCCTATACTGTAGAGGAGATTGCTGCATGTAAATGTGTCTCCTCCACTGACGAGCAGGCGACTGTCAGGAAGGAACGCTTCTGTATGGGGACGAGCGATGGCATTAGTGATCACTACTCCTTATACTGTGGAGGCAATCACTTTATGTAAATGTGTCTCCTCCACTGACGAGCAGGAGATTGTCAGAAAGGAATACTTCTGTATGGGGACGAGCAATGGCATTAGTGATCACTGCTCCCTATACTGTGGAGGCAATCACTTTATGTAAATGTGTCTCCTCCACTGACGAGCAGGAGATTGTCGGAAAGGAATACTTCTGTAAGGGGATGAGGGAAGGGATTAGTGATCACTGCTCCCTATACTGTGGAGGAGATCACTGAATGTAAATGTGTCTCCTCTACTGATGAGCAGGCGATTGTCAGGAAGGAACACTTCTGTATGTGGACGAGCGATGACATTAGTGATCACTACTCCTTATACTGTGGAGGAGATCACTGAATGCAAATGTGAAGAACAGGGCTTTAATTAGTGTTTATAATGTGAGAGATCAGAGATAAGGAGCCCATCAGCTCCCTGTCTGACGAAGCAGAGAGAAAATTCAGATCCTGCTAACTAGAGCATCTCAGCTCTGTACAGAAAAAAGGACACATAAGACCAACTAAAAATACAAATGAAATACTAAACACAACATTGCCCCCAGGGGTGTACATAGCCTTTAAGCTTTGCAGTAAAGAAGTGCTGTCCTCTCTCCTTATAGCATCTAAAGGTTCTGTGTCTCCGGTTATAATTATTATATTTCTCTTCATATCTGTGTTGCTTCCATTGCTTGTTCCCTTAATTTCAGGATTACTTTCATTGATTACAGGGCATACCGAGAAAAAGAGGTCCTGGAAAAAGGGTAAAATTGGGTCCATGTCGGTACAGTAGGTCTAAATTGACGGAAGGCAGGGTCAACACAAGTTGCCATGGCAAGCAATATGATACTGCAGCACAATATACCACCCTGCACAATACACTGTCCCAGCTGAAGGAAATACCCTGGTACATCGCTAAATAATTCCCCAGCAGCACAAAATACCTCCCCAGAAGCTGCATCTCTGTGGTGGTCAGTGCCCTCTGTCATATTCTGCCCTCCAGCTGACGGTCCCAGCATTAACTCTGGGAATATCAGATCATTACTGGTTGGCGGCAGTAATGACATTGAAGTTTATGACCAGTCCACCCCTGACTGCTCAATTCCATCATATCAAGGTGACTTTCATTGCAGGATCCTGTCGTACGTGGATCATTTTCTTTGCTCGATCACGCTCTCCAGATTTCTTGTATTGCTGCTTCCTCACATTAAAGGGGTTGTCCCACGAAAAATATTCTACAGTTTTTAAACCAGCACCTGGATCTGAATACCTTTGTAATTGCATGTAATTAAAAATTTTGTATAGTTACTGAGTTATTCAGTAAAATGTATCTGTATAGGACCACTTAATTTCTTATTTCTTTGACCTATTCACTGAGATGGCCGCACATGCTCAGTTTCAACTTTTAACTGCCTCCTGAGCTGTGATAGAGAGAGCTGAGACACGCCTCCTGAGCTATGATAGGGAGAGCTGAGACACACCTCCTGATCTGTGATAGGGAGAGCTGAGACACGCCTCCTGATCTGTGATAGGGAGAGCTGAGACACACCTCCTGAGCTGTGATAGGGAGAGCTGAGACATGCCTCCTGATCTGTGATAGGGAGAGCTGAGACACACCTCCTGAGCTGTGATAGGGAGAGGTGAGACACGCCTCCTGAGCTGTGATAGGGAGAGCTGAGACACGCCTCCTGATCTGTGATAGGGGGAGCTGAGACACGCCTCCTGAGCTGTGATAGGAAGAGCTGAGACACGCCTCCTGAGCTGTGATAGGAGGAGCTGAGACACGCCCCCTGAGCTGTGATAGTCAGAACATGGACACAACTCCTTAGCTGCAGCAGAAAAGACACTCCCCTTGAGCTGTCAGCTTGATATAAATCTAGCAGAGCAATAAATATGGAGATCTCTGGATCCATGTGAGGTACAGGGCTGGTTCTAGCTTTGGTAGAAAAGTATTGTCGTGTACTATATGATGTCTGATTTTCATTTTTTACATTATTCATGGGATAACCCCTTTAAGGGCGCATGCACACGATCGGTGCCGGCCCGTGCCTGTATTGCGGCCCGCATATGCCGGGTCCACAATACACGGGCACCGGCCGTGTGCAGCCCGCATCATGGATCGCGGATCCATTCACTTCAATGGGTCTGCAATCCAGGAGATGCGGAGCGGAGGCACGGATCGGAACACCACGGAAGCATTACGGTGTGCTTCTGTGGTGTTTGTGGCCGCGCCTCTGCACCGCAAAAAAGTAGCGCATGCACTACTTTATTGCGGTGAGGTCCGTCGGATGCGGATCGCGGACCCCATTCAAATGAAGGGGTCCGCGATCCGAATGGGGCAGCCCCACAGTCAGTGACCTTGCATTGTGGACCGCGAATTACAGTCCACAGCACGGGCTCTGACTGCACACGTTCGGGTGCATGAGCCCTAAGTTCTGGTAATTTCTGGAAACATCTTTACAAGTTTATTCAAGATTTTTTTCAAAGACTGAAGAGGCAAAAAATAAAATGTGTGATGATTCTCCGGGAGCCCAATTATCACTGGCAGGAAACATGGAGAAATACACACGGCCAAGACGTGAGCTCCACCAGAGAGGATGACACGCAGGAGGCGTCTGGAGACCCAGTTTCCTTCATTCCTGTCAAATCCTTAATGATAAGACTGGGGGCGAGTGAGAAGCTGCTCCTATACATCGAGCAGATGAGTTTTAATTACCTGGAAAATAAGTTTAAATGCATTCCCAGGTTAAAAATGGCTGTAGAATTATCCCCCTCCCCACCCCACCAGCACCAGGCTTAAAAAAAATATCCACCAGGCATGTGCAAGCCCAGTACATGATAATCAGGGTTATCTTTTCATTTTACCAGCAGTAGCTCTATAGCGATCATATGAACAGCTCTGTGTCCAGATTGTGAATGTAGCAGCTCTCTCTGCCCCTCTCAGTGTAGGGAATCTCAGCATGACTTCTAGTTCCAAACAGCAACAGGCAAAGGAGGAAGAAGGGCTTCCACCAACAATGGTGGTCAATCAGGATGGGGAACAAGCATTATTTGCAGCGTGCCCAGGAGGAGCCGGTGCAGAGGATGGGAGTGGTAGTTGCCCTGATAAAGTATTGAGCGAATCAAAGTATCTGAAGTGGACTTTGATCCAAATTTTGGGAAAAAAACAATATGTCACGAAGCCGAAGGCTGTGAAGAAGTACCGTCTTGATTGAAGAAAACCCGCCAATGGGCCTGCAGCGAGCGTGATGATGTCACCATGTGATCACGCTGGGCATGTACAGTGACGCCATCTCCGCGTGCAAGTGGATGCGGTGAGTATCATTTTTTTAACCCTTGAAAGGCTGAATGTAATTAATAGATGCTGCAATCAAGTTTAATGTGGCGTCTGAGGGGTTAACTGGCGAGGGGCGGCACGATTACCGTTCCCCGTCATTGCGCCCCTGCTCCATACAATGGAAAGCGATTCGTAAAGTCATTCATAATGAATCAAATATCTTGTTGAAGTTCAACAAAGCAGCCAAATTGATTTTTTCAAAACTTCGTTCCTCTCCACCCCTGGGGATCAGTGCACTGGAAATGTCGTCCTGAAGAATGAGGCCAGAATTTAAGGTATAAAAGTCTCTTTTACTTCAAATATGTTCAATATCAGAAGGTTTTAATTGCAATCTTCTGGCACCAGTAAGGATGTGGAGGCAGGTCGGTTGGCTGCAGTTTAGCAATAGTATTGTACTGTCTAGTAGTATCCCGGGTAATGGGTGTCTTAGCCATAGTCCCTCACCTTACAGCATTGTCTTTAAATGCTGGCTGTAGCTGTTCACTTTGCTGTCTGTCTTCTCAAGGATTTACTTGAGGCACCATTAAGTTAATCTCACAGGAGAACCTCTTAAGGAGCAGGAGCTCTGTGGTGTGCTTCCTCTCCTCTCTTCTCTTTCCCGGCAGGAAGCAGAATCAGCTCATTCCTACCAAGAGGGGATAAAACGGGCAATTCAGAAATGGGGAGAGGCGCTCATAGGATAGTATGATTGGATAAAGTAATTAGGCTCACCTTATGGGGTTGTGCAAACATAGGCAAAACCCTAGAATACATGGATATTGGTGGTGATAGTCAGTCGGTGCTGCCAGAGTCGTTTAGCCTCTTTCTCAGGGTTGCCAGCCCCTGGAAGGAGTGTAGACCAATCAGGAATTGGGTAGTGCACAGCAGATACTTGTGCGTTTCGAGGACACGTTTTTGGTGCAAACGTACGACCAGACGAGGATTGAATAAAACTTCTATTTATTTTTGACCATAGACAACGCATTTCGGAGCGTAAAAGCTCCTGTTTCAAGTCTGCAAATCCGCCTGAATGAAGAGAACGCCGGAGAGCTTCTGGATGCTGTCGGTGCGGAGGAACAGGGTGGTTAGCCCTGTCTCTGACAACCATTGCCATTAATTCCCTACTGGTAGAAAAGGCCAAAAACCCAACCCCCCCCCCCCCCATAACAATACATAATATAACTATGTACATTTATTGCAGATCGCCCCAGATCTGGGGAACTGCATATGCACATTAGACACCGGACATGGGACATGTAATGATAAGGTTCAATGGATGAAAGGCACTGAAATTTTACTGTAGGGCCTCTTCTTCTCCAAGTACAACCCTGGTCAAGACAGGGTATCTGTTTTACTTAGAGTGCTCCTTTAAATTGTAACGACACAGTCTTTAGCTCTAGGAATTGCAGCTCATAGGTGATTACTAATACATTTATGATTGATACATTTGTGATTGATACATTTGTGGTTGATATATTTGTGGTAGATACATTTGTGGTTGATACATTTGTGGTGGATACATTTGTGGTTGATACATTTGTGGTTGATACATTTATGGTTGATACATTTGTGGTTGATACATTTATGATTGATACATTTGTGGTGGATACATTTGTGGTTGATTCATTTGTGGTGGATACATTTGTGGTTGATACATTTGTGGGGGATACATTTATGATTGATACATTTATGGTTGATACATTTGTGGTGTATTTCTTTGTCTTTTACAAGCAGAATAATTTTTTTTATGGTTTAGGGACTATTTTTTGCTTTTCTTACCCCAAGGCTTCGACAACAAGAACAAGCTGGAGACACGGGCGACCTTTAGCAGGTTGACCTCACATTGATTCCTTTAAAAGCAGCCATTTGTAAAGCTCTTATCAATGTAATGAGTTGTTGTATGAATGTAATCAGGTTTACAGCAAATATCGGCTGTTTCCTTATCGAGAGATTAATGGATCTTTATTTTTTCTGCTCTGTGTTAATTTACGCTCCTTAATCAAGGAGGGTTTCCTGATCGAAGGAGGAATATTTGCCAAAAAATACTTCTCGACTCTACTGACTGAAGTGTTTACAGTAGGGGAAATCAGAGCGTGTCACAATCCAGAGGGAGAGATCCGATGGGGATATAAGAAAAGTCTGTATCTAGATTCTGCAGAAAGATTCAGGGATGGAATATTAATAATGATCCGGTGTGAACTCGGTCCTGACACCACTATGGGCATGATGCCGCTGCAGACCGTTCGCCGCGCACTGACTTTAGATTTCTCAGTACTTTTTAGTTGGTGGGAAATACATACACAAGATATCTCAGAGATCATACAGCAAATGGAATCACTCTGTCTGCCTGAGGGCTCACGCACACAAGCATATTTTTGGCAGGTCACATGCGGACCCATACACTTCAGTGGGGCTGCAAAAGATGCAAACAGTACACCACATGATGTCCGCAGCCATATGTCCACTCCTCATCCGCTCAAAAAATAGAACATTTTCTATTCTTGTCTGTTTTATGGACACAGATAGGACAATTCTATAGAGGGCAGAACATTCTGTGCCGCTAAATGCAGAACGCACACAGCTGGTATCTGCAATTTGCGAACCACAAAACGGACAATGGTCGTGTGTATGATCCCTAATGCCACCACTAGGGGGAGCTGACTATATGCAGTAAACTCCCCCTAGTGGTGGACTCAAAGGAAACATGAGTCCACTCCATCCCCTAAAGGTATATACACTGCGGTGTCTGGATGGAGAGTTTAGGGTCCCTCTAAAGCTGAGGGTCCTCAAGGAGAATCTAATCTATCTATCTATCTATCTATCTATCTATCTATCTATCTATCTATCTATCTATCTAATCTATCTATCTATCTATCTATCTATCTATCTATCTATCTAATCTATCTATCTATCTATCTATCTATCTCATATCTATCTATCTATCTATCTATCTATCTATCTATCTATCTATCTAGCTCATATCTATCTATCTCAGATCTATCTATCTATTTATCTATCTATCTATCTATCTATTATCTATCTATCTATCTATCTATCTAATATATCTATTATCTATCTATCTATCTATCTATCTATCTATCTATCTATCTATCTCTATCTATCTTCTATCTATCTATCTATCTATCTATCTATCTATTATCTATCTATCTATCTCTATCTATCTTCTATCTATCTATCTATCTATCTAGATGAAGGAAAAAAGCGGCACCGCAGTAATGAGAGTGAAAATGGAGTGCCAGGGGACATAAAGAAAATGATTTGAAATGTATGTTGATAGACCACATCCCGATATCTCGTAGAGGAGGGAATCGAGGTCTACAACTCAAACAAAGAGAACTGGAATGGATTATAAAATTGAATACGTTGAGACCACAAGGCTTAAATGTGGATTTTAGACCGTGGGTCTTCCAGGCTAGGATGTAGGTCCTCCACCCTTCCGGTGTGATTGTGTTATGGTGTTATCTGGTTAGTAGTACATTATACTGAACATTTTTTTTCTTTTGCAGATTGATCTCTACAAGGGTTTTTCCTTGATGACCGGAGCATTTTCCCAGCATGACCATCTTCTGGCTTTTTTTAAATTTCTTTTTTTCCAGTTTTCTGTAAATAATCTTTGATTCATTTTTTTGGAGGGACACTAGTGTGGGACTGACTTACATATTGAAACTTGTATTTTTACTTAATATATGATATTTGGCTTTATGCATCTGGCAACTTGTTATTGGCCCTTAAATTATACCAAGATTGAGGTGAAATTATGTCACATTTATATCTAAAGTAATCGAGCGATGGTACTTAACAATATCACTGCTCTTACTATGATATTTATTTACATTTACAGGACTAAGGAATGATTATATGTATCTGGTGTCGGGACCCCGGATACCGATACTGAAATCACCCTGTTCATATGTTTACCCTGTTGTCTATGATAATGGAGTGCATATGGGACATCCTGTGTTCCTAGTACTTAAGGGTACATATTAATTCTCGCCTACCCTTTCGTTGGGGTATTTAGGCTATCTATTTGCCAAATTTGCATTATTCCAATACCATGTAAATGTTTACGATGCACATTACTTTGTGCACTTATATGTTATGCTATGTCATTCTAGTCCCATTGGTGATCCCTGCATTGACAATGCTTACAGTTCTTTGAATTTGTTGCTTCAGCCTTTGGATCATTCATGTGAAGCGCATCAGGGATACTGTATGCGCTTCGCATGGATCACATGATCGGAGGGAGTATGATGCATCTATCACATGAGCGTTCCATTTGCAAATTCTTGCGTTCCACTTGTTAACGTGATGACGTTCCTTGTATAACGCACGCATGCGCAATGGGAATCACACAACGCCGAGTTGCCGGGTTCTGCTTGGGAAACATGCTGGTCAGTGAATTACAATTATGTTTTTAATTTTTATGCACTTATGTCACACCTGAAGGGGGAGGGATATGTGTTTGATCAATTAATGTATTTATGACACTGAACTGTATTTGTTTTTATTTATACACATCGAGTAATTTATGGATAGGTGAATATGAAAGAACTAGCACTTTGAAATGACATAATTATGATTATAGATAATATTTTTGATACAATTTTTATTAATGATGTATAATTATCAATTACTGCAACACTTGTATATATACTTTGTGAGCACCATAACTTGTATGTCACTGCTTGAAAAAAGTCCCAGCAAGAGGACTGAAACGTCGCATTTTGTGAATAAACTACACTGCTTTTGAGCACATTTGGGAAGTGCCGTGGAATTATTTTTTATTTTATCTATCTATCTATCTATCTATCTATCTATCTATCTATCTATCTCATATCTATCTATCTATCTATCTATCTATCTATCTATCTATCTATCTATCTAGCTCATATCTATCTATCTCAGATCTATCTATCTATCTATCTATCTATCTATTATCTATCTATCTATCTATCTATCTATCTATCTATCTAATATATCTATTATCTATCTATCTATCTCTATCTATCTTCTATCTATCTATCTATCTATCTATCTATCTATCTATCTATCTATCTCTATCTATCTTCTATCTATCTATCTATCTATCTATCTATCTTTATCTATCTATCTATCTATCTATCTATCTATCTATCTCTATCTATCTATCTATCTATCTATCTATCTATCTATCTATCTATCTATCTATCTATCTATCTATCTATCTATCTATCTATCTATCTATCTATCTATCTATCTATCTATCTATCTATCTATCTATCTATCTCTATCTATCTCATATCTATCTATCTATCTATCTATCTATCTATCTATCTATCTATCTATCTATCTAGGCCATTAGAATCTCATCAGACTCCATAGCACTGGATTACAGGAAGGTGGACACTACACTCCGGTGGCTGCTGGTGAAGCGCTCTGCGATGCTCTCACTTGACCTCATAGTTTTGATTATTATTCCCAAACTTGCGGCGTTAAAAAAATACAAAAAAAAAGATGCAAAATATCTCATCACTTGCCAGAAATATCTATTGATCTTGAATGTTTGTGTCCAGTGTGATTCTTCCTGTAACAATCGCCCTGCCTCTAATTAATTATTTTATCTTGTGTATTATTAATTTTATTTATTTATTATTATATTATAATATATATATATATTTATTATTATTATTTTATAATTATTAATTATGGTCCATTCTGTTTGAGTTGGTGTCTCCATAAGAGGTGGACCGGCCAAGGATCCTGCAGGAATTTTTCCCAGTGGGCCACCCGAATCCTCCTCACGTCCGCAGTAATTAATGCTCTTTGTATCCGGTACTTATCTACCTTGCCGCCGGCCACAGGTTCCCTCCTGATACCACCGTGTTGCCTTCCTCAGCAGTGGGGCGGCAGTATTTTGTGCTGCCCTATAGTATTGCCGTCCTAACTCCTTGTGTTGCCCCTGCCGGTTTTGTGTTGCTCACCGTCTGTCAGTTTGGACATGCCTAACATTTTTTTCCAGGACCACTTTTATCTCGCCCCCCGGGGCGATCCTTCATGGGTTGTTGTATCACGTTTCGGGACCTGCCCATGAATCTGTCTGATGATCCGCACTTTCCAGGGGAATGCATTTCAGACCTTTTACACCTGTGCAAAACTCTGCGACATTGTGGATTTTATCTGCACCCGAGGAACAATTCTGCGGAGTGGAGATGGATGATGACACGTCGCAGACGCGTTTTACTTCCAGCTATTTCCACATATTATCCCTGAGAGCTTCACACGACGTGGAGAACACCAGCACGCAAAGCGGTTTTCTAATTAGAAAGACAAGGCTGGTTGTTCCATTCCGGAGATTCATGTCGTCTCACGCGTTTCCTTCCCACTCATTGAAATGTGTAATGGATCGGTTCTGGTGCCATTTACCTCTTTATGGGTCTCTTATGTGTTTTGCTTAAATGAGAAATGTATCATCTCTCCCGGAAATCTCTCAAATCCTGAGGCTGCTCATTTGTGTGGAGTCAATTTAGAATGTAAAAACTGAAACCGGGTATATTCGTTGACAAAATGGGGAAAAAATGTGGATTTTCATGCAAATTTTTGCCTAAATTTTACTTTTATGGAGAAATACAGTTGATTTACCCTCTTAAAAGGGGATTACTATGTAATAATGTAATGTAGTATATTACCATTCTGATCAGTGGGGGCCAAACTCTGGAATCTTCACTGGGGTCCATTCACCAAATTCCTTACATAGAGGGGCTCCCGGCCACCAGGAACAATTGTAGACAAAGTGTGACCCTAGGCAAAATTAAAATGGATCCCAAATGCTGCAATATTGTAACAATGTGTGACCGATATGAACAGTCTCATTCAGAACACGATATATGTGCCCAAGTAAGTAATAATTGCCATGTAATGGTCCAGCAATTATTCAACTCAATCTCTTCCAGGAGAAGCTGGATAACCTCCAGTGTGACCACCATCAGGTCTCCCCCAAGAGACGTTACCCAGCTTTCCAATGATATACCTGCCTATTAGAGATGAGCGAATTATTCAAAGTTTTATTCGCTAAACATTGGTCGAACTTTGCTGGGGCTTTGATGGAGAGGAATGGTGGAGCAAGAGGAACGCTCTGAGTCTGACCCCTGGCTACATATGGATACTGTATCAGCAGATGACAGCAGATCATCCAGCTGAGACTGAGATGAGCGTGCCATCCACTCCACTACCTCATCCACTTTCTCCTCTACTACAA
This sequence comes from Rhinella marina, assembly GCA_900303285.1. Lineage (NCBI taxonomy): Eukaryota > Metazoa > Chordata > Amphibia > Anura > Bufonidae > Rhinella > Rhinella marina. Next base: position 74,636 of record ONZH01028351.1, read on the forward strand.
TTTTGCGCCTTGGTGGGTTAGCCTGGTGGAACAACGGCCAAGTATTGCGAATACTACTAGTAGATGCTCCGGCTACAGGTCCTTTGGCACTGCTGCCCTGTGCCACCTTCTCCTTTTTTTTTACAGCTCGAGGTCTGGCTGGAACTGGACCCCTTTTGCTCATCCATTCCAGAAATTGTTCACTTGACTCTGTGGCCCTGAAGCTGGTCTTTGTCTCTCTCCCTGTCTCTCTCCCTGTCTCTCCCTGTCTCTCTCCCTATCTCTCTCTCTGTCTCTCTCCCTGTCTCTCTCCCTTTCTCTCTCCCTGTCTCTCTCCCTGTTTCTCTCTCCCTGCCTGATTAATTACTAGCCCTGCACTTGCCCTGCACTTTCCCTGCAGTATCCCTGATGTATAATATGGATTCCCAGAACAATTACACCCCAATTTCAACAACACAGGTCTCAGTCTCAGAACTTTACACACAGTGCTTCTGCTCATCTCAGCAGTCGCAGCAGAAGTGATGCGTCACTGGCTTACCGAGCCTGAGCCAATCAGAGCAAGCCCTGCCCACTAGGTCAGGTGACTGCTTTCTTCCCGGGCTTTTGCGCACAAATAACGAACTAACAGTAAAAGTTTGCTAATTACTTGAATTCGTACGCAACAGTGTATAGAGTAAGTTATACGTAGCATTAGCGTACAATTTATCGGACAAGTATGTAGCAAATGCGTAGAAAGCCTTAGGAACATTTTGGAGTCTTAACGGAGCGAATCACCTAATATTCGGATTCGCTTCATAGCTGAAAATTTCCAAGATTCGATAGGAATCAACGAATTGACGAATAGATTCACTCATCTCTACTGCCTATATATGCGGACATGCATCCTCTTCTCTGCCTCTAAGCAGTTTCATTGAGGCATCATGTTTATACAGAAAGAGGAGTCCTGGCGGTTTCCTGCGGCTCAGCACAGAGGATTTACAGGAGAAATGTGCAGAAAATATCAGTCTAAATATCCGTGTTCACAGGGCACATCACATGTAGATCGCCCGCGTGTCCTGTAACTGGCCTGTCATGCACTGAAAGCAGCCGGCGCTGGCCCAGCTGGAGAGCACCGTCAGTTAGACAAGATGTGAAATTTTACAGGGAAAGTGAGACTCGTTGAGCTGTCAGGATGTGAGATCTTCACAGGTAGCAGCTGTGAAATGTGAAGGTTTTGTGCTGTGTAAGGTGAGCACACAAAATATATCCAACTTTAAAATGACAAACACAATAATTCGAGTCACCGCTTCATGTCTGCGGCTAAAAGCACCAGGAGGAGAGGCCGCAAATCACTATGTCACGGGAAGGCGACTGATATTACTCCTATCATCTGCTGAGCGCATACACCATGGGAGAGACGGAAAAAAGATTCAAGAAAAGTCTGAAGGGTTAGAAGAAAGCTCTAAGAAAGGCACGGAGAGCTGTAAAAAATCCAAGAAAGGTCTGAAGAACTGGAAGAAAGGTTGTGGAGGCCTGGAAGAAAGGTCTAGGAAAGGTCTGAAGAGCTGGAAGAAAGGTCCAAGAAAAGTGTGGAGAAAAAAGTTGTAGATACCTGGAGGAAGGTTCAAGAAACCTGTGGCTAGCTAGAAGAAAAGTCCAAAAAGTTGTGGATAGCTGGAAGAAAAGTCAAAAAAAGTGGAGAGCTGTAAGAATGCTCCCAGGAAAATGTTGAGAGTTGGGAGAAAGATTCAAGAAATGTGCAAGGGCTGGAAGAAAGGTCTAAGAAAGATCTGAATAGCTGAAGAGCATGAAGAACAGACTAAGAGAGGTCTGAAGGGCTGGAAGAAAACTCTATGAAAGGTGGTGAGAAAAAAAATGTGAGGACTATAAAAGATCCAAGAAACACCTGATGAGCTGGAAAAAAGGTTGTGGAGGGCTGAAAGAAAGGCCTAAGAAAGGTCTGAAGAGCTTGAAGAAAGGTCCAAGAAAAGTCTGGAGAAAAAATGTTGTGGATACCTGGAGGAAAGGTTCAAGAAATGGGTGGAGAGCTAGAAGAAAAGTCCAAAAAGTGGAGAGCTGGAAGAAAGCTCACAGGAAATTGTTGAGAGCTGGAAGAAAGATTCAAGGGTAGTGTGGAGGACTGGAAGAAAGGTCAAATAAATATACAAGGGCTGGAAGAAAGGAGTTAAGAAGAAAGATGTGGATGGCTGGAAAAAAGGTTCAAGAAAGGTGTGGAGACCTGGGAAAAAAACGTTTCGGAGAGCTGGAAGAAAGCTCCAAGAAAGGTCTGGACGGCTATAAGAAAGCTCCACTGTGAAAAGCTGGATTAAAAATAAAAACAAATGTATAAAGTTTTGGATGAACAGTGCAAGAATGGCATGGAAAGTTGGACGACAGGTCCAAGAATGGTACGGAGGGGTGGTAAACAAGTCCACAAAAGTGTGAAGATCTGGAAGACATGTCTAAGAATGGATTGGAGGGCTTGTCCAGAATGGTGTGGAGGGCTGGAAGAAAGGTCAAAGAGAGGTGCTGAAGACTGGAAGAAAGGTTCAAGAATGGTCTGGAGAGCTGGAAGAAGGGTCGAAGAAAGGTGAGAGGGCCAGGAAGTCAGGTTCAAGAAAGGCATGGAGGGCTGGAAGACAGGTCTGGGAAAATTGCTGGAGAGCTGACAGAAAGGTTAAAGAAAGTTATGGAGAGGTTGAAGAAAGGTCCAAGAAATGTGTGGTGAGTCAGAAGACAGGTCCAAGAAAGTTATGGAGATCTGTGAGAAAGGTCCAAGAAAGGTGTGGAAGGATGGAAGAAAGATCCAAAGGGGCCTCAGGGTCCAAACTCTCTCAATTTTCTAAACAAATGGCTTACATTTCTTATTTTTCAGGTGTGCGCTCACTTTTTGCTACTTCCATTGATTTCTACAATGTTACCAATACAGAGAACCGTTAGTTTAGGACATTAATAAAGGTCTGATGGAGAGGTCAGATGCTGTCATCACAACGCCGCTTCTAGACATCATGGCCTCCTCAATAGTGTAGATCTCACACCTGGATCCAACTCTCAGGTCCAACACAGAAGTATTTGTACATCCTTTGACTGGATTTACTCTCCTTCGCTGATCCGGAGATGACACTTCTCATAGACGAGTCTGTAACTGATATAAGGCACATTCACCACAGTCTGGATTCCACTCCATGATGAAAGTCTCCTGATCTCATTAAGACGCATCGCCTCAGGTCTCACGGTTCTGTTCTCTGACTCGCCACTTTAATAGAGACCGTATTTTAAGATTTTGTTACCATTGTTTGCATTGATTTTCCGAGCTGAGACATAATGCTAATGCCGCCCTGTCTCTATAGCGCCTATTGATTTTCTCGGATACAAAGAAACAAAACATTTTATGAGTTTCTCTTCACAAAAGAAACAAATGAATAAGCTAATAGAAATATATTTTCCTTCTCCATCTAAGATTCATATCTGCCAAGTATTGGAGCAGAGGTTCTGTGTGTCCACCAGGTAGACGGTCACTTACACAGACGAGACTCGGCGTCTGATCATATGAGTGTCCAGTCTCCGATATTCTAGAGGCCGTGAGGTGACTTCAGCTTCTACATAGGTCAAGGAGCCCAAGCTGTTTAACATCAATCTTTCACTAGAAAGTAGCAAAAATCAAAATGGGGGACCGGACCCCTACACAGTGATGGTTTGCGCTGCCATTTGCATCCTAATACAGGAAAATCTAGTAGCACTGTGAGGTGTAATAGTGTGATGTAAGGCCTCTGCTATTCCTCTGTATACCTCTCATTTCAAATGGAGACGGCTAGCTCTAAGGGCGTTTTTCTGGCATTCCTGTCTTTCACCCATATGCAGGCATCTGGTCTTTGCCACCTCTTGAGACAGTCCTGGTGTATTTGGCAGCTGACCCACTGTGGTCAGAGGCACCAATGTGAAGCAGAGAGAGGTCAGGCGATATACATAGTCTGGTATCAGGTTGAGGCAGGCAGTGTACAACGAATCCCAGTAACAAGTCTGAGGTCAGAGCAGGGGGCAATCCGAGAAACAAGCCAAGGTCAGGACAGGTGGCTTGGAGTTGATTGTCCGGCAGGAGTTCTGTGCACAGGTACCACATATTCGCTGGTAACTAGACACTAGGAACCTAAAGCTCAGGCAAACCTCCCACTGGACAAGGTGCCTTAAGTAGCCAGAAACTGGCAGCCAGGATTTGGACACGCACATTGGCCCTTTAACAGGCCAGGAGTCATATTGAGTAGACATGAAAGTTACAACCTGAAGAGGATGGGGATGATCAGAACCGTCATGGCCAGGAAGGGAAGAGCAAGATTGGACACCAGGATGAGTAGTGCAGTCCCCTTATCTGCAGGAAGGAGCAAGTCAATTAGAGGTCGCCAGCTCAACACAGGCTCTATACACTGCCATATAGGCTCCATGCATAGAGATTTTTGGTGTAGGCACTTTGGTTCTTTTTTCATTTCAAATGTTTGCTGAGCCCAGAAACAGAGAACCTCCACAGCACTTTACAGACATCTAAGTTCCCTATCAGGATGTCTTTAAAGTGTGGGAGGAAACCGGAGAACCCGGAGGAAACCCACACAAACACAGGGAGAACATACAAACTCCATGCAGGTGTTGTCCTTGGTCAGATTTGAACCTAGGACCCCAGTGCTACAAGAAACTAGTGCTCACCACTGAGCCACCACTGGCCACTGCTAATCACTGAGCCACCGTTAACCACTGAGCCACCGCTAACCACTGAGCCACCGTGCTGCCCATTAGACTTCTGGCACTGGAGCTATTGCAGAACAACTGATTTGCAGGGTTACAGAGTGTCAGACACCAGCTGATCAGATACTAATGGCCTATTCTGAAGAATGGAAAGCCCCTTTAATATATAGAGGTCTGCAAGGTTGTCGCCTCCTCACCTCCTGTGTCCTCGGTATTTCTGCCTTGAGCTAAGACCTGAGTCTTCTAAGACAATGGTTGCCAGGGACCCGCTGCCTGAGAAATACATTCAGAAGCCTGCGGTTGTTACAATGTATCCCCGGGAGCCGCCTGACAGCCGCAGCTCAGCTCAGACTTTGTTTTGCTGAGGTTCGGTTTTGGATACATATTTGTTACACGTTATTTACACACATGACATTGGGGATCATTTACATGAAGAATCTCTTTAGATGCTTCTGGCTTTACTTCTAATGGATCCTCTCACAAGACAGCATCTCCTGACAGCTCCAGATTTGTACGGTATCTCTTGCCTTTTCAGACAATTTCCAGGATTTGTCTGTCATTTTTCTCTTTTCTGGAAATACTTTCCTTGATGGATGGATCTAATGTAACGAAATCAATCAGAATCGTACGACCTTGTGATCCGTCAAGGCGTCTGCCACTGTTTTCTAATTAAGCGGTGACATCACAATCTATATATCCTGTGATTGGAAGTGATTATATACTAATACGTAGAATTTCTCCCGCAGACAGCTGGATGTCTTTATATTGGACGTGGCATATTCATTATAAGCTCAGGAGTTCTCAAACCTAGAGATGAAGATGAGGAGAATGAGCAGCTGCCAGAGAGCGACTGGGCGTCACCAATTACTGCCGCTCTGATGGGGGCGACGCCTGCAAATAAACAGATTAAGGGCTCATGTCGTGTGCAGTCAGTGCCCGTGCTGTGGACTGTAATTTGGGGCACTGACTGTGGGGCCGCCTGATTCGGATCGCGGACCCATTCATTTGAATGGAGTCAGCGATCCGCATCCGACGGTCCACACTGCAAAAAAGTAGTGCTTGCGCTACTTTTTTGCGGTGCGGAGGCATGGCCAGAAAAACCACGGAAGCACACGTCACTTCCGGCGCGCTCCACTTGCTCGCGTCGGCTTAGTACTTTATAGGGAGGACGCCACTTTGGCTACACATGGCGCTTCCCTGAGCAGTATTGCAGAAGCGCCCATCTTACAATCCCTCATTTCCACCAGCACTATTGGCAAAGGTAAGTTCTGCGATCCAGCTAAATGTTTGATCCTTCAGGACAAAACTTTACATGGTGTTTCTAATATCAAGTTTTTTTAGTCCAATAAGCTCCTATGACAATATGGACTACCTTTCTGAGAGAGATATACTGTTGAGTTTCCTATTCTAGGATCTATTTCTTTGGGCAATGAGGGCTATTTCTCTGAAATATATACACTGATGCGGACAGATGGACGCAATAAAATAATTACCGTCACGTCTCTACTTCCCCTATACCCGGATTTTCTGAACTATATGGAACTATGACGTAGGACCCATTATTCATTTATCCTAGATGTATTGAATCTGTGATAGGATGATACCGTTTGCATGATAATTTTGCCGATATTTTGATGAGACTACAATTGTAGAATGTATACGCATGTGCATATTAACCATGATGTGTATTTGTCATTCTTCAATCTTGTATTATACTTTATTATTTGTTATTTTCAGTGTCTGATGAAGGCTGATATAAGCCGAAAACGTTTACACACAAGATGTGCCAATAAAAGAAAGAAACAAATGTATCCTTGGTGAAGGCTGTTTATTTTTCAGAGTAATATGGTATTACCGGCCCTGCCTTCCATCAAACTAAAAAACGGTGGCCACTTTTAGTATTTTTTCCAGGGCCACTTTAAGTTCCCAGTCTGCCTCTGGCTCCTACCTCAGCTTCCCTGGGTCCCAGTGCCCTTTGTATTCTGGTCATCAGCACTGTGCCTCTGGCCATCGGTTGCAGTAACACTGGTGGTCTTGGATAGTAGAAGGGCTAATGCTAGAATGCTTGGTGTTTTAATGCAGTGAAGAGGTTAATACCACCATTTCCCGTTTGGCTAAATCCCAGGATCTCTGTTATAAGTGGTGAAGGGGCGAATAACAGCATCCCTGGTGGTCTATTGGTGGTTTATTGAGTACCGGTGCTCAGTGGACTCCTCACACCTCTAGGCTCCCGAATGGTCCCTGTTTCCTCTGACATTGAGCTGAGCATGAGGAGGAGATAACATCCAGCTTCCCCTCCATGCCCTTTACTGAACATAGAGGTAAGCGCAAGCAGGAAAGAGATCACCATGATTTAACACAGCTTTGTTATGATTGGGAAGAGCGCACTGTATGATCTCTAGTGGTCTTCAAACCAAAGCCCCTTGACACGTGTCCACCCAGTCCACGAGAATTAGCCAAGCACATGTGATGAAAGGGGATAGGCCATCAATGTGGGGTCCTGGGTGTGGAGATCACCAGCGATCAGCAGAGCAAAGGATTCTGGCTTTGACCCTTTTGTTCTTCTGATCATGAGGTCCTGGGTGTCACTGATGGTCTATCCCAATGAGCAGCGAGATGACAGAGAATGAGACCCCAGAGCCGTCACTTCTGTCTCTGTACGACCTTGCTGGCCATCTACCGGCAGAAGAGTCAGATTTGAGAGAGATCAATACGTCTATGGTGGATCAGACAGGAGTTTGACTACAGACCCAAAGTCTGGTTTCTGACAGAGTCAAGGATTCATGTTTACACTGACGAGACCGGTGGAGAGATCCGTGTACTGCATCCATCTGTCGTCACCAGTCACCATGCTTCTCCCGAGCATCAATTTAACACATGAAAGTTATTGTATTTTATTGCAGGGAATTGAATGGATACATTTATTAAGAGCCCTCGATTAATAGTACAATAATGGGTCCCAGGGACATAGCTAAAGGTTCATGGGCCCTGGTGCAAGAGTTCAGCTCTGGATCCCCTTGACCTGGGTCCTTTGTGGCAAGGGGGAGGGGTGCACATAGTCTTCCTACAGCACCCCCTACACCCCAAGCCAAATTCTTGACCTAACCCCTTACCTTCAGCCAGAGAAATAACTTGAACTCTCAGGTCCCAGTGCAAAATCTATCAGAGAGCCCTCTCTGCATGTACTTTCTATAATACCGGTGTTTTCTTATGTAGCATAAAGGTCTTTGGGCCCCTCAGGCCCCTGGGCTCGGTAGCAAGTGCTACCTCGGCACCCCCTATAGCTATGCCTCTGATGGGCCCCTCTCTTGTGGCCCCCACTGTTACCTTATGCTTGTTCCCCATGTTTACAGGTGGAGCAGACCTTGTATAATATCTCCTACCGGAGTACAGCTCAGTATGGGGCCCTTAGGGAGGTACAGTCCTATAGCAGACCTCCAAACCTCCTGTACCTCACAGTTGGTGGACTCTTCGGCCTTTATCAGTGTATCATGAGATTCCATGCATGCAAGTCCACCCCAGGTGCAGGTGGTTGTTGCAGCATTGCATTGTGGGAGATGTAGTATTCTCTGTATCAGACTTCTGCCTGTCCTGTGCAGACACTGAACCACAAGGGGATGCTGTGTCATGAGAGATCCTGTAGACCGGGGGTCAGCAACCTCCAGCTCTTGTGAAACTACAACTCACAGGACGAGCAATTCAAATCTATGAAAGTTCCAAGAACAACAAAGCAAGTGTGCATGCTGGGAGTAGTAGTTTACAACAGGTGGAGTCCTGGAGTTTGCTGACCCCAGCTCTTGACTGAGTTGAGAATGCAGCTCTGGATGTGACTGGAGTAAAATTATGCATAAAACACATGAACTACAGTACATGTATGATGCTCCCCTCACATGCATCTCAAGGAAAATTAGCAATGTGCAGTAGGAGGAGGGACAGAACTTTTATTTTGGGGGTAAAGTGGGGGAGGGGCAGCACCTTCATCCTGGTCATAAAATGGGGGAGGGGCAGCGCTGTTATGATGCAGCACTGTTATCGCCCAGGGATTCAGTGATGTTAAGCTCTTCTGTCAGGCTCGCCTTTCATCTCCTCGCCGTCTTCTCTCTATTTATTTTGTTTCCCTTTTGTGTGAAGTGAAACAATATAAGAATTTAAATTAAGCGTTAATTATTTTACTGGCAGATTACAAGATTGTAAGGAGCAAACAAAGTAACATTTAACAAAGAATTGTGCAAAGCAGAGGACGTGCGGAGTCTGCGGGGGGCACAAACTGTGATAAACTGTAATGTGGAACCAATTTATTCTGTGTTGTTACAGTGTATCTAAAATGAAATGGAAATCAATTTTGCAAAGAAGAAGTCTTCATTAAAAATGGCCTAGCGTTTTGTGTCTCCAGCTCCTAGGCAGACTAATGAGTCTCCATGGTAACGGACTGCAAAGAAACCATGAGTAGTCTCGCCGCTTATCCTCGACGCCGCTTATCCTCCACTCATTCCATTGCATCATTCATTATCTTCCTTCTTCCTGCGTCCTGTGTTCCCTCACCTGATTGGGATCCAGACTTCTCCTGTCTTCAGTTGCTATGACAAAAAGTAATTGTCTGTAACCTCTTATTGTCAGCCCTCGTAGGGTTGCCGGTGTGCTCCTAACCTTTTTTCTACCTGAGGCACTATCGTATGACTGGATAAAAAGCGCCTGTCTTCCTGCTCAGGTGCGCATCATTTCTAAGCTTCCTTCTTCCTGCACACTTCCTGTTTCAAGATTCTTCTTGTCATGAAATTCCCCGATTTCCTCCCATTCATCCTTTTACCTAAGCAGGAGGGATTTAAGACAGATCTGTGAACATGGGCGGACTGGGAACTTAAAGGGTTTCTGTCACCAGTTTTGGGCATATAAAACAGGATGACATTTGCAATGTGCAAATGTCACCTGATGCCCAAACTGGTGATCATTTTTTTACTGGTGCCCCCGTTTTTTAAATAAATCAACTTTTGTTGTATGCAAATGAAGCTTACTAGGTGCAAGGGGCGGTAACCCTGCACCTAGTAAGCGCCGTTTCCCTACCTTTATTCACGCCCCCTTTGTTGTGATGGACAGGGCCAGGCAGCTCGCTCTATCTGCTCCTGGCCCTGTCCGTGCTGAAAATCCCGCGCCTGCGCCGTTCGGACTTCATTCGGCGCAGGCGCAGTGAGTGCCGATTGCTGCCGGGCTCCCGGCTTCCTCACTGCGCCTGCGCCGCCTTCTCTTCTGGGTGTTCTGTGACGTCATCGGCGCAGGGCGCATGTGAGGAAGCCGGGAGCCCGGCAGCAATCGGCACTCACATGCGCCTGCGCCGAATGAAGTCCGAACGGCGCAGGCGCGGGATTTTCAGCATGGACAGGGCCAGGAGCAGATAGAGCGAGCTGCCTGGCCCTGTCCATCACAACAAAGGGGGCGTGAATAAAGGTAGGGAAACGGCGCTTACTAGGTGCAGGGTTACCGCCCCTTGCACCTAGTAAGCTTCATTTGCATACGACAAAAGTTGATTTATTTCAAAAACGGGGGCACCAGTAAAAAAATGATCACCAGTTTGGGCATCAGGTGACATTTGCACATTGCAAATGTCATCCTGTTTTATATGCCCAAAACTGGTGACAGAAACCCTTTAAAGTGGCCCTGGATAAAATACTAAAAGTGGCCCCGTTTTGCAGTTGAGTCCAAATTGATGGAAGGCAGGGCCAGGAATACCATATTGTGGTAGATTATACCACCCCAATAGAAACAAATAACACAATCCATCACAAAATACATCCCCCAAAAAATCTACTGGCCTGCCGTGAGGAAGGCCCACGCGGCCCCCTGGGTATCGGCCAACCGGGAAATTTCCCTGTAAGGTCTATGGCCAATCCGCCCCTGTCTGTGAAGCATGAAAATAAGGTCTACTGTATGGTAGGTAGAGGAACTTCATATGACAAATATTTAAAGAGCGCATGTCATCAGGATCAACAATATTAAACCAGGCATGCTTCCCCTCCCTTTCTGCATTAAAAAAAAATGGATCAACTCCCCAAAACTCTCCATTAACCCTTTCTCTATCATCACTGTACATGTACAGCGCTGGGGCAAAAGTGCAAACATGGCACCCGCTCACACGTGCAGGCCAACATAAGAAATGAGCAATGAGGGTTCAGAATAAAAAAAAAAAATAAAATAATTGGTTTTGTAGGCTCAAATTCAAGTTCCAAAACCATTCAAAAGGTAAAAAAAAAAACTAAACTTAAAAATATATACAAATTAAAAAATATATAAAATTTAAAAGTTTTAATCTCCCCGCTTTCTGTAGAATAAAAAATAAATACATAAATAATAAAAAAAATATAAACATTATCACCGCATACGAAAACCCTATAAACAGTTATGGGGGTCAGAATATGGTGATGTAAAATTTATTTATTTGTTTTTTTTTTTTTTTACACTGTTAAGACATAAAAAAGTCAGTCAGGTCAGTTTTGCCACAAAGGGAATGTTGTGGGAACAAAACCAGTAAAACAGTGGAGGAATTGCATTTTTTTTTCCAATTCCACCCCATTTGGATTTTTTTTTCCTGCGTCCCACTACATTGTATGCCATATTAAATGTAAATAAATAAAGTACAACTTGCCCTTCAAAAAATAAGCCCTCATACAGCTATGTGAATGGAAAAAAAATGTTATGGCTCAAGGAAGATAGGGAAGAAAAAAGAAAACGCAAAAACAAAAAACCTCCGGTATCCTAAGGGTTAAAGAGGACCTCTCCCCGCTCCTGACATGCCTATTTTAATAGCTCCATGCATTCCCCACGTAATAACAATTCTGGAACATCTATTCTTATGTCTCTATGTTGTGCCATTCCTTTATTATTTGCACTAGAAGTTATGAATGAATTGCTATTTGCCTTCAGTAAAGGAACAGAGGGGAGGTAACCAGTTGGGGGCGTGTCCCTGCACAGACTCTATCCAATCAGTGCTGCCATGTTCAGACTGTGCAGGTACACACCCCCAACTGGTCACCTCCCCTCTGTTCCTTTACTGAAGGCAAATAGCAATTCATGTATAACTTCTAGTGCAAATAATAAAGGAACGGCACAACATAGAGACATAAGAATAGAGGCTCCAGAATTGTTAGTACATGGGGAATGCATGAAGATATTAAAACAGGAATGGTCCTCTTTAAAACTTTCCAATCGTATTGTGTCTACAGCTCCTATGCAGACCTATGTTTTTCCATAGTAACAGACTACAAACACACCTTGTGTAGTCTGAGCCGGCAGTCACACTCCCTTCTAGGTGTCCCCTTATTTCTAACCTACAGAAAGTAAGTAACCAATAAGTAAGTATGGAGAAACTTCAGTCTGCATAGAGGCTGTATGTTTGTAATCTTGTTGCAACTTGACTTCAATTTTCCTTTCAGACTTTGAGGCAAGTAAAAACATTTTGCTATGAAGATAGACATTGCTTTTAAATGGTAGTCACTCCGACAGGAAGTCAAGAGGTTGTCAGATAACTGGCTCTCTGACAACACACAGAATATAGTAAGAAGGAGCAGAAATGAACCTGTTGCTTTAAATTTTGGGATTTCCACTGTGAAGTCTGAATCCCACCTACAATATAAAAGTATTTGCCCCCCCCTTCAAACATGTGACCCATCTGATCTGTCTATACAGTAAATGCAGAATTCGTTTCCTCCCTTGATGCATGATAATTCTGCACATGACCCGATCCCTCAGACGAGCCGTGCATCTTTTAAGGTTTTATAGTGCGCTCTTCGGCGATTATCCAGCCGTTTCGCTGCTCCTCACGTACAGCTGCCATGTTTCCCATGCTAATGGCTCTCCTGTTCTAATGGAGGAATTTCCGTGGTCGTATTATCCGCACGCCAGTGATTAATGGATTCAGTTTCAAGGGCCAGATAATAGAGAAGCAATTAGGAAATGAAAAAAAAAAAAAAGCTTTGATATATGACGCGCTGGCAAATGAAATCACTCCCGTCGTGCAACATCCGGCGAAGTCACAAATCGTATTTCAGGTCTGTGCACTGAGATGTATAGAAATGAATGCATTCAACGTACAGAAAGTGGAGCGGAACGTGCAAAAAATCCGGATGAGTTTATTTCACGGCGTCACGTATTCTGAGTGTAACGGTTGTGCGATGTCCAGATGAACTGCGGGATAAACGTCTTATTCATCAGGGGAAATTCTGCACACAGTGGGGGTCATTTACTACGACTCCTTATACAAGTTTTTGTGGTCATTTACTTCGCCCTCGACATTGGGGAGTGGCCTATTTCCAAGTGTAAATGATGACTTAAACCTTCGGGACTGGAGTGCAGTTCAATCTAGTCACACGGACTGTCGAGGACTGCCTGCACCTCATCCTCCGGCTGCGCAGGGGATATCAGAGACCGGCATAAAACACTGGTCTGTGATAAATGACCCCCAATGAGGGAGATATAGTAAGAAATGATGTGATTTTGATACATTTTTGCCAGTTTTCTAGGGTGATTTTTAGCTGGACACGTATCGCGCACACCCTATTATTACAATGTCACAGGGCAGCCATAGGAATGATTGGGGTCACAGTGCAACATGTTTTCTGCGATTGTGACACATAAATCACAAAAAATTCAACATGTTGTGGTGGCAGCAGACAAGCGAGTCTCACTTCGACCCTATCCACTCCTATGGCAGCCCAGATGTACTGTGATACTTGGGCACACAACACGTGTTGAGCATAAAATCGCTGTATCGCCTTACCCTTATAGGAACTTCAAATTGCGCCTCTGAGAGAAACACCAAATTCATTCTTGGATTGCACCATGGTATTGTGCAAGATGTTGGGGCAACAATATGTCAAATTGTCAACCGTGAAGTGGCATAAGGAAGAGAAATAAACAAATGTTCCAAAATAATCCAGTCGTTTTTATGAATTTTGCAAGTTCTGCTATTTTTATGTCAAATTATCCTGCAAATTCTAAATTGGGGTCCCTCCCGCGATACTAGGGAGGCACGCCCCCATCACAGCCTGCTATTGGCTGCTCCCTCCGGTCACCAGATGTTTTGATCCTTGCGAGGGAAGATGCAGCGGCGGCTGTGCAGGGATCCGGAGAAACTCGGAGCAGGTATAATATATACAAGAGGCCCAGGAATGGGGGGGGGGGGGGGGAGGGGTCATCATAGGGGTTAGATAATGTTGCAGAACCCTAAAATTTTAAGTGTAACTGCCATTCTATTTTTATTTGTGTAATGTGTAGGGGCAATGATCTTAACCATTTTTGTAATATACTTTAATTACTGAAATCATAAATTTCTATTAGAAAAATAGCTCTAAATTAGCCCATTTTGAGCCTTAGCAACGCTCCCCTGTCTTCTGTTTACATAACTGTGGAGATTGTGACTGTGTTACGTATGTAAACAGAAGACAGAGGAGCGTTGCTAAGGCTCAAAATGGGCTAATTTAGAGCTATTTTTCTAATAGAAATTTATGATTTCAGTAATTAAAGTATATTACAAAAATGGTTAATATCGCTGCCCCTACACATTACACAAATAAAAATAGAATGGCAGTTACACTCTAATTCAGTGTTTAAGTGCAGGACTATTAGTTAAAATTGTCTTGATTTTACAAAATCCCTTCTTGTTAGAAGGGTCTCTCAACAATAAACAAATCATAAAAGGTTCCCTTTCTGTGAGATCAGCTATTATCTGTAGGGAAGCAAGTGTTCCCTGCAGCGCCCCCAGAGGGGAAATAAAGCATTACACCGGGTCCATTCATATCAATGGCTCTTCTGTGTAATGCAGGACAGGTTCTCCATGGTTAGTAGCCGCTCCATTCAAGAGAAGACTCCCAATATTAAAACCTAAAAGGGTGTCTGGAAACGGCCCCCACCCCCTGTAATTTCCACTATTCCCTCACGGGACAATGTGTGCGGTGATCGGCTTTGTCATATTAAGGGATTGCTTCTTATGTAATCATTGTCTTTCATCCCATCAATCCTCCTCCTTCTCTCCTGAATATCTTACATTTCTCACTATTAATGTCTCTTTCCTGCCGCCCCGAGGCGACGTGCTGAGTAATGATGAGACATGCGGCTATTCTAACCATCGCCGTATTATCAGCGCAGGCGATTTTAGGTTTAATGCAGGGATCCTGATGACTGCATTTGTTACATAATGTCCCGGTGTAATGATAGCCAGAGCAGATAACAGACAATGTGACAGTCCAGACACATAAAGCAGCCGCCGCTTACTGTATCAGGAGCCAAAATCTTATTATCTCTGGAGTATAATGAACCCAGACGCGATGTGAAAACCCTCGGAGGAGGCAACCACAGTTACTTGTATCTATTGTAGTATGTAGATATTAGACTCACGGCTGAGACATTGTAACAAGTCCCCAGCGCCCTCAACCTCGCCCATCTTATAAATGTGGTCTTCATTATGTGTCTCTGACTAAAGCCTTTATTACACAGGCCGAGTGAGTGAGTGCTATGGACCCATGAGTCTGCAGCATTGTGCTCTGTCCAGACATCACACAGGGTGGGCCACATCTCCGACAATAAGTCACCCACCGCCCTAGACACCCACTTACTAGTAGTGTACAGGACCCCATTATCAACATCCCACCAGCTATATGTTGTCTTCTCCTATATATGTTGTTCTCTCCTCCATTCACAACCAAAGTAAGATTAAAAATCCTGCAGACAGGACTTATCATGGAGGCAGACCCCACAGACCCCACAGCTGCTATGGGGCCAGGAGGTGGGGGGTGGGGAACAGCGTCAAACTTCTTCAGATTCCAACAAAAATTCAAGAGGTTTTCCTGCAGTGAGCACAAGGGGAGCTCAGTGCGTACAGATTTTACAACCTCTGTTGAGTTCAATGGCATCTGTATAAGTTCAGAAGCACTGAGCTCCCCCTAGTGGTGGCTGCAGGACGACAGTTTTATCATTTAATGTGAAGGGAATGTGAGGAGTTAGAGCTGCATGGAGATTTATCAATGGCAGCGCATTTATCCCAGGTGTCGGCTGTAAATACATGGAGAAATATCCTCAGATAGAAATAGCGCCACATGTATGAAGCATCTGCTCCTCTATTTCCATCATAGAAGGCGGTGAGGCGGAGGGAGAGTGTACCGGCCAGGGCCTGTGCTGGGGACCACAAATTGCAGTATGCAATGCATGGGCACCGAACATAGGGCCACCGCATGTGGACACGGACCCATTCACTTGAATAGGGTCCGCGATCTGCATCCGATGATGCATGTTCTACTTTTTTGCAATGCAGAGGCACGGACAGAAACCCCATGTAAGCGCTCCATAGTGCTTCCGTGGGATTCCGTGCCTCCGTTCCACACCGACCTTCCAGATTGCAGACCCATTCAAGTGAATGGTTCCCCATCCGTGATGTGGCGTGCAGCAGCCAATGCCCCTGTATTGCGTACCCGCTGTTTGCGGGCCGGCAACGGACGTGTGCATGAGTCCTTATCAGAGGCGTAGCTACCGGGGGGCACGGGGGGCGACGGCTCCGGGCCCAGTGCCTCTGGGGGGCCCAGCAGGGTTGGCCTTAGTACAATCAGGCGAATACAAGTGAGCGCTTCCATTATGAAAGCGCTCACTTGTATGTAGGGACCCCCATCAGACCTCAGATCAGCCCACCCAGCCACATAAGGTTAAAATAAAAACCTTTCTTACCTGTTCTGCGTCTGCCCTCCGGTCTGGCGCTCCACTCTATTCCCTGGCCCGCGCACACTATTACCTTACGCACGCAGCGTGCATCAGGTCATAGTGTGTGCGGGCCAGGAAAGAGAGTGGAGCGCCAGACTGGAGGGCAGCCACAGCGCAGGACAGGTAAGAAAGGTTTTTATTTTAACATTTTGTGGCTGGGTGGGCTGATCTGAGGTCTGATGGGGGCACATTCTGATGATCTGAGTCTGATGGGGACACAATACGCTGATCTGAGGTCTGATGGGGCACAATACGCTGATCTGAGTCTGATGGGGCCAAACGCTGATCTGGGTCTGATGGGGGACATTCTGCTGATCTAAGTCTGATGGGGGCACATTCTGATGATCTGTGGTCTGATGGGCCCAATACGCTGATCTGAGTCTGATGGGGGCACATTCTGATGATCTGTGGTCTGATGGGGCACATTCTGATGATCTGGTCTGATGACATTCTGATGATCTGAGGTCTGATGGGGGCACAATACGCTGATCTGAGGTCTGATGGGGGCATAATACGCTGATGTGAGGTCTGATGGGAGGCACAATACGCTGATCTGAGGTCTGATGGGGGCATAATACGCTGATGTGAGGTCTGATGGGGGCACAATACGCTGATCTGAGTCTGATGGGGGCATAATACGCTGATGTGAGGTCTGATGGGGGCACAATACGCTGATCTGAGGTCTGATGGGGCACATTCTGATGATCTGAGGTTTGATGGGGGGCACAATACGCTGATCTGAGTCTGATGGGGGCACATTAAGCTGATCTGAGGTCTGATGGGGGCACATTCTGTTGATCTGAGGTCTGCACAGTAGGCTGAATGAGGTCTGATGGGGCACAATACGCTGATCTGAGTCTGATGGGGGCACAATACGCTGATCTGAGGTCTGATGGCGGCACAATACGCTGATCTGAGGTCTGATGGGGCACATTAAGCTTATCTGAGGTCTGATGGGGCACATTCTGCTGATCTGAGGTCTGAAGGGGCACATTCTGATTGATCTGAGGTCTGATGGGGCACATTCTGCTGTCTGAGGTCTGAAGGGGCACATTCTGATGATCTGAGTCTGATGGGGGCACATTCTGATGATCTGAGGTCTGATGGGGCATAATACGCTGATCTGAGGTCTGATGGCGGGCACATTCTGCTGATCTGAGGTCTGATGGGGGCACATTCTGTTGATCTGATGTCTGATGGGGGCACAGTAGGCTGATCTGAGGTCTGATGGCGGGCACCAAATACGCTGATCTGGGGGTCTGATGGGGGCACAATACGCTGATCTGGGGTCTGATGGGGGCACAATACGCTGATCTGAGGTCTGATGGGGGCACAATACGCTGATCTGAGGTCTGATGGGGGCACAATACGCTGATCTGAGGTCTGATGGGGGCACATTCTGCTGATCTGAGGTCTGATGGGGGCACATTCTGTTGATTTGATGTCTGATGGGGGGCACAATATGCAGATCTGAGGTCTGATGGGGGCACAATACGCTGATCTGAGGTCGGATGGCGGCACAATACGCTGATCTGGGGTCTGATGGGGGCACAATACGCTGATCTGAGGTCTGATGGGGGCACATCAAGCTGATCTGAGGTCTGATGGGGGCACATTAAGCTTATCTCAGGTCTGATGGGGCAGGGGGCTGTTAGTTTAGTGATGTAAAAACTGGGGACAGGTTTCCTTTAACATAGGAGTCCCCTTGTTTTTTACTCCTATTACTCCTATATTTTACTGCATTATGTGGTAGAGTATTTACACTAGGGCATGTAGAAAGTCTATTGCACTGTACTTAACAGCATAGATGATCTAGCAGTTTATACAGTCATCTTTCTAATACAATATTATAACCACCACTAGTAGTATTTGCCTGTGAAGTTGGAAACGTGCGTTTGGGAAGCCACTAAGGGGGGGGGGGGCCACTCAAGTATGTTTCGCCCCCCTTGTGCTGAACCTCTAGCTACGCCTCTGGTCCTTATTATAGATTTTCTCCACTTTGCAACAAATTGAACACTCACAGATATAAAACTGGAGAATGTAAACATATTGTCAGAAGGGCGTCATAGGATGGTGATAATTTTGATACGGTTTTGGGTATAATTGTTTTGACTCTAATTTTCCTTTTGCCGACGATAAGATTCTGACAGGTAACGCTGCCGTCTCTCGTTTATTGAACGAGGTCTTCAGAGGAATCAGACGGATCCAATAATGTCTGCAGACGTCTTTAATTATCTTGTCATAATGTCGTCAGTGTCTCAGGGAAGAGTTATACATTCCTGATACTAATGGGGGTCATCTGCTACTGGCACCGGGTCAGGGTTTCTGCTATTCACATCTGTATAAAATCAGTCATCAGCCAATGTGTCATTGGAGGGGGAATCGTGGCCTGGATGAGTCACCTCCACATATAGAGGTACAGACGGTCACCTCATTCATACTGTACTGTATGGAAGCCAATGAATACATCCTATAGTAACACATGTCTATTAGTGCCACCTTATCATGCACCATACTGGCCAAGGCAGTGATATACATAGAGTAGAGGGAGATTCAACTCATGTGGATTCATGGCATCCCTTCCATAGAGAAGACGGATGCTCACTCTCCCCTCTCACAGCGGGAAATTTCATATTCTGTGTGTAAGAGAGAGAGAGAGAGAGAGAGAAGCTGCAGCTGCATCTGCCTCCTCCCTCCTGTACATTTCACTTGAATGGGGCTGAGCCGCTCCTAGGTCACGTGACCGATGAACGTGACGTCACTGGCTTAGGAAAAACCAAGAGAAGGCCATGGCACTCACGGGAGCGCCGGTGCCTTCTCAAGCAGCTGATCGGCGGGGGTCCTGGCTGTCTGACCCCCACTGATCAGATACTAATGACTTATCCTGAGGATATGTCACCAGTAGTACAATCCTGGAAAACCCCTTTAAGTACATATTAATATTTCCATCTTTTGGCTTTTTGAAGTTGACTTTTTCCTGACTGCAGGATCTCTGGAAATGTTTAGGAACATTTGAAAAATCCATCTGGTGTAAAAGGTAAACGTAAGGTATGGAGGGAAGGAGGGGGGATGCAGCTGCAGCATCTAGGACAGTGTTACAGATCATAGGAGGAAGGTGAGGAGCAGGGAGGAGAGCCCACACTGCCAGCATGGAGAGAGAAGATGTGCTTCTAGAGTTCATTGAAGAAGATACAGAAGAGCAGCCAGTGACAAGATGGATGGAAGCCATCACTGGAGCCATCAGCTATGGAGCTCCAAAAGATGTTCTGGAGAACCCTGGCCAAACCTGACCATGACAACTAATAATTCATTATTAGTTCATTATTCATTCTCCAATATTTTCAGTCCTCTTGGTACAAATATTTTCACTTTTCATCAAATTCTGAAATTTCTGAAATAACATGCCAATAAATTCTAGAAGTCAGAAATGTCTGACAGAGAAGGAAGCCAAAAACATCCAAGAGCTGGAAACACGACTAATGGGAGATGATGAGGAAATATATTAATGGGATATGGAGGAGCCTAAGAAAAGCCATTAATAAGATAAGGAGGGGTCTAATAAAAGCCTTTAATAAGATATGGAGGGGTCTAATAAAAGCCTTTAATAATATATGGAGGGGTCTAATAAAAGCTATTAATAAGATATGGAGCGTCTAAAAAAGCCATTAATAAGATAAGGAGGGGTCTAATAAAAGCCTTTAATAAGATATGGGGGGGTCTAATAAAAGCCAATAATAAGATATGGAGGGGTCTAATAAAAGCCATTAATAAGATATGGAAGGTCTAAAAAAGCCATTAATAAGATATGGAGGGGTCTAATAAAAGCCATTAATAAGATATGGAGGGGTCTAATAAAAGCCTTTAATAAGATATGGAGGAGTCTAATAAAAGCCATTAATAAGATATGGAGGGGTCTAATAAAAGCCATTAATAAGATATGGAGGGTCTAAAAAAGCCATTAATAAGAAATGGAGGGGTCTAATAAAAGCCATTAATAAGATATGGAGGGGTCTAATAAAAGCCATTAATAAGATATGGAGGGGTCTAATAAAAGCCATTAATAAGATATGGGGGGGGGTCTAATAAAAAGCCATTAATAAGATATGGAGGGGTCTAATAAAAGCCATTAATAAGATATGGAGGGGTCTAATAAAAGCCATTAATAAGATATGGAGGGTCTAAAAAAGCCATTAATAAGATATGGAGGTGTCTAATAAAAGCCATTAATAAGATATGGAGGGGTCTAATAAAAGCCTTTAATACGATATGGAGGGGTCTAATAAAGGCCAATAATAATGTATGGAGGGGTCTAATAAAAAACATTAATAACATAGTAACATAGTAACATAGTTTATAAGGCCAAAAAAAAGACATCTGTCCATCCAGTTCGACCTGTTTTCCTACAAGTTGATCCAGAGGAAGGCAAAAAACCCCTGTGCGGTAGAAGCCAATTTTCCTCACTTTAGGGGAAAAAATTCCTTCCCGACTCCAATCAGGCAATCAGAATTACTCCCTGGATCAACAACAACCAATATCTAGTAACTATAACCTGTAATATTATTACCCTCCAGAAATACATCCAGGCCCCTCTTGAACTCTTTTAGTGAACTTACCATCACCACCTCCTCAGGCAGAGAGTTCCATAGTCTCACTGCTCTTACCGTAAAGAATCCTCTTCTATTTTGTGAACAAACCTTCTTTCCTCCAGGCGCAGAGGATGTCCCCTCGTCATGGTCACTGTTCCTTGGGATAAAGAGATCATGGGAGAGATCTCTGTACTGACCTTTGATATATTTATACATAGTTATTAGATCTCCCCTCAGTCGTCTTTTTTCTAAAGTGAATAAACCCTAATTTTGATAATCTTTCTGGGTACTGTAGTCCACCCATTCCAGCTATGACTTTAGTTGCCCTCCTCTGAACCCTCTCCAGCTCTGCTATGTCTGCCTTGTTCACAGGAGCTCAGAACTGTACACAGTACTCCATGTGCGGTCTGACTAGTGATTTGTAAAGTGGCAGGACTATGTTCTCATCACGTGCATCTATGCCCCTTTTGATGCAACCCATTATCTTATTTGGCCTGGCAGCAGCTGTCTGACACTGGTTTCTACAGCTTAGTTTGCTGTTCACTAAAATTCCTAGGTCCTTTTCCATGTCAGAGTTACCCAATATTTTACCATTTAGTATGTACTGGTGACTTGCATTATTCCTTCCCATATGCATAACCTTACATTTGTCAGTGTTAAACCTCATCTGCCACTTCTCTGCCCAAGCCTCCAGTCTATCCAGATCCATCTGTAGCAGTGTACTGTCCTCTGTAGTATATATACAGTATACTGTCCTCTGTAGTATATATACAGTATACTGTCCTCTTCTGTGTTAATTACTTTACACAGTTTAGTGTCATCTGCAAAAATTGATATTTTACTGTGCAAGCCTTCTACAAGATCATTAATAAATATATTGAAGAGAATAGGGCCCAATACTGACCTCTGTGGTACCCCACTAGTGACAGTGACCCCTCCAGTACTGACCCCTGTGGTACCCCACTAGTGACAGTGACCCCTCCAGTACTGACCCCTGTGGTACCCCACTAGTGACAGTGACCCAATCTGAGTGTGTACCATTAATAACCACCCTCTGTTTTCTATCACTGAGCCATTTACTTACCCACATACAGACATTTTCTCCCAGGCCAAGCATTCTCATCTTATATACTAACCTTTTATGTGGTACCGTGTCAAATGCTTTGGAGAAGTCCAGATATACGACATCCATTGATTCCCCGCGGTCAAGACTAGAACTTACCTCCTCATAGAAACTGATTAAATTGGTTTGACATGACCGATCCCTCATGAAGCCATGCTGATATGGAGTTATTTGCTTATTTTCATTGAGGTACTCCAAAATAGCATCTCTTAGAAAACCCTCAAACAGTTTACCCACGACAGATGTTAAACTTACCGGCCTATAGTTCCTGGGCTCTGTTTTTGGACCCTTTTTGAATATTGGCACCACATTTGCTATGCGCCAATCCTGTGGAACACTCCCTGTCAGTATAGAGTCCTTAAATATTAAGTATAAGGGTCTGGCTATGACATTACTTAATTCTCTTAGGATACGTGGGTGTATGCCATCCGGTCCTGGCGATTTGTCTATTTTAATCTTTTTAAGACGCCCCAGTACTTCTTCCTGGGTCAGACAGGACACTTTTAAAGGGGAATTCGCTTTTATATTCTGCATTTCATCTGACAGTTTATTTTCCTCAGTGAATACAGTGGAGAAAAAAATATTTAAGAGTTTTGCTACTCCCCCCTCATTACTCTGTAAGGGGCCGACACCTTCAGATTTATACTTTTTAGTATTTATATAATTGAAGAACATTTTAGGGTTAGTTTTACTCTCTTTAGCAATTAGTCTTTCAGTCTCTAGTTTAGCTGCTTTTATTTGTCTTTTACAAATTCTATTTTTTTCCATATAGTTTTTCAATGCTTCCTCGCTCCCCTCCTGTTTTAGTGATTTAAATGCTTTCTTTTTGTCATTTATTGCTTTTTTTTTTACAGTTCTATTTATTCACATTGTTTTTTTCTTGTTTCTTATCATTTTATTCCTATACAGTATGTACCTCTCACAATTAGATATTAGGATGCTTTTAAAAATATCCCATTTTGTGGCTGTATTTTTATTTTTGAGGATTTTGTCCCAGTTAGTTAGACCTATGGCCTCTCTTAGATTAGCTAAATTTAGCATTTTTGAAGTTTGGTATTTTTGTTCCTCCCTGAAGAAATGCTTTTTTTAATGACAATTTAAAGGTTATTATTTTATGGTCACTGTTACCCAGTGACCCAATAAGATATGGTGGGGTCTAATAAAAAACATTAATAAGATATGGAGGGGTCTAATAAAAGTCATTAATAAGATATGAAGGGGTCTAATAAAAGTCTTTAATAAGATATGGAGGGGTAGGGGTCTAATAAAAGCCATTAATAAGATATGGAGGGGTCTAATAAAAGCCATTAATAAGATATGGAGGGTCTAAAAAAGCCATTAATAAGATATGGAGGGGTCTAATAAAAGCCTTTAATAAGATATGGAGGGGTCTAATAAAAGCCATTAATAAGATATGGAGGGGTCTAATAAAAGCTATTAATAAGATATGGAGGGGTCTAATAAAAGCCATTAATAAGATATGGAGGGGTCTAATAAAAGCCATTAATAAGATATGGAGGGTCTAAAAAAGCCAATAATAAGATATGGAGGGGGTCTAATAAAAGCCATTAATAAGATATGGAGGGGTCTAATAAAAAGCCATTAATAAGATATGGAGGGGTCTAATAAAACCATTAATAAATATGGAGGGTCTAAAAAAAGCCTAATAAGATATGGAGGTGTCTAATAAAAGCCATTTAAGATTATGGAG
>ONZH01028352.1:0-22314 GCA_900303285.1 Rhinella marina
TGCCACCCTGCTGACTCCCGTCCACGCTAGTGACTTGCTGGCTTCGTCGTTGCCTCAAGGGCAAGCTGCCACCCTCTTCTCCTGATGATAATGAAGCCCCTAATTCACCCGGCTCCCAAGTGCGATTGGCTACATCATCATCGAGTACTGTCTGCACGTTACTGATGTCCTCCTCAACGGTCTGTGGGTCAGGAGCCTGACCGCGCGCAGCCCTAGCTCCCACGCCACTCTCCTCATCACTACTTGCCATGCCAACTAATGGTTGTGTCTGACGAACCCACCGATTCTTGGCTGGGGGTGTCTGACGTCATTTGGGACGAAGTCAAAGACCGAGTCAACCATTCAAGAACCGCTGGGTTGCTGGTCAAGACCCGACTGCTAGTTGACACCGGGAGCTCAGGCCTCTCAAAGTGACCCCTGCTGCCACGCCCCCTTACTCTGCTGTGACCTGTGCCTGCGCCAGAAACATTTAGGCCTCTGCCACTTCACTGTGCAGGGCCTGTCATTTTTCTGTCTGACATACTGTTAGATCAAATAAATAAATAAAAAGGAAATTAAAACACGCTACAAAGGGCTATAATTGTCCCACTTCACCACACAACGGTTAATAAATCTTTTGCCACCACTAATAACTGACAGAAGGTTTGACAATGTATAACTTTGGCGCAGTAGGCCAAATAAAACTTTTTTTTGCCACTAATACATGCTACAAAGGGCTGTCACTTTCCCACTTTAGCACAGAGCGAATAATAGGTTTTTTCGCACCACTAATAAACGCCAGTAGGTTTGACAATGTATTACTTTGGCGCTGTAGGCCAAATAAAACTTTTTTTTGCCACTAATACATGCTACAAAGGGCTGTCACTTTCCCACTTTAGCACAGAGCGAATAATATGTTTTTTTGTAACACTAATAAATACCAGAAAGTTTGACAATAAATAACTTTGGCGCTGTACGCCAACTGAAACTTTTTTTTTGCCACTAATACACGCTACAAAGGGCTGTAATTTTCCCACTTCAGCACATAGCAAATAATAGGTTTTTTCGCAACACTGATAAACGCCAGTAGGTTTGACAATGTATAACTTTGGCGCTGTAGGCCAAATAAAACTTTTTTTTGCCACTACTACACGCTACAAAGGGCTGTAAATTCTCCCACTTCAGCACAGAGCAAAAAATATTTTTTTTTGCAACACTAATAAACGCCAATAGGCTTGACAATGTATAACTTTGGCGCTGTAGGCCAAATAAAACTTTTTTTTGCCACTAATACACACTACATTTCTATTTTCCCACTTCACCACAGCTAATAAGCCCTTTCTGTTTTTCCAACACTAAAACAGCAAAAAAGGGCTGTACTAAATGTAACTACAGTGCACAAGAGTTAATAACACCCCAATAATCGGAATTACAGAGGCAAACCTGACATGAGCAGCTGTATCATGGCAATTTTGAATCCCAGTCAATGAAACCAAGGTGTAATACGATTTTTCCTATTACCCTGTTGTTGCACTTCTTTCCATATCTCACACTGTCTCTAAACACCCCTATTGAACTCTGTTCTGCTTCAATACTTTCCTCCCTATGCTTTCCCTACACTTCTATTCAGCAATATGTACGTTTGATGAGGTTTTCTAACACTTTCCCTAGCGCCTGCAAAAGACTCTACCTGCACTAATTTCACTGGAGAATGGCAGAATCCAAGATGGCTGAGGCTATTTATAGGGCTGTGACATTACAGGGCTGGCTGGCTGCTGATTGGCTGCATGCATGGCATTGTGGGTGATCCCGCCTTCCCTAATGTTCCTTGCTCCATGTCCAAACACATGCAGCCACCATTTTAGTGAAAAAATAGCGATTCATTACCACGAATCGTCAGGAAATTCGGATTCGGTACGAATCAAATAATTCCTGAAATTCGGATCGAATTCCACTTCATCAGATTCAATTCGCTCATCTCTAGCAACAATTTTAAAATGCAACTTAAAGGAGTTATCCAAAGTCTAAAACATGTCACCCAACGCCTGGGCCCTAAAATAGATTATACTTACCCGGCTCCCTGGCATTTGCATTGCTTCTGATCCCGCACGGCCGCCGCTGCATCTCCCCGTAGTATGGATCAAAACATCCGGTGACCGGGGGATGCAGCCAATAGCAGGCCATGATAAGGATGAGCCTCCCTAGCATCGCGGGTGATGCTTGCGGGGATCAGGATAGACACGGGTACCGGGGAGTAGAGTAAGATTAATCTATATGAGGGGCCCGGGCACTGGGGTACATGTGTTAGACTTTGGGTAACCCCTTTAATTTTATGGAGAAAATAATTCACAGCTAATGCTTCAAAGGCTATTCTCATCTGGCACATTTATGTCATACGGATAGGATATACAGCAGGGACCTGTATCCATGGGGGCAGCAGTTTGCAGCGGGGCACAGGAACCTGTTCAGTTTCATAGGCCACAGGCCACTAGTAGAAAAACGAAAGAGGCATTCATGATCACATGATCGTAGCGGCAGGCTGGGGGGCATTAGGCTGGAGCCCAATAGAGGGGGCATTTCAGGCTAGAGCACTAAGGGGGGCATTACATGCTGGAGCAATACAAAGAAGCATTGCAGGTTGGAGTACTACAGAGGTGGCATTATAATACAGGGGGCACATCATAATACAGGGGCATGTTGGAGGCATAATAATACAAGAAGCACTACTAGCACTAAAGAGGGCATTATTTTGGAGGTTTTTGTCTGGAAAAACTGCTGTGTCATTGCCATTGAGTATCATTGAAGTTCTAATGCAAGTCTAGGAGAGATGGGAAATTATAGCATTGTATTTGCTTAGGATAAATTTTTCCACTTCACCTCTCCCACTAGAAGGTTTTAGTTCAGCTACAAACTGTATATAAGGTGAGCAGTCAGAGCCCCTATTGTTCTGCAGTTAGGGATTAGTGCTTAGAGGAAGAGACTCTGCCAGACTACGAGTGACCAGAAGAAGACGATGAGATGGGAACGCTGAGCAAATAATGCCATATCAGCATGGCTTCATGAGGGATCGGTCATGTCAAACTGATTTAATTTCTATGAGAAGGTAAATTCTAGACTTGACTATGGCGAATCAATGGATGTTGTATATCTGGACTTCTCCAAAGCATTTGACACGGTACCACATAAAAGGTTAGTATACAAAATGAGAATGCTTGGCCTGGGAGAAAATGTCTGTATGTGGGTAAGTAACTGGCTCAGTGATAGAAAACAGAGAGTGGTTATTAACAGTAGATACTCAGATTGGGTCACTGTAACTAGTAGGGTACCACAGGGGTCAGTATTGGGCCCTATTCTCTTCAATATATTTATTAATGATCTTGTAGAAGGCTTGCACATTAAAATATAAATTTTTGCAGATTACACTAAACTGTGTAAAGTAATTAACACGGAAGAGGACAGTATACTGTATATATACAACTGAGGATTGGAGGCTTGGGCAGAGAAGTGGCAGATGAGGTTTAACACTAATAAATGTAAAGTTATGCACATGGGAAGGAATAATGCAAGTCACCAGTACATACTAAATGGTAAAACATTGGGTAACACTGACATGGAAAAGGACCTAGGAATTTTAGTGAATAGCAGGCTAAGCTGTAGAAACCAGTGTCAGGCAGCTGCTGCCAAGGCCAGTAAGGTAATGGGTTGCATCAAAAGGGGCATAGATGTCCGTGATGAGAACATAGTCCTGCCACTTTACACATCACTAGTCAGACCACACATGGAGGACTGTGTACAGTTCTGGGCTCCTGTGAACAAGGCAGACATAGCAGAGCTGGAGAGGGTTCAGAGGAGGGCAACTAAAATAAAAACTGGAATGGGTGGACTACAGTACCCAGAAAGATTATCAAAATGAGGGTTATTCACTTTAGAAAGAAAGTTTGTACACAAACATAGAAGAGGATTCTTTATGGTAAGAGCATTGAGATTATGGAACTCTCTGCCTGAGGAGGTGGTGATGGTGAACTCACTAAAATACTAAAGTATTTCTGGAGTGTAATAATATTACAGGCTATAGCTACCAGAGATGGGTCGTTGATAGTGTTGAACTAGCACCTCTGTGCTCGTATGCTCGGGTGCTCTGGCCGAGCACTAAGGGTTGCTCGAGTTCCTCGGCCGAGCACCCGAGCATAATGTTAGTCAATGGGACTAAACCAGGCACCCACCGCTCGGAAGAGGGGAGGGTGTCTGGTTAATAGAAAAAGGTCAGAATCGCGACTTCTCCTCTTTTACTCCTTTCACTCGTAAAAGTATGCTAATTAACTGAATTTGTACGCATTAGCATACAAATTCGTACGCATTAGCATACATTACAGTGTTGGGAAGAGACTGGAGCATTGCGTTCGAGTACACTTGGTGTTCGGCTGAACACCGAGCGGACCCGAGCGTAGGCATGCTCGGCCAAACAGCGAGTTTGGCCGAGCATGCTCACTCAACACTAGTCGTTCATCCAGGGAGTTATTCTGACTGCCTGATTGGAGTTGGGAAGGATTTTTCCCCTAAAGTGGGTAAAATTGGCTTCCACCTAATAGGGTTTTTTTTTCCTTCCTCTGGATCAACTTGCAGGATAACAGGCTGAACTAGATGGACAGATGTCTTTTTTTAGCCTTATAAAGTATGTAACTATGTAAGATAGTGGGTGGCAGCAGTTGTATGGCATCAGGCGGGTGGCAGTATCAGAATAGTGAATGAAGCAGGTGGCCAGAAGACACAGGTCTTTTTTCACAAAGTTTGGGTGTGGCACCCAGAATGATCTAGTCTGATGCTTCAGGCACTGGTGTGTGAAAATCCTTGCTGATCCACGCCTGATTGATCTTTACAAAAGGTCAGTCTTTCAACATTTTGGGTGGATAGGCAAGTTCTCCTTGGGGTAACTTTGCTCCCCGCTGCACTAAACACCTGCTCTGATGCCACACTACTGGCCGGGCAAGAAAGCTTGTCCAGGGCAAACTTGACCAGTTGCGGCCACAACTCAAGTTTGGCTGCCCAGTAGTCCAGGGTATTTTGAATGTGGAGTGTCAGGGTATAGTCCAAGTATGCCACCACCTGCTGGTTCAGGTTCTGCTCCATGTCTTGCTGCTGCTGGTGGGTGGTTTCTTCAGTAGGATGGTGAAGAAAAGTGTTCATTAGAGACTTCAGTCTTAAGTTGTTGCTGATGGAGCTGGTGCTGCTCATGAACTTGAGCGCAGAGGGCCCCCCCAGTCAGACCTTTGTGAGGATGGACGATGGCGCACATAGTCAGCGGCCAGCTGACTACATAGGATTTTTCTATAGTAGCTGAGTTTATCCTCAGCATGCATCTGACCATTGGGAAAGGGAACCGGAGTGACTCCCTGCCTCAATCTCCACTGCATACTGCTACAGTGTGTCAGAGCCATCTGCCCGGTCTTCCTCATCGCCCTCTAGCTCCTTCTGCTCCTCTCCTGTCACTTGTGCAGAAAAACCACCCATTTCTGTATACACTGCTTGTGTGTGAATGTTCTCCTCCACCAGTTCAGCCCCCATGGGGCTCTGGTCACCATCAGATGTAGGCGCCACATCTCCTGTCCCCTGGAGAGCCAGATATACCAGTGTATGTTCCAGGATGTGAAGGAGTGGAGTAACATTGTTTATCCTGTAGTTCTGCTGACTGACAAAAAAGTGGCTACCTCAAAGGGCCTCAGCAAACGGAAGGTGTTATGCATGAGCTGCCACTATCTAATGTTGAAGTTACATAGAAGATTGCTCTTGTCCGCCTGCATCATCAAGAAATTGTTTACGGCCTTCCTTTGATCATATAGTTGGTCCAACATGTGAAGGGTGGAGTTCCAACGGGTGGAAATATCGCACATTAGGCAATGTTGGGGAACGCTATTCTGCCTTTGAAGCTCAAGGAGGGCATGTTTTGCAGTGTAAGAGTGGCTGAAGTGCATGCACAGTTTCCTGGCCATTTTCAGGATGTCTTGCAGTTGGGTGGAAGACTTCAGGAATCGCTTTCGACCAGATTAAAGACTTGCGCCTTGCAGGGCGCATGGATCAGCCCTCCTTGACGCATCGCCAATACGATGTTCTTCCCATTATCGGTGACCATGGTTCTGATCTTCAGTTGGTGAGAAGAGAGCCAGGATTCAATTTCCTCTTGAAGGACGTGGAGCAGTTCATCCCCAGGAAAACCAGGTGCAGAATAGCGTAACACCGCTGTGGTCTGCATAGGTGGTATGCTGTAGTAGCACTCTGAATTGTGCGTGCAGTGAAGGCTGAGGAAAAGGTTGAGAATTAGGAGGCAGAGGAGGGCATTGGTGCAGGACTCACAGCGTGAGAATGCGGAGGTGGCAGTGCCTACACCTGGCCAAGTTGCTGGTGTGACTGGACAGGAACCACATTTATCCAGTGGGCCATGAAAGACATATATTGTCCTTGACTGTAGTTACAGCTCCTCACATCAGCGCTGCCATGAACTTTAGCAGACGCCAACAGTCTCAAGGACTTTTCAACATACGTGTGCAGGACTGGTACAGCCTTTTTGGAGAAGTAATGATGGCTTGGAACTCTCCACCTTTGCTTGGCACAAGCCATCAGTTCTCTGAAAGGTGCAGAGTCCACCACATAGAAATGGAGGGACTGTAGTATCAGCAAACTGGCCAGGAGCATGTCCTGCCGAGGAGGAGGACCAGGAGCATCAGAACCAGTAGATGATGGGAAGGAAACTGGGCTCCCTTCTGCTGAGGTGGTGGAGCCTTAACAGCTGGGGAAGGGGTGCGGGCCACTGGGTGATGCAACAGTTGCTGTATCAGGCTGTACCACTACGTTAGAACCATGGATTTCCAAGGCCACTTTATGGAGATGCTGCATGTGTTGATGCAGGGCTGTGCTGCCAACATTGTCACCCTGGCCACACTTCACCTTCTGTCCACAGATTCTGCAAATGGCCACACTGACGTCCTCTGGCGGCATGATGAAAAATTCCTACACCAGCCAGTTTGGCATTTTTCCCCCGCCACTCCATGCTGACTGCCGGCTGCCGCCACCTCCATAAACTCATGTACTGCTAGTTCTTTGTGGACATGGTAGGTTTTTGAATAGCAGATGGTTTACCCCAGGCAGGTCTGACCTCACACTGCTGCCACCCTGCTGACTCATGCCCACGCTACTACCCTGCTGGCTCAGCCGCCGCCTCACTTTCAAGCTTTCACCTCTTCTCCTGATGAAGCACCCTCTTCACTTAGCTCCCACGTGTGATTGGCTACATCATCATCCACTACTGTCTGCATGTCACTGATGCCACCCTCACCAGTCTCAGGGCCATGTGCCTGACCACTCACAAGACCAGCTTCCATGTGACTCTCATGGTCACTACTTGCTCGCGTACCGAAGGAAGCTGCCAATGGCTGGGCAGTAGCTGCTGACTGTCCTCTAGATGCTCTACCTCGCTGAAAAGCTGCGCCGAGCCGACAGCATACAATACAGAGTTTGTTCCCGGGCCATGCCAACTAAGTAAGGGGTCATATGAACTCACCGACTCCTGGCTGGGGGTGTCTGATGTCACTTGAGATGAGGTAGAAGACCAAGTCAACCATTCAAGGACAGCTGGGTTGATTGTCAAAACAGAACCGCTGAATGACACTGGCAACCCTGTCGCTGTGACTGCTGCTGCCACACACCCTTTCCCCCCCTTCTTCTGCTGCTACTTCTGCCAGCTCCAGAAACATTTTGACCACTGCCCGTTCCCTTGGAAGGGCCTGTCACCTGTCTGTCGGATATACTATTCTGTAACAGTAACTGTAAGGGTAAAATAGCAGTTGTGTCAGGAAGCAATTTTACCCTCAAAACAAGGCTAAATAGATGTACTTACATATGAGAGCATGAGCACCCTAATATCTGTAGTATCAGGCTGCAATTTCAACCCAATTAGGGTCCATTCACACGTCTATATGAATGATTCTGCATCCCACAATGGATGTGGACCCATTCATTTTCAATGGGGCTGCAAAAGATGCAGACAGCACACAGTGTGCTGTCCGCATCCGCACTTACGTTCCGCAGCCCTGCAAAAAAAATAGAACATGTCCTATTCTTCTCTGCAGCCATGGACAAGATAAGGCATTTCTATAGTGGCGGCAAATGGCCGGTGTCCGTGTTTTGTAGATCCGCAAAACACATGTGGATGAGTGAATGGACCCTTAGACAATTAGTGATTAACCTCTTAAAGGGGTTCTCCGGGAATTAAGAAAATGAAAATACTTCCCTATAAATATATTCCCAAATACCTATCATTAGTTATAATGGCTCATTTTGTCTAGGGAACAATCATTAGGAGAAACAAAATGGCCGCTGTCCTATTAGTATACACAAACCCTGTCCTAATCACACAGCAGGACAAGTTACTTCAGGATTTAGGGATTGTGATCTTGAATACCGCTGATAAGGACTTTAGCGGAATCTCTGTAGGAATGGAGTTCATGAGAAGATGTGGCTTACGAGCAGCAGCTCTTGTATGCAGTCTCCAATACCACAGCCCCACATTACCACAGTCTGTCCTGTCCGTCCTCAGTACTTCTTATCTCCTCATGAACTCCATTCCTACAGAGATTCAGCTGAAGAGCTTATCAGCTGTATTCAGGATCATAATCCCTGACAATCAGAGCAGAGAGGAGGATGAGGCAGCTCTTTACCTCAGTGTTGTGAAGTAACTTGTCCTCCTGTGTGATTAGGACAAGTTTTGTATGTACTGATAAGGACAGCGGCCATATTGTTTCTCCTAATCATCGCTCACTAGACAAAACAAGCCATTATAACTAATGAAAGGTATTTGGGAATATATTTAAAATAAAGTAATATTTATGTATATTCATTTTTTAATTCCTGGAGAACCCCCTTAATCCTCCGTGACGTACCTGTACGTCATGGACTGCACTTAATTAAGCCACCATGACGTACAGGTTCATCATGGCAGATCCCGGCTGTTTCACAAAGCCAGGGATCTCAGCTAACCGGCCCTGAATGGTGATCTATACAGACTAGTCAATCAGAGGATTGACCCGCTGGTAAAAGGTTCTGATCCCCACAGTTTGTGACTGTGGTGATCAGAACCTTGTAAAATGTTTAACTCCTTAGTGACCACCCATATGCCTTTTTTATGGTGGTCATTTAAGAGCCTTAGGCTGGGACGCTGCTTTTTTATGGCGTCTCAGTCAAGCGCTGCAAGGGTCCCCCAGAGAGCGGGGACCCGGCTCTCACATGAGAGTCGCGGCCCTGCTCTAACAGCCCGGACCAGCAGGAGTACTGATCCAGGCTGTTTAATGTTTTACATGCCGCGGGCAATGGCGTCCGCCGCATCTAAAGCGCTGACAGAGGGAGCGGACTCCCTCTGTCTCCCATCGGCACCCCACAAATGCAATTGTGGGATGGCGATGTGTGTGAAGGCTGGCTGGGGTCTGATATAGGCCCCAAACCAGTCTTGAGTAGCTTCCAGCATGCTGCGCCTCTTTGGCGCAGCCTGCTGGTAAATGTTAGTAAGGCACTCGCATTAAAATGCAATGCACTAGGAATAGTGCATTGCATTTCAAAATCAATCAGAATGTTGTCCCATTGTGGGCCTATTAAGTTATTAAAAAAAGTAAAGAAAAACATATTTATTAAATTTAAAAACATTTGAGTAAAAAAATTTTTAAAAATTTCCGCAAAAAAAAATTTTCCTCCCAAAAAAATCTTTCCCATATATTTGGTATCACCGCATCCATAACGACGCACACTACATAAATATCATGTAAATCATCCCCTATGATATGATGAAAAATAAAAAAAATGACAGAATTGCTAATTTATACTTAGCTGCCATTGGAAAAAACGTAATTACAAGCAATGAAAAAGCATAAATTACGCCAAAATGATGCCAATGAAAACTACAAGTTGCTGCAAACTGCAAAAATCAAGCCCTTACTCAACTCCATAGATAGAAAAATAAAAAAGTTATGGGTCTTGGGAAGTGGCGATGCAAAAAGATTTTATTCCTTTTAAAAAAGGGGTTTTATTGAACAAAAGTAGAACAGGAAAGAAAAACTATATGTATTTGGTATCGTTGTAATAGTTTTCACCCAGAGAATAAAGATTTTGTGTTATTTATACCGAAAAATGAATGCCCTAAAATGTATAGCACAAAAACTCAGTGGCAGTATTTTCCCATCTCCCTTCCAGAAAGGGTTATCATAAAGTTATGTGTACCCCCACACTGGCACCAATAAAAACTACAACTTGTCCCGCAAAAAACAAGCCCTTATAAAGCTATATAGATGGAAAAATAAAAAAGTTATAGCTCTTAGAATGCGATGATGAAAAAAGGAAGAAAAACACTTGGTCAGTAAGGCCCAAAACAAGCTGGTCACTAAGAGGTTAAGTGAAGTGCCGATCATCAATTCCCCCCCGCCCCCCCCTCCTCCCACAGTCTGCAAAATGTGGCTCATCTTCCCCTTCCCTGTTCAGTATGGCCGAGTGGAGCAGGGTGTCAGCTATAACATACAGCTTAGGGCTTGTTCACATCACCGTTATGCATTCCATTATGGCTTACATAGAAACAGTAACTAAGAGGCATCTACCTCTTAATTAATTGGGCGCATTTGACTCTGGGGTAGAGGGATGGTATGGTAAGGCCAGTCTTGATAAATGTCACTCAGTGGCTTGTCCAAAAATTAGGCCTCAACAGGGGAGGATCGTTGCCCCTGTTTATACACCCACACGTTAATGTTAGAAGAAAGAGTGGCTTGTTCTACTCAAGCATCCAAAAATAATGCATTAACAGGGGCGGAATGCCTGCAGTAATTGTAAACGCACAAGTGTTAACTGTCAAAAGAAACAGTGGCTTGTTCTGAACCAGCCTGGACAAATTCTCCCTATTAACTGGGAGCAGCAGTAGTATAGTGTGGATGTGGAAAAGGTAGTATAATTTTGGCATGTGACTGCAATAAGGAGCAGTGCAGCCTGGAACAGACAAGGTAGTAGATGTGTGTAGTAGTAGTAGTAGTAGTAGTAGTAGATGTGTGCAGTGTCCTGAAACACACTGCTAGACACTGTAATTGTGTTTCATGGAAATGTGCTAACTGTAATGTAAAGTAATGTTACCAATGCATTATGTAAAGCTCTAAATTCCTAATAACAGGCTGGTAACCATCACTTCACATCAGTCGCCACTAGATGGTGCTGGTATGTTACCCTATAAAAGGGACAGGCTAGACACAGGAAGGGAGGAAGTGTGTAGTGAGAGTGAGGAGAGAGTTTGTTCACCGTGAGGAGAGTCAGAGGGTAGTCCACCAGTGGCCAGGCTGAGGATGTTGCAGAGTAACAGGAACTGGGTTTATTGGAACATGAATGCAATAACTGAAGGTCACCTTACATGGTGAATGGTACAGACAGGAAAAGAAGAATCGGTGAGTTCACCTCATGTACAGGAAATAGAACACATCATAGAAAATGCATAGAGAGACTACATAATGAGCATTAGTAACAGCGACATCTAGTGTCGTAACAATAAACTGCAGCAGAAGTCACTATAGCAATAGACTAAGCTGTAAGATGTTGTATCTCTAACAGAGATAGGAGGAGCTACTCAGCACAGTGTAGACTTGGGTATAGGGCAAGTCTAGTGGAGATAGAAGCATCTTCCCCACAGCACCTAGTAACCAGGAGAAGCCTCCAGCACCTGGACACACAATTACAAGTGTGTTTTACCACATTCCTCTATGGACCATGTGGAACCATTTCTTTTAGCAACCTGTTCAAAGAATGGAGTAGAAGTGGCATGCCTACGGGTTGTGAGAACTACCATGTAGTTTACAGAAAGGAAGAAAGAGAGAGAAAGACAAGATTATATTATATCCTTTATCTGTGGTTCTCAGTAAATATTCCTTTTATTTAGTCAAACGGACTCCTCTGCATTCTACCACCTTCTTTGCACCCAATAGTGCTGGCGTCACGAACCCTACCTTCCCTGCACCTAAAATCCATACCACCAAGGGCACCTCAACCAACATCTGGCAGGAGATCTCTCAACACCAGAGTGTGCCCTGAAGGAATCCGGTGCCTTCCTTCCTGTCATTGCACGCTGGCCCAGGGAGCTGCAGAAACATGAGTACCAACTACTACACCTATCAGGCCATCACACACACACATTGAATCCCTGCAGTCCAGTCGCTGCATGTGTAGTAGTAGGAGATGTATGTATTAGTAGTAGTCGTGACTGTGTAAGAGCAATGGTAGTGGCAATAGGGGATAAGTAATAGTGAATAGCACTTGCGGCAGTGGTGGCAGGAGCAACACCAGCCATACAGTACAAAATATGATGGTAGAAAGACAGCTGGCACAGTAGATTGATGGCAGCAGCCATGTTGAACAGAACATGATGGTAGGCAGGCAGACTTTGGGAGTGTCATGATGACATACCGTCAGCCGGAGTGTGAACATCCACACGGATCCATGACTTGTTAATTTACATGAAAGTGATGTTTTGTACACTGGCAGAGGACCCCCTTCTAAAAACCCTTTTTGAGATGACACTTCACTTGAGGTTGGGCAAGAGAGAACAAAGAGAGAATACTGGGCTAGTTCGGGCCCTTGTTCCAGTCTGCCTCCCTGGGAGTCCATGGTGTCAGGGAATACGGCAAGGCCATTGTGAACAATTATCATACAGCAGAATTAAAGGGGGAGAAGTGTGCCACATTTGCGTAACAAGGAGACAGTGTATACTGTTGTCTGGTTGGCCAGAAGTCCAACACACTGCACAGGCCAGACAAATTTTAAATTTGGGTAAAGGCCCGGAAATGTGCCATAATTTCCACAACTAAGTGGCAAGGAGAAGGAGGCGTCTAAGCAGGAGATGAAGCAACTGATGATGATGACAAGGACACCATGTTGCTTGGAGATGCGGGCAGACTGCCACAAAGAAGACCAGGAGCAGGAGGACAGACTTGTTCTGTTTGGGAATGCTGGCCAGTTCTATTTTCCCATAGGTTCCAGTGATACCACCTCATGTGCTGCAGTAGAGCCTTGGTAATGCCACAGCCACTCCGTTCCTCCTCTGATGTCACCTCCTCCTCAGTCATGGGTTTGATAGTCACACAGATTGTTAAAGGGGTTATCCAGAAAAAGATATTTATGACTTATCCTCAGGATCGGTCACCAGTATCAGATCTGCAGGGATGCTACACAAGGGACACCCGCCAAGCTCTGCTACTATACTATGTATGGTGCTGTCCTTGGAAAGTTGCTGGGAGACTGCATTGCTTACCATAGCTTTAGTGAGTGTACCAACTCCCTTAAACAGCTAATCAGCCAGGATGCTAGGACTTGGACCCCCGCTGATATGACAATGATGACCTATTCTGAATATAAGCAAAGTACTAGCAAAATTGAAAGTGTTTTTTTCTGTAATTTAAATACAGGGGTGCAATTAAATGTCCTGAATCCTTCCCCTTCCACAAACACACTGCATACTGTCATGGACAATTTACAATGGTAAATAATGCAGTTTTTGCAGTGAAACATGTTTGAACTACACAATCTTATGCGGTAATACTGGCTCTTTACTGAAACTCGGATGTGACAATGCAATATTTTTGCAGTGATGATACACATCTTTTCAGCTAGACACTGTGATGCATTATGCCTTCACTAACACAGTTATAATTTGCGTTACTGAAGTGAAATGCGTTTTTGCTGCTGTATCCGCCTCATCAATTATCTGGTGACAATGTACAACTTGTTTAGTAGCATGGCCATAAGGCACTGAGATACCCAATTACAAATGGTAAATGAAACTGGTTTACGGAAAAAAAAATTGGGGGCAATTGCTCAGCTCTTGCAAGAACGTAATTTCTATCTAGACTGCCATTGAATACATCTGATGGTGGGAAGTTTTCACTTCCTCTCCCTGATTAAACCCCTTAATATACCCGAAATTTCCAAATATTTTCTCCCTATAATCTTCTTATAGTGTCCCTAGTTAAGTATATTAGTCAGCAGAGACAGATTCCTGCCAAGTCACAAAGTACAAAGTTCCAAAAAATAAAATATTTGGAACAAAACATTAGTTGCAGAGAGATCAATACTTTCGATCAATACCATGTTGAAGTGTCTATGTTGTTTTGATTAGGAGGTGAAGCAACAAAAAAAAGGTTGAACCTGGAAGCCTTGTACAGGCTTACAACAGAACGCTTTTCCCGATCTCAGCAAAAGGGATACATTTCAGTCCAGGACGCGCCCAGCCCCCAGTTTTAGCACTTCCACCCAGTACATCTGAAAGGTTAAATGTCTGCAATTGGCATTGTTGCTTATCGCAGACATTAGACCAGCAGAAACCTGGCGGTTGCGGTGGCATTTTTAAAGACCAGACTTCCACTGTACATGTAAAGCAGAGGTCCGGAAACGATTAATAAAAAGAACCAACAGAACATGTCACCTAAAAAAAAGCCATAAAAGCAAGAAATCAACTGGTCAAGGCTCATTCCCACTGAACTCACACATTGGTGGAAAAAAATACCCATACTCAATTCACACCTCACAATATACATTTACATACTTTTTCCCCTCCTGTTTTCTCCACCCTACTTCATTTTTCTCAGTCCCTCCCCTTAACCATAATAGACTTACCAACTGATCCAGCTACTTGCGAAACCATAACCACAACAGCAATATGTATACACAATATAAATATAATACGTAGAACTATAAGTAGCAGCAGGCTGCTTAATACACAAAGATACGACGGTAAACTGCATAACATATATACTACAATATGAAAAGTCAAAGCTCTTTGTGCATATTATTGATCAAAAATACGTCGGGCCCATCTACCAGCGACAAGGTGGGTTCTAACAGACGGGACCTACTCTAAGACAGGCCTCTCCTGGGCTTTTGGCCTACAAGTTAAACTTGATGGACTTATGTCTGTTTTCAACCATATTAACTATGTAAGTTTCTGGGCAAAGTAGGATCTAGCTACAGTACAGACCAAAAGTTTGGACACACCTTCTCATTCAAAGAGTTTCAAAACTATGAATTAACACATGTGGAATTATATACTTAACAAAAAAGTGTGAAACAACTGAAACTATGTCTTATATTCTAGGTTCTTCAAAGTAGCCACCTTTTGCTTTGATTACTGCTTTGCACACTCTTGGCATTCTCTTGATGAGCTTCAAGAGGTAGTCACCTGAAATGGTATTCCAACAGTCTTGAAGGAGTTCCCAGAGATGCTTCGCACTTGTTGGCCCTTTTGCCTTCAGTCTGCGGTCTTGGGTTCAGGTCTGGTGACTGTGGAGGCCAGGTCATCCAGCGTAGCACCCCATCACTCTCCTTCTTGGTCAAATAGCCCTTACACAGCCTGGAGGTGTTTTTGGGGTCATTGTCCTGTTGATAAATAAATGATGGTCCAACTAAACGTAAACTGGATGGAATAGCATGCCGCTGCAAGATGCTTTGGTAGCCATGCTGTCTCAGTATGCCTTCAATGTTGAATAAATCCCCAACAGTGTCACCAGCAAAGCCCCCCCACACCATCACAACTCCTCCTCCATGCTTCACGGTGGGAACCAGGCATGTAGAGTCCATCCGTTCACCTTTTCTGCGTCGCACAAAGACACGGTGGTTGGAACCAAAGATCTCAAATTTGGACTCATCAGACCAAAGCACAGATTTACACTGGTCTAATGTCCATTCCTTGTGTTCTTTAGCCCAAACAAGTCTCTTCTGCTTGTTGCCTGTCCTTAGCAGTGGTTTCCTAGCAGCTATTTTACCATGAAGGCCTGCTGCACACAGTCTCCTCTTAACAGTTGTTGTACAGATGTGTCTGCTGCTAGAACTCTGTGTGGCATTGACCTGGTCTCTAATCTGAGCTGCTGTTAACCTGCGATTTCTGAGCCTGGTGACTCGGATGAACTTATCCTCCGCAGCAGAAGTGACTCTTGGTCTTTCTTTCCTGGGGCAGTCCTCATGTCAGCCAGTTTCTTTGTAGCTCTTGATGGTTTTTGCGACTGCACTTGGGGACACTTTCAAAGTTTTCCCAATTTTTCGGACTGACTGACCTTCATTTCTTAAAGTAATGATGGCCACTCGTTTTTCTTTACTTAGCTGCTTTTTTCTTGCCGTAATACAAATTCTAACAGTAGGACTATCAGCTGTGTATACTCCTGACTTCTGCCCAACACAACTCATGGTCCAAACCTCATTTATAAGGCAAGAAATCCTACTTATTAAACCTGACAGGGCACACCTGTGAAGTGAAAACCATTTCGGGTGACTAACTCTTGAAGCTCATCAAGAGAATGCCAAGAGTATGCAAAGCAGTAATCAAAGCAAAAGGTGGCTACTTTGAAGAACCTAGAATATAAGACATATTTTCAGTTGTTTCACACTTTTTTGTTAAGTCTATAATTCCACATGTGTTAATTCATAGTTTTGATGCCTTCAGTGTGAATCTACAATTTTCATAGTCATGAAAATACAGAAAACTCCTTGAATGACAAGGTGTGT
Organism: Rhinella marina; assembly: GCA_900303285.1. NCBI lineage: Eukaryota > Metazoa > Chordata > Amphibia > Anura > Bufonidae > Rhinella > Rhinella marina. Next base: position 16,534 of record ONZH01028352.1, read on the forward strand.
CCAAACTTTTGTATATATACAGTGACTTTAATAGTAAATATTACATTAAATATTAAACAAAAAAAGCCAAAAATGATATAATGTCACTCCAAAATGGACCAGGCAAATTTACTCACACCCTCAACTTAATATTTCTGATGCCCACCCTTTGGAAAAAATAACTGAAATCAATTGCTTCCTATAACCATCAAGGAAGCTTCTTACAATTCTCAACTGGAATTTTGGACCACTCTTCTTTTGCAAACTGCTCCAGGTCTCTCGTATATGAAGGGTGCCTTCTCCCAACAGCAACTTTAAGATCTCTCCATAGGTGTTCAATAGAATTTAGATCCAGACTCATTTCTGGCCACTTCAGAACTCTCCAGCTCTTTGTTTCCCTCCATTTCTGGGTGCCTCTTGAAGTATGTTTGGGGCCATTGTCCTGCTGGAAGACCCATGACCTAGGACACAAACACAGATTTCTCACACTAGGCCCTTCAACTGGGGTCCAAAACTCTTTCTCAATCTTCAGATTCCATGATGCCTTGCACACAGTCAAGGCACCCAGTGCCAGAGGTAGCAAAACAAGCCCAGCACATCTTTGAACCTCCTCCATATTTGACTATAGGTTCTGAGTTCTTTCTTCATAGGACTCATTCTATTTTTGGTAAACAGTAGAATGATGTGTTTTATCAAAAAGCTCTTCCTTGGTCTCATCCATCCACAAGACTTTTTCCCGGAAGGACTTTGGCTTACTCACGTACATTTTGGCAAACTGCAGTCTAGCTTCTTTAAGTCTGTGTCCACAGTGGGGTCCTCCTGGGTCTCCTGCCATAGCTTTTCATTTCAATCAAATGCCGGCAGATAGTTTGCGCTAACACTGATACACCCTGAGCCTGAAGGACAGTTTGAATTTCTTTGGAACTTGACTGGGTCTGCTTATCCACCATCCGGACTATCCTGCGTTGCAACCTTTCATCAAATTTTCTCTTCCGTCCACGTCCAGGGAGATTAGCTAAAGTGCCATGACTTGTAAACTTCTTGATTATGTTGCACACCGTGGACGGAGGAACATCAAGATCTCTCGAGATGGACTTGTAACCTTGAGACTGTTGATATGTTTCCCCAATTTTGGTTCTCAAGTCCTTAGACAGTTTTTATTTCCTCTTTCTGTTCTCCATGCTTAGTGTGACACATACAATGACTTCTCCCCTTTTTATCTGGTTTCAGGTGGGATTTATATATTGTCCACTCTTGTTACTGGCCACAGTGAGTATGAACGAGCATTTACTGACAATTTTGAAAAGATGACAACAATTTTGTGCAGCGCGTTTGGAGTTTTGTATTAAATTATGTCCAATTTGGAGCAGTAGCTCCATACAGTATTGGCTCAGATAAGCTGTAGTTATTGCGTAATAACTTCATAAATTCATTTGTACTGTAAAAAAAACATTTCCCGAACTCTGGTTCGGTTTCAAGTGGTACCTTGGAACCGAACCCAAGTTTGGGAAATGTTTTTTTTACAGTAAAATGAATTTATGAAGTAATAACTTCGGCTCACCGGAGCCAATACGTTCTAATACTGTACGGCGCTCCGGCTCCATACAGTATTGGAGTGAAGTTTTATGTGAATCGACCTTTTGATGTTTTATCTGAAGTCGATTCGCTCATCCCTAGTGCCAACACTTTCAGCCATGACTGTACGTGTAGCCTGACTCCAAAATTGTTTAGTTATTTGCATTCAGATAGGCCCATTTCTAAAACTAAAAAAAATGGCCTGGTAAACACACCGGTAATGAAGCGGTTAAAAAAGAAACGAATGAAACTGGCCTGGACATAAATGATGGTGCTCCTAGAAAAGACTGAAAATAATTAGACCATACGGACATGTTAAGCTAAGGTGTGTCCTGTAATTATCATCACAGACGTCTTCAGACTTGTAATCAGACAGTCGGCCTATTTAATGGGTGAAAAGTAGTCACTGCGGAAGATTTATCACAACTGGTGTAAAAATTCCACCTTTTATTCATCAGAGATCCATTAGAAAATGAAAGGAGGAATCTGATTGGTTGTTATGGGCAACTAAGACAGTTTTCCTTTGCACAAGTTTTGATAAATCTCCCCCAATGTGCTGATTGGTATCATGGTGAGTACTACACTGAACATGGACCAAACACAGCTACGGAGAGAGGTGTTTCAGGAGATTAGAAAGAAAATCATAGACAAACATGTCAAAGGTGAAGGCTATAAGACCATCTCTCAAGGCGTCGAGGCCTTTTCTCAGCTCACCAAGCACGGCACCATATTATAGTGGTTGTGCTTGGCATCACACTCAGCTCCATTTACTTCTATGGGGCTGAGCTGGGCCTAGGAGGCCATGTGACCGTTGAATGTGACGTCACACGGCCTAGGGAAAACAGAGAAGGCCGCCGGACTACTGCCAGCACCACTGCCTTCTTACATTTAGACTATTTTATACCCCTAAACCAGGTGTAGAAAATGATGAATCAAAGTGGTGTGCCAGCCCTTCCCCTCCACGCCCATTTTTTGACTTGGTGTGAGCAGGGAAAAGTTGCAGATTGCAGCGCAAATAACCTTTGCCCTGCAATCTGTGCAGGAAATACGCCCAATATAGATGCATTTCTAAACATAAATGATCCCATTGTACCTACTGCGAGACATAGAGGAGGCTCGATTATGTTTTGAGGACAATGAAATCGCAAGACTACAGTATCAAGGCCAGAGGTGTAGCTAGGCTTTCCTGCCCCCAGGACAAGGATTCAGATTTGCGCCCCAAGAATGGAGCAAAGAACTGGACTATTCTGAAGTGTCCTCCATGAGTCCTGATCTAAATCCTATTGAACATCTGTGGAAGGAGCTGAAATATTTAGTCTGGAGAAGGCACCCTTCAAATTTGAGACAGCTGGACTAATTTGTTCATGAGGAGTAGGCCAAAATACCTGTGGCCAGGTGCAGAAGTCTCACTGAGAGTCACAGGAATCGCTTGATTGCAGGGATTGCCTCAAACGGTTGTGCAACAAAATACTAGGTGAAGGGCACCATACTGTTTTTGTTCAGGCCAGTTTCATTAGTTCGTTTTATAAATTATTCTGTTGAACCACAACTGAAAAGCAATGTCTGATTTCAGTAAATTTTTAGTTCAGTGACCATTTTGGGTTTTTCTTTCATGGAAGGGTACCATCAATTTTATCCACGTGTCTGCAATTTTTTTTTGTGGGTCCCTCCATTTGTGGTGTGATTGGCAATGACAGACAGATCAATTTCGTGTCACAAATTTACCTGTCCAGGCTCCTGTGGTGAGTTCTCCAGATTCCGCGCAACTGCGCTGGGAGAGACACTCAGCTAAGCCACATCCCCTGGTGACCTGACAGCATCCTTACCATCAGGATGCAATGCTCTTTCTCCCCACAGCGGGCATGTGCGAAAGGAGATTAGCAGTGGGCTGACTGCTCAGGAGTCATGGACCTATCAGGTTCTGATCCTGAGACTCGGTGGTCTATTGAAACCCCTTCCTGGCCATATACCAGTGATAGTTTTCTTTGGGCTCACTAGCTAGGTTTCATTTGGATTTCATTTCTGCTTTGGACCTTGGCTTGCCTTTTGACCCATCTCTGTCTTATTTGATTTGTACTGTGCATCTCGCCTGGAATTTGATCTTGGCTGATCTTTTGACTACTCTCTGTCTATTGTTTGTGTATTGCCTGCATTGTCTGCCAGGTTCTGACCCATTTTCATACAACTATCCCTGTATATTGTTTTTGTCTCTTGGTGTTTGGCTGTCTCTGCACCTTAGAAGTATAGGGACTGTCGACCAGTTGTGGTCTTGCTACCTAGGGCTTGTTCTGCAAGTATGTAGTAAAAGGCTGGGTTCTAGAACAGGGCTCACTGACTGCATCTGTCCCTACCTAATAGCATTACACTTCAGTTGTTAAAAGTCTAAACAAATGTTATTTTTCATCTATCACATAAGTATGCATCCACATGTGCGTGACATAAACAAAACAAAATCTCACATTGATTATCTGGGTGCTAACTATACATCATGTTATCTCACCTATGAACTAGTCCAAACTCAGGGGGATCAGGTGTAGTGCTCTGGAGCATGGACACTCTGAAGTCTGGACATTTGTGGACTACTCCATTTGGTCATGCAATCCTGACTAGCCCCATCTGCCCCATAGGCTGATTTTAATTAGTGTAACTATAAAGCCAAGTGGACTAGGCATGCATGCTTGGTACTTGCATCCCTGTATTAGTAGAGGCCTTTGAAGCACTATAAATGGCAAAAGGCAGAAGGGACCCAGCATGCATGTGGAACCAAACACCCCCTGATTATACGGAAGCCAAGGTTGGCACATAACAGGTAGGAAATAGTGTTAGGTTCCCGTTCTACAGAGATCACTTTGACGATTTGGTGGACGGGCTCAGATAATTTTGTACAAAATATATTTGCCAAGAATCTCTAATTTACCAAACAAGCATAGCATTAGCTCCAGAATATTTCATATCTCTATGGCATTTTGTGTTTTATCTGGTTAGCAGTGTGCCATTGCATTGTATGTATTTGTGGACATTTGCCTATTTTCCCAATGCAAAGTTATAAACTCCTTATTTTATTTAAAAGGGTTAACTTGCACCGTTTACTGTGTACAGTGTAATTACATTTTATATGTATGTACATTTTATATGTATGTACATTTTATATGTATCTTGTGATGTATATCTTGTTCATTTGCAGTGTATTTGTGAGCCACTGTGGAAAGGGTTAATGAGAGACTTGTGGGGCTTTGAATGAGAAGCTGGTAATTTTCCACAGCTGCCATAGGATTTACAGAGCATGTTTTGGAGGGAAAAAAGCCAGACTTGTTTACCACCAAAACCAGACAGACTGACCTTTTGAATCTCTGGTTTTAGCTATGTTGTTATGTCTGGAAACTTGTTTGTATCTGGTAAAATTTCAGTGTCATTGCAATTGAGTCTCATTGAAGCTGTAAGTCTATGACAGACAGGAGTGGAAACAATGTATCTGTTTGTGCTGAGTTTCTCCCCTTCACCCCTCTAACTAGAAGGTTCTAGTTTAGCCAGAAACTATATATAAGGAGAGCAGTCAGAGCCCCTAGTGTTCTGTAGTTAGGGATCAATACTTTGAGGGGAAGACTCTGCATGTCTGTATGAGTGACCAGAAGAAGAAGCTGAGATAGGGATGCTGAGTCACAGCCCTGTGAGCAAGGAGCCACCCAGACTACTGAGCTACAGACCATGGGCCTCCAGCCTTTGATCAGGGTGCCAGATTTCTGAGAGAGAGACAGAGAGAGGAACAGCTAGCTCAGGCCTCAGCATTAAACTCTTCTTCTGCCAGGGAGGAGACTGGAGAAGACAGCCCTATGCTTGCCTGTATTGTTTTGCACCCGAATTGCTCCAGTAAAGAAGCACACTGGTTAACTGCAGACTATGACTCTCTGGACTTATTTCCCATTGTGGTGCACCACACCTTACCAACCATTCCGGAGAGAGCAGCAACATGTGGTGACACCTCAATGTCCAGGGGATCCAGTGTAGCATTGGGGCCACCCCAAACCTGACCACTGCACAGGCTTTGCATAGCTTCCAGCATTGAAAATGAATGAGTCTCTCAACCATGTCTTTATGCTCACCTTAATGAGCCCAGCAGCCACACCTGGGTTCATCCCAGGCTAGGGGAAAATGTTGTACTGGAGTGGAAGGAATGGCAGGTCCCTTTACCAACCTACCCCTTTTCTATAAAAATCCAGGCCCATGAAT
>ONZH01028353.1:0-33212 GCA_900303285.1 Rhinella marina
GATATGGAGCATGCTGGTATAACCTGGGTATCTCCTGTATATAATTATAATATGTACAGCTGGTATAAGTTATACATCTTCTTGTATATAGTGATATGGAGCATGCTGGTATAACCTGGGTATCTCCTGTATATAATTATATATGTACAGCTGGTATAAGTTATACATCTTCTGTATATAGTGATATGGAGCATGCTGGTATAACCTGGGTATCTCCTGTATATAATTATATATGTACAGCTGGTATAAGTTATACATCTTCTGTATATAGTGATATGGAGCATGCTGGTATAAACCTGGGTATCTCCTGTATATAATTATATATGTACAGCTGGTATAAGTTATACATCTTCTTATATAGTATATAGTGATATGGATGCATGCTGGTATAACCTGGGTATCTCCTGTATATAATTATATATGTACAGCTGGTATAAGTTATACATCTTCTGTATATAGTGATATGGAGCATGCTGGTATAACCTGGGTATCTCCTGTATATAATTATATATGTACAGCTGGTATAAGTTATACATCTTCTTGTATATAGTGATATAGGAGCATGCTGGTATAATACCTGGGTATCTCCTGTATATATTATATATTATGTACAGCTGGTATAAGTTATACATCTTCTTGTATATAGTGATATGGAGCATGCTGGTATAACCTGGGTATCTCCTGTATATAATTATATATGTACAGCTGGTATAAGTTATACATCTTCTGTATATAGTGATATGGAGCATGCTGGTATAACCTGGGTATCTCCTGTATATAATTATATATGTATCATATGCTGGTATAAGTTATACATCTTCTTGTATATAGTGATATGGGAGCATGCTGGTATAAACCTGGGTATCTCCTGTATATAATTATATATGTACAGCTGGTATAAGTTATACATCTTCTTGTATATAGTGATATGGAGCATGCTGGTATAACCTGGTATCTCCTGTATATAATTATATATGTACAGCTGGTATAAGTTATACATCTTCTTGTATATATTGATATAGAGCATGCTGGTATAACCTGGGTATCTCCTGTATATAATTATATATGTACAGGGCTGGTATAAGTTATACATCTTCTTGTATACAGTGATATGGAGCATGCTGGTAATAACCTGGGTATTCTCCTGTATTAATTATATATGTACAGCTGGTATAACAGTTATACATCTTCTTGTATATAGTGATATGGAGCATGCTGGTATAACCTGGGCATCTCCTGTATATAATATATATGTACAGCTGGTATAAGTTATACATCTTCTTGTATATAGTGATATGGAGCATGCTGGTATAACCTGGGTATCTCCTGTATATAATTATATATGTACAGCTGGTATAAGTTATACATCTTCTTGTATATAGTGATGTGGAGCATGCTGGTATAACCTGGGTATCTCCTGTATATAATTAGGCATAATTAGCTAATGTCTAAGGTTGTGTTGTTTCCTTCTGACTAGAAACAATCACCTCCACTCTCCAGCTTGTTACTCACGGGATAAATGCTGGTTATGGTTTTTGCAGTATATTCACAGGTTCTGACTATGAAGTGAATATAACTTGAGCTCCGGTATCCTGGGTTTTCCTCTAGACATAGAAGGCCTCTGTTAAATGCTCTGTTCTTTTTATTACCTCCAGAAGCTTCTGCAAACATCTGATGATTGTTAGTCCTGGATATCAGACCCCACCGATCTTATTTTGCAGATGTATCAAATACCATGAGATTAAAGAGGTGTTGTCCTGGTCCACATCATATAGTATATTTATGTATGGAAATATGTGGCTGGTAACCTGCATGATATAATGGTGACTATTAGTGGTTGTCAGACTTTAAGAGGAACTGTGTAAAAGAAGAAATCTAGGGCATTCTCTAAGTAATCTGTATGATCGCCTCCCTGGTGGTCATGGAGGAATCCCCGCTTCACTCTCTGGCACCACTGCAGAAGTTGTCGGGGATAAGGTACATAGCACAAGGACCATCTCCACCTTGGTGGAGGGAAGTTAATTCTTCTAATGCTGTATCGTGTCTGCAAAACATATGGAAATAAAAATAATACGTTCAGTTTGGCCCCTTAGGGCACTATTCCACTGCAGTCTATGGATGTAATCCCAGATTTGGAGCAATCGGTTGTCAGCACCCCCATAAATTCTCATCTGAGCAGAATCTGGTCCGTGTGCTGCACAAGTTCTGTTAATTTCTTCTCTGAACATTTATACAGCAATAAACTTAAAATACACTTCACTTATCACCGCGGCTGCGCCTGTAAGTGCCGCATACGTCTTCTGTAAATTTGATCGGCTCTTATAAAACAGAAGCCAAAGTATTCCCATTATTTACCGGAGAGTTCCTGATTACTTGGCTTCTGCTCACTGGTCTGGTCTGCTGTGAAATCTACCACAATGTGTGCTCGTCTGGGAGGGAAATTAGATTGTCAGCTCACCGGGCGACTCCAGGATCAATTGATGCTCCAGACTTAAATATAGCAAAACAGCAAAACATGATAGGTGTTATAGTGCAGAAAATATCATAGAAAAGCAGAAGTGATTAATGACATTAAAGGCTGAAAGAAAATACAGAATACATCTCATGTAACCAGCGTCTGTAACTGGAAATACATGAGTCTCCCAGTAACTTCTCCAATAATATAGCAATATGAGGGATAAAAGGAAGGAAGCTACTGCCACACAAGGTTATAATAAACTCTATTCTTATACATCAGAATAAAACTGTAATCATACTGCTCCTATGTACAAGAATATAACTACTATAATACTGCCTCCTATGTACAAGAATATAACTACTATAATACTGCTCCTATGTACAAGAATATAACTACTATAATACTGCTCCTATGTACAAGAATATAACTACTATAATACTGCCTCCTATGTACAAGAATATAACAACTATAATACTGCTCCTATGTACAAGAATATAACTACTATAATACTGCCTCCTATGTACAAGAATATAACTACTATAATACTGCTCCTATGTACAAGAATATAACTACTATAATACTGCTCCTATGTACAAGAATATAACTACTATAATACTGCTCCTATGTACAAGAATATAACTACTATAATACTGCTCCTATGTACAAGAATATAACTACTATAATACTGCTCCTATGTACAAGAATATAACTACTATAATACTGCCTCCTATGTACAAGAATATAACTACTATAATATACTGCTCCTATGTACAAGAATATAACTACTATAATACTGCCTCCTATGTACAAGAATATAACTACTAACTAAATACTGCTCCTATGTACAAGAATATAACTACTATAATACTGCTCCTATGTACAAGAATATAACTACTATAATACTGCTCCTATGTACAAGAATATAACTACTATAATACTGCTCCTATGTACAAGAATATAACTACTATAATACTGCCTCCTATGTACAAGAATATAACTACTATAATACTGCTCCTATGTACAAGAATATAACTACTATAATACTGCCTCCTATGTATAAGAATATAACTACTATAATACTGCTCCTATGTACAAGAATTATAACTACTATAATACTGCTCCATGTACAAGAATATAACTACTATAATACTGCTCCTATGTACAAGAATATAACTACTATAATACTGCTCTATGTACAAGAATATAATTACTATAATACTGCCCCTATGTACAAGAATATAACTACTATATACTGCTCCTATATACAAGAATATAACTACTATAATACTGCTCCTATGTACAAGAATATAACTACTATAATACTGCTCCATGTACAAGAATATAACTACTATAATACTGCTCCTATGTACAAAGAATATAACTACTATTAATACTTGCCTCCTAATGTACAAGAATATAACTACTATAATACTGCTCCTATGTAACAAGAATATAACTACTATAATACTGCTCCTATGTACAAGAATATAACTACTATAATACTGCCTCCTATGTACAAGAATATAACTACTATAATACTGCTCTATGTACAAGAATATAAGCTACTATAATACTGCCTTCCTATGTACAAGAATATAACTACTATAATTACTGCCTCTTATGTACAGGAATTTAACTACTATAATACTGCCCTCCTATGTACAAGAAGATATAACTACTATAATACTGCCCTCATGTACAAGAATATAACTCACTATATACTGCTCCTATGTAGAGAATATAACTACTATAATACTGCTCCTATGTACAAGAATATAACTACTATAATACTGCCTCCTATGTACAAGAATCTATAACTACTATAATCTGCCCTATGGTTACAATGAATATAAACTACTATAATACTGCTCCTAGTACAAGAATATAACTACTATAATACTGCTCCTATGGTACAAGAATATAAACTACTATAATACTGCTCCCATGCTACAAGATATAACTACTATGATTACTCCTTCCTAATGTACTAGAATATAACTACTATAAATACTGCTTCCTATGTACCAGAATAAACGTACTATATACTGCTCCTATGACAAGGAATATAACTACTATAATACTGCTCCTAGTACAGAATATTAACTCACTAGAATACTGCCTCATATATAAAGAATATAACTGCTATATTACATGCTCCTGTATGTACAAGAATATGACTACTATAATACTGCTCCCTATGTACAAGAATATAACTACTATAATACTGCTCCTATGTACAAGAATATAACTACTATATACTGCTCCATGTACAAGAATATAACACTATAATACTGCTCCTATGTACAAGAATATAACTACTATAATACTGCTCCTATGTACAAGAATATAACTACTATATACTGACTCTATGTACAAAAGAATATAACTACTATAATACTGCTCTATGTACAAGAATATAACTACTATAATACTGCTCCTATGTACAAGAATATAACTACTATATACTGCTCCTATGTACAAGAATATAACTACTATAATACTGCCTCTATGTACAAGAATATAACTACTATAATACTGCTCCTATGTACAGAATACTACTATAATGCTCTATGTACAAGAATATAACTACTATAATACTGGCTCCTATGTACAAGAATTATAACTACTATAATACTGCCTCCTATGTAACAAGAATATAACTACTATAATACTGCTCCTATGTACAAGAATATAACTACTATAATACTGCCTCCTATGTACAAGAATATAAACTACTATAATACTGCTCTATGTACAAGAATATAACTACTATAATACTGCTCCTATGTACAAGAATATAACTACTATAATACTGCTCCTATGTACAAGAATATATAACTACTATAATACTGCTCCTATGTACAAGAATATAACTACTATAATACTGCTCCTATGTACAAGAATATAACTACTATAATACTGCTCCTATGTACAAGAATATATACTACTATAATACTGCTCCTATGTATACAAGAATATAACTACTATAATACTGCTCCTATGTACAAGAATATAACTACTATAATACTGCCTCCTATGTACAAGAATATAACTACTATAATACTGCCTCCTATGTACAAGAATATAACTACTATAATACTGCCTCCTATGTACATATAACTACTATAATACTGCTCTATATACAAGAATAACTACTATAATGCTCTATATACAAGAATATAACTACTATAATACTGCTCCTATGTACAAGAATATAACTACTATAATACTGCTCCTATGTACAAGAATATAACTACTAAAATACTACCTATAATATAACTACTATAATACTGCCTCCTATGTACAAGAATATAACTACTATAATACTGCTCCTATGTACAAGAATATAACTACTATAATACTGCTCCTATGTACAAGAATATATAACTACTATAATACTGCTCCTATGTACAAGAATATAACTACTATAATACTGCTCCTATGTACAAGAATATAACTACTATAATACTGCTCCTATGTACAAGAATATAACTACTATAAATACTGCCTCCTATGTACAAAGAATATAAACTACTATAATACTGCTCCTATGTACAAGAATATAACTACTATAATACTGCTCCTATGTACAAGAATATAAACTACTATAATACTGCTCCTATGTACAAGAATATAACTATACTGCTCCTATGTACAAGAATATAACTACTATAATACTGCTCCTATGTACAAGAATATAACTACTATAAACTACTGCTCCTATGTACAAGAATATAACTACTATAATACTGCTCTATGTACAAGAATATAACTGACTATAATACTGCTCCTATGTACAAGAATATAACTACTATAATACTGCTCCTATGTACAAAATATAACTACTAATAATACTGCTCCTATGTACAAGAATATAAACTACTATAATACTGCTCCCGATGTACAGAAAAACCCTATAACTACACTCCATACAACTAACTACTAACATGTCTATACAAGAATATAACTTACTATAATACTGCTCCTATGTAGCAAGATATAACTACCTATAATACTGCTCCTATTTACAGAGAATATACTACTATAATACTGCTCCATAGTACAAGAATATAACTACGATAATACTGCCTCCTATGTACAAGAATATTAACTACTATAATATCTGCCTCCTATGTAACAAGGAATATAACTACTATAAACTGCTCCTATGTAACAAGAATATACTCATTATAATACTGCCTCCTATGTACAAGAATATAACTACTATAATACTGCTCCTATGTTACAAGAATATTAACTACTATCACATAGCTGCCTCCTATGTACTAAGAATATAACTACTATAATACTGCTCCTATGTACAGAAAATATAACTACTAAATACTGCCTCCTATCAAGAATATAACTACTATAATACTGCTCCTATGTACAAGAATATAACTACTATAATACTGCCTCCTATGTACAAGAATATAACTACTATAATACTGCTCCTATGTACAAGAATATAACTACTATAATACTGCTCCTATGTACAAGAATATAACTACTATAATACTGCTCCTATGTACAAGAATATAACTACTATAAATACTGCTCCTATGTACAAGAATATAACTACTATAATACTGCTCCTATGTACAAGAATATAACTACTATAATACTGCTCCTATGTACAAGAATATAACTACTATAATACTGCTCCTATGTACAAGAATATAACTACTATAATACTGCTCCTATGTACAAGAATATAACTACTATAATACTGCTCCTATGTACAAGAATATAACTACTATAATACTGCTCCTATGTACAAGAATATAACTACTATAATACTGCCTCCTATGTACAAGAATATAACTACTATAATACTGCTCCTATGTACAAGAATATAACTACTATAATACTGCCTCCTATGTACAAGAATATAACTACTATAATTACTGCTCCTATGTACAAGAATATAACTACTATAATACTGCTCCTATGTACAAGAATATAACTACTATAATACTGCTCCTATGTACAAGAATATAACTACTATAATACTGCTCCTATGTACAAGAATATAACTACTATAATACTGCTCCTATGTACAAGAATATAACTACTATAATACTGCTCCTATGTACAAGAATATAACTACTATAATACTGCTCCTATGTACAAGAATATAAACTACTATAATACTGCTCCTATGTACAAGAATATAACTACTATAATACTGCTCCTATGTACAAGAATATAACTACTATAATACTGCCTCCTATGTACAAGAATATATACTACTATAATACTGCTCCTATGTACAAGAATATAACTACTATAATACTGCTCCTATGTACAAGAATATAACTACTATAATACTGCTCCTATGTACAAGAATATAACTACTATAATACTGCTCCTATGTACAAGAATATAACTACTATAATACTGCTCCTATGTACAAGAATATAACTACTATAATACTGCCTCCTATGTACAAGAATATAACTACTATAATACTGCTCCTATGTACAAGAATATAACTACTATAATACTGCTCCTATGTACAAGAATATAACTACTATAATACTGCTCCTATGTACAAGAATATAACTACTATAATACTGCTCCTATGTACAAGAATATAACTACTATAATACTGCTCCTATGTACAAGAATATAACTACTATAATACTGCTTCCTATGTACAAGAATATAACTACTATAATACTGCTCCTATGTACAAGAATATAACTACTATAATACTGCTCCTATGTACAAGAATATAACTACTATAATACTGCTCCTATGTACAAGAATATAACTACTATAATACTGCTCCTATGTACAAGAATATAAACTACTATAATACTGCCTCCTATGTACAAGAATATAACTACTATAATACTGCTCCTATGTATACAAGAATATAACTACTATAATACTGCTCCTATGTATGTACAAGAATATAACTACTATAATACTGCTCCTATGTACAAGAATATAACTACTATATAATACTGCTCCTATGTACAAGAATATAACTACTATAATACTGCTCCTATGTACAAGAATATAAACTACTATAATACTGCTCCTATGTACAAGAATATAACTACTATAATACTGCCTCCTATGTACAAGAATATAACTACTATAATACTGCTCCTATGTACAAGAAATATAACTACTATAATACTGCTCCCTATGTACAAGAATATAACTACTATAATACTGCCTCCTATGTACAAGAATATAACTACTATAATACTGCTCCTATGTACAAGAATATAACTACTATAATACTGCCTCCTATGTACAAGAATATAAACTACTATAATACTGCTCCTATGTACAAGAATATAACTACTATAATACTGCTCCTATGTACAAGAATATAACTACTATAATACTGCTCCTATGTACAAGAATATAACTACTATAATACTGCCTCCTATGTACAAGAATATAACTACTATAATACTGCTCCTATGTACAAGAATATAACTACTATAATACTGCTCCTATGTACAAGAATATAACTACTATAATACTGCTCCTATGTACAAGAATATAACTACTATAATACTGCTCCTATGTACAAGAATATAACTACTATAATACTGCTCCTATGTACAAGAATTATAACTACTATTAATACTGCTCCTATGTATGTACAAGAATATAACTACTATAATACTGCTCCTATGTACAAGAATATAACTACTATAATACTGCTCCTATGTACAAGAATATAACTACTATAATACTGCTCCTATGTACAAGAATATAAACTACTATAATACTGCTCCTATGTACAAGAAATATAACTACTATAATACTGCCTCCTATGTACAAGAATATAACTACTATAATACTGCTCCTATGTACAAGAATATAACTACTATAATACTGCTCCTATGTACAAGAATATAACTACTATAATACTGCTCCTATGTACAAGAATATAACTACTATAATACTGCTCCTATGTACAAGAATATAACTACTATATATACTGCTCCTATGTACAAGAATATAACTACTATAATACTGCTCCTATGTACAAGAATATAACTACTATAATACTGCTCCTATGTACAAGAATATAACTACTATAATACTGCTCCTATGTACAAGAATATAACTACTATAATACTGCTCCTATGTACAAGAATATAACTACTATAATACTGCTCCTATGTACAAGAATATAACTACTATAATACTGCTCCTATGTACAAGAATATAACTACTATAATATGCTCCTATGTACAAGAATATAACTACTATAATACTGATGCGGTCTGTACTTTACGTCTTTATATATAGGCAGTCATGACTTCAAATTGCCATCTGCGTCTATTTATTGGATCATGTCATACAGGATATACCAGGACGCATTTCGGCTAGTTGCGTTTATGAACAGGTAAAGTATTACATATAAAACAGACTATGTATAACAGACAGGTAAAGTCACATGATCATGACATCACACGCCCACAAGGGCGGTATCAGGAGCAAACAGCAGTTAACATGCAAAACACCTAGACTAATTAGTGCAGGTGTGTCAACAAAAAAGAGAACAAACAGAAAACAAATACACGGAAATCACTATACTGTACAATGTAATCCTCTCTCTGGGAAAATATATCAACGGTTTGTGGGAATCTGCAGAAGAAAACATAAACCAGATATCAATATACAGAATGATAAGTGCATGACCTCATATTCACGGTTCAGGCCTCTAGGGTGTAATGTACCCAGAGTATGAATCCAGCATGCTTCTCTCCGTAGTAAGTTTTCTAATATCACCTCCTCTCCTGGGTCTTCTGATTTGCTCTATAACCTGGAAGCGTAACTGAGCAATGGAGTGTTTGCATTTGTCAAAGTGGGCGAGTAATGGAAGGAACAGATTCTTAGTTCTTATTGTTGATTTATGTTTGCAGATACGATGGCGGATCGCCTGCATTGTCTCTCCAACATAAAGTAAACCACAAGGGCACTTTATCAAATACACAACATTGGAGGATTCACATGTAAAAAAATCTCGGATCTGAAACATTCTACCTGTGTGTGGATGGGTGATGTTGATTGTTTATGTCATTTTTCGTTCCTTCTTCGCCTTTATCTTGATATTTTCTGTAATCACGTTGTAAGTCAGTAATTTATTGCAGAGAGTTTTACTTTGTGGAGAATTTAATAGTCGCAGTAATTGGATTCCGGTTCAGCATCTGCGCTGATTTCACTATTTGGTAAATCTAATCAATGTCTGGAGGTTCCCGGCTTTCTGCGCCGTTCTTCTGGTGGGTGATTATGTCAGGAGAACATGTGGCCGGGGGGCAGATTATGATATCTGTGACATTCCCTCCCAGCAAGAGCAGAAGCGTCGTCCTCCTTCTGAATTCCAGAGGACGGAGCACTGGTGGTGGACAGTACACATAGGCGGTAAATACTTCACAGCATCCTGATAACAGGCGGGTTTTTTGATGTCGTTATCTGTTTTTTTACTATTACGTGTATTTTACATTGTTATTTATTCTTGTGATTGAGAAAAATGTATCAAAACTGCCAAAGAGAAAAAAAGTGGAGCAGTTACTATAGCAACCAGTGAGGCCGCTACCTTGTGAGAAGGAGCTCAGAGGAATGATATGAGGCGTCTGAGGAGCTGCTGTGGTCGATCGATTTACTTTTAGCGCGACACTGGTTTTCAGATACCGCCACAGTATCTTCTTTTATAGATAAATCCGATAACGTCCTGCCATGTTCTAATATACATCTGCTGAAGGTTTTACCATGGTCCTCACAGTCCCCTGATCTGCTGAAGGTTTTACTATGGTCCTCACAGTCCCCTGATCTGTTGAAGGTTTTACCATGATCCTCACAGTTCCCTGATCTGCTGAAGGTTTTACCATGGCCCTCACAGTCTCCTGATCTGCTGAAGGTTTTACCATGGCCCTCACAGTCCCCTGATCTGCTGAAGGTTTTACTATGGTCCTCACAGTCCCCTGATCTGCTGAAGGTTTTACCATGGCCCTCACAGTCCCCTGATCTGCTGAAGGTTTTACTATGGTCCTCACAGTCCCCTGATCTGCTGACAGTTTTACCATGGCCTTCACAGTCTCCTGATCTGCTGAAGGTTTTACCATGGTCCTCACAGTCCTCTGATCTGCTGAAGGTTTTACCATGGTCCTCACAGTCCTCTGATCTGCTGAAGGTTTTACCATGGTCCTCACAGTCCTCTGATCTGCTGAAGGTTTTACCATGGTCCTCACAGTCCTCTGATCTGCTGAAGGTTTTACCATGGTCCTCACAGTCCTCTGATCTGCTGAAGGTTTTACCATGGTCCTCACAGTCCTCTGATCTGCTGAAGGTTTTACCATGGTCCTCACAGTCCTCTGATCTGCTGAAGGTTTTACCATGAATGTATGGAAAGACCATGGCACTCAGATTGAAGATAAGCTTTCGTAAGTATTTATTTATCCATCTATAATTAATAATAAATAGCCATGGGCCATATTCATTATTCATTATTAATTATGGATGGATAAATAAATACTTACGAAAGCTTATCTTCAATCTGAGTGCCGTGGTCTTTCCATACATTCCAGATATTAATCCTACCACTGAGCAATAATACCAAAGAAAAAAAAGGAGTGCCGACCAATTCTTGATCAAGGAAGGTTTTACCATGGTCCTCACAGTCCCCTGATCTGCTAAAGGTTTTAGCATGGTCCTCACAGTCCGCTGATCTGATGAAGGTTTTACCATGGCCCTCACAGTCCCCTGATCTGCTGAAGGTTTTACCATGATCCTCACAGTCCCCTGATCTACTGAAGGTTTTACCATGGTCCTCACAGTCCCCTGATCTGCTGAAGGTTTTAGCATGGCCCTCACAGTCCCCTGATCTGCTGAAGGTTTTACCATGGCCCTCACAGTCCCCAGATCTGCTGAAGGTTTTACCATGTCCCTCACGGTCCTTTGATCTGCTGAAGGTTTTACCATGGTCCTCACAGTCCCCTGATCTTCTGAAGGTTTTACCATGGCCCTCACAGTCCCCTGATCTGCTGAAGGTTTTACCATGGTCCTCACAGTCCCCTGATCTGCTGAAGGTTTTACCATGGCCCTCACAGTCCCCTGATCTGCTGAAGGTTTTACAATGATCATCACAGTCCCCTGATCTGCTGAAGGTTTTACCATGATCCTCACAGTCCCCTGATCTGCTGAAGGTTTTACTATGTCCCTCACAGTCCTTTCATCTGCTGAAGGTTTTACCATGGTCCTCACGGTCCTCTAATATGCTGAAGGTTTTACCATGGTCCTCACGGTCCTCTGATCTGCTGAAGGTTTTACCATGGTCCTCACAGTCCTCTGATCTGCTGAAGGCTTTACCATGGTCCTCACAGTCCCCTGATCTGCTGAAGGTTTTACCATGGCCCTCACAGTCCCCAGATCTGCTGAAGGTTTTACCATGTCCCTCACGGTCCTTTGATCTGCTGAAGGTTTTACCATGGTCCTCACAGTCTCCTGATCTGCTGAAGGTTTTACTATGGCCCTCACACTCCCCTGATCTGCTGAAGGTTTTACCATGGCCCTCACAGTCCCCTGATCTGCTGAAGGTTTTACCATGGCCCTCACAGTCCCCTGATCTGCTGAAGGTTTTACCATGGCCCTCACAGTCCCCTGATCTGCTGAAGCTTTTACCATGGTCCTCACAGTCCCCTGATCTTCTGAAGGTTTTACCATGGCCCTCACAGTCCCCTGATCTGCTGAAGGTTTTACCATGGTCCTCACAGTCCTCTGATCTGCTGAAGGTTCTACCATGGTCCTCACAGTCCTCTGATCTGCTGAAGGTTTTACCATGGTCCTCACAGTCCTCAGATCTGCTGAAGGTTTTACCATGGTCCTCACAGTCCTCTGATCTGCTGAAGGTTTTACCATGGCCCTCACATTCTCCTGATCTGCTTAAGGTTTTACCATGGCCCTCACAGTCCTCTGATCTTCTGAAGGTTTTACCATGGTCCTCACAGTCCCCTGATCTGCTGAAGGTTTTACCATGGTCCTCACAGTCCCCTGATCTTCTGAAGGTTTTACCATGGTCCTCACAGTCCCCTGATCTTCTGAAGGTTTTACCATGGCCCTCACAGTCCCCTGATCTGCTGAAGGTTTTATCATGGTCCTCACAGTCCCCTGATCTGCTGAAGGTTTTACAATGATCATTATAGTCCCCTGATCTGCTGAAGGTTTTACCATGATCCTCACAGTCCCCCTGATCTGCTGAAGGTTTTACTATGTCCCTCACAGTCCTTTCATCTGCTGAAGGTTTTACCATGGTCCTCACGGTCCTCTAATATGCTGAAGGTTTTACCATGGTCCTCACGGTCCTCTGATCTGCTGAAGGTTTTACCATGGTCCTCACAGTCCTCTGATCTGCTGAAGGCTTTACCATGGTCCTCACAGTCCACTGATCTTCTGAAGGTTTTATCATGGTCCTCACAGTCCCCTGATCTGCTGAAGGTTTTACCATGGTCCTCACAGTCCCCTGATCTGCTGAAGGTTTTACCATGGCCCTCACATTCCCCTGATCTGCTGAAGGTTTTACCATGGCCCTCACAGTCCCCAGATCTGCTGAAGGTTTTACCATGGCCCTCACAGTCCCCTGATCTGCTGAAGGTTTTACCATGGTCCTCACAGTTCTCTGATCTGCTGAAGGTTTTACCATGGTCCTCACAGTCCTCTGATCTGCTGAAGGTTTTACCATGGTCCTCACAGTCCTCTGATCTGCTGAAGGTTCTACCATGGTCCTCACAGTTTTTCTGATCTGCTGAAGGTTTTACCATGGTCCTCACAGTCCTCAGATCTGCTGAAGGTTTTACCATGGTCCTCACAGTCCTCTGATCTGCTGAAAGTTTTACCATGGCCCTCACAGTCCCCTGATCTGCTGAAGGTTTTACCATGGTCCTCACAGTCCCCTGATCTGCTGAAGGTGTTACCATGGTTCTCACAGTCCCCTGATCTGCTGAAGGTTTTACCATGGCCTTCACAGTCCCCTGATCTGCTGAAGGTTTTACCATGGTCCTCACAGTCCCCTGATCTGCTGAAGGTTTTACCATGATCCTCACAGTCCACTGATCTGCTGAAGGTTTTACCATGATCCTCACAGTCCCCTGATCTGCTGAAGGTTTTACTATGTCCCTCACAGTCCTTTCATCTGCTGAAGGTTTTACCATGGTCCTCACGGTCCTCTAATCTGCTGGTTTTACCATGGTCCTCACAGTCCTCTGATCTGCTGAAGGCTTTACCATGGTCCTCACAGTCCCCTGATCTGCTGAAGGTTTTACCATTGTCCTCACAGTCCCCTGATCTGCTGAAGGTTTTACCATTGTCCTCACAGTCCCCTGATCTGCTGAAGGTTTTACCATGGTCCTCACAGTCCCCTGATCTGCTGAAGGTTTTACCATGGTCCTCACAGTCCCCTGATCTGCTGAAGGCTTTACCATGGTCCTCACAGTCCCCTGATCTGCTGAAGGTTTTACCATGGCCCTCACGGTCCTCTGATCTGCTGAAGGTTTTACCATGGCCCTCACGGTCCTCTGATCTGCTGAAGGTTTTATCATGGTCCTCACGGTCCTCTGATCTGCTGAAGGTTTTATCATGGTCCTCTGATCTGAGCAACATAGAAAATCTGTGGTTAGACCTTAAAAGAGCAGCACATGCGAGACGTCCAGGAATCTCACAGAACTGTAAGACGTCTACAAGGAAGATTTGAGGAAAATCCCTCAAACAAGAACTGAAAGACTCTCGGCTGCTACAAAAGGTCTTTACAAGCTGTTATACCTGCCATTTGTGGCTTCTGGAGATCATTTCTTCTTCAACTTCCTTAACTATTCACAGTTACAGTAATTTTGACCCGGGTGCCCACACTTTTGCATACCACTGTATGTATCTGTGCAGATACAATGTATCCTGTTGTGTCTTGTTGAATAGAGTCTGGGGTCTGCACACAGTAGAAGTGTCTGGTGGGACTATAGATGTAACACAGCGATGTCAGCGAGCGCGCCCGCCATTCGCTTTACCATCCCCCGCTCTACCATCTACATCGCATCAAACTTCTTCTCGGTCACTTAAGCAGTTAATACAATGTTTGCCGGGAAATAACGGCCCATTACCGGAATCTCCTCCGCTGATGACACTTTATATGTCTGCAATCAAAGAGAGACGCTAGTGCCAGTGAGACTGCAAAATGAGAGGAATGAGTCCAATCTACAGCGAGACCTGACCCTGACATACAGAGACACTCTTGAGACCTGATCCTGAGATTCAGAGACACCCCGAGACCTGATCCTGAGATACAGAGACACTCGAGACCTGATCCTGACATACAGAGACACTCTGAGACCTGATCCTGAGATTCAGAGACACCCCGAGACCTGACCCTGAGATGCAGAGACACCCCAAGACCTGACCCTGAGATACAGAGACACCCCAAGACCTGATCCTGAGGTACAGAGATACCCCGAGACCTGACCCTGAGATGCAGAGACACCCCGAGACCTGACCCTGAGATGCAGAGACACCCCGAGACCTGACCCTGAGGTACAGACACCCCGAGACCTGAGAAACAGAGACACCCCGAGACCTGATCCTGAGATAGAGACACCCCGAGATCTGACCCTGAGATACAGACACCCCGAGACCTGACCCTGAGATAGAGACACCCCGAGATCTGACCCTGAGATACAGAGACACCCTCAGACCTGACCCTGAGATAGAGACACCCCGAGACCTGAGATACAGAGACACTCTGAGACCTGACCCTGAGATTCAGAGACACCCTGAGATATGGTCCTGAGATACAGAGACAGCCCGAGACTTGACCCTGAGATACAGAGACACCCTAGACCCGACCATGAGATACAGTACAGAGACACCCGAGACCTGATCCTGAGATACAGAGACACCCGAGACCTGATCCTGAGATACAGAGACACCCGAGACCTGATCCTGAGATACAGAGACACCCCGAGACCTGACCCTGAGATAGAGACACCCCGAGACCTGAGATACAGAGACACTCTGAGACCTGACCCTGAGATTCAGAGACACCCTGAGATATGGTCCTGAGATACAGAGACACCCCGAAACCCGATCCTGAGATAGAGACACCCGAGACCTGACTGTGAGATACAGAGACACCCTCAGACCAGACCCTGAGATGCAGATACCCGAAGACCTGATCCTGAGATGAGCCCCACCCCCTGCTGATGACATCTATTACTGCTGACAACCTGCCTGTATATCATGTCTGAGAGGTAGTAACAGCCCCGCCCCCTGCTGATGACATCACTGATATAATGACATGTGATCAGACATGAGATCCACACACCTTATACTACAGGAACATCTATTACTGCTGACAACCTGCCTGTATATCCTGTCTGAGAGGTAGTCACAGCCCCGCCCCCTGCTGATGACATCACTGATATAATGACATGTGATCAGACATGAGATCCATACACCTTATACTACAGGAACATCTATTACTGCTGACAACCTGCCTGTATATCATGTCTGAGGGGTAGTCACAGCCCCGCCCCCTGCTGATGACATCACTGATATAATGACATGTGATCAGACATGAGATCACACACCTTATACTACAGGAACATCTATTACTGCTGACAACCTGCCTGTATATCATGTCTGAGGGGTAGTCACAGCCCCGCCCCCTGCTGATGACATCACTGATAGCATTATATATGTCATATGTTTCTTTTCTTCACAGTTTTACCACTTCCTGTATAGATTGATATTCCCGCTGAGGACAGGGACTGATGTGAGTGATGATCTATGTGCTTCACTGCGGAATATGTTGGCATCTTCCGTGGACTCCCCCGTATTTGCAGTTGACTTCTGTGCTGGTTCTGATGGATATTAGTCTGGGTCGGCCCCTGGATCTGTGTGTGTCAGTGTCTGGATACAATGTAACAGTTTTGTATCTGCCCATTCCATGACTAAATATAGAGCTGCCCCTCCCCCACCATCACCACTGCCGGGGGCAAATAAACCAGCCAATACATAATAAATGGGAACTCTGGGGGCCCCGGGGCCGCTCTGATTAGCTCTTCTGCATTGATCCTGTTGAAAGTAATTATATGTTTAGCTGGAGGATTTTCCAGAGCAAGTAATTCCCTGATTCTAAGCCAGTTCATGGCGGGGGGGGGTTATCTGGACGGATGGAGCGGTGACGTCAGGGACCCTCTTAGCAGTCAGATCACGGACTCTGCAGGCAAACCCCTTCCAATCTCCCGGCTTCAGCAAATCACTTCCTGCTTTGTAGAGACCTGTCAGATATAAACCTCGTCTGGAGGCCACGATATAAAAACCGCAACCTCCGCTGCCCACGGGCCACAGACACGACCAAGGGGGATCCCCTCATGTGTGGAGTCAGGCGGCTGCCAACGAGCCCCCTGCACATGACATACCCTTATCTACAGCCTCCTGCAGCTCTGTATGTCCCCGATGTATAAAGACAGGCAAGGGGCCCCAAGATCCAAACAGGGCCCCGTGCTGCTTCACCTGCCATCCCAGGACCCAGGAAGATTTCTCAGGAATCCCTCCTGTCTCAGTCTTATCTGTCTGTCGGAGAGCTGGGTGATAACCAATATGGCCGCCCTAGGACCCTGGATGGTAAATCTCCTGAGTGAAGCAATGATACATCCCCTGCCCTTATATACAGAGCAATGATGTCCAGCGCTGCACTACATCCCCCTCCTCCTGCGCTGCTGCACTTGTCCTCCTGCTACTCCTAATCCGACCGTGTATTCTCTTATTGCAGGCTCCCCGCACCGTTCACGTTCCTATTATAAATGATCAGGAATTTTTGCATTATTAAATGATGAGATTAGAGCCGCTCAGAGCCATCAACGACCTCCGGAGCAGAAATCAAGTGCAAAATCAGCAGAGCCCTGAGCAAAAATGTAAAGTCCACGAAATATCCTGAGCCCCTGTACTGCAGGGCCCGGGGGGCCAGATAAGATCTAGACGGAACAGGATCAGGTGGCCCTTAGATTTTAGTTAATCCCTATAACAAGAGGCTCAGGGGCCACAGCCATATAACAAAGACCATACACCATATAACAGGGGCCACAGACTGCAGTACTGTGAAATAGTATTCACACCCTGTGAACGTTTCCAGATTTTCTCACGTTACAAATGTTTTTCCACAAACTTCAATGTATTTTATTGGGATTTTATGGGATCGACCGACACAAAGTATCAAGTCTGTGTGAGGAGAAGATACAAGGAGTTCACAATGTTTATTAAATAATAATCTGAACAGTGCGGCCTGCATTAGTATTCATCCCCCTGAGTCAGTACTTGGTAGGACCACCTCTCACTGCAGTTACAGCTGTCAGTCTTTTGGGGTCTGTCCCTACAGCTTTGTACATCTAGAGGATGATATTTTTACCCGTTCTCCTGTGCAGAAGAGCTCGCACTCAGTCAGATTGGGTGGAGAGCGTCTGTGAGCAGCAATTCTCAGATCTTGTCACAGATTCTCCATAGGATTTCGGTCTGGACGGTGACTGGGACGTTCTAACACATGAAGATGCTGAGATCTAAACTCTTCCATTGTAGATCTGGCTGGATGTTGAGGGTGGTTGTCCGGCTGGAAGGTGAACCTCCGCCCCAGTGTCAAGTTTTCTGCAGCCTCTACCAGTTTTCATCCAGGATTGTCCTGTATTTAGCTCCATCCATCTTCCCATCACCTCTGACCGGCTTCCCTGTCCCTGCTGAAGATAAGCCTCCCCAGGATGATGTGTCCACCGCCATGTCTCACGGTGAGCACAGTGTCTTCAGGAGGATGTGCAGGGTAGTTTTCTGCCAAACATAGTATTTTCCATTTACCTTTGGTCCAGCAGAGCTTCTTCTTCCTCCACGGCTTGTGGCAAACTGCAGACAGGACGTCTTATGGCTGATTTCAGAAATGTCTTTCTTCTTGCCACTCTTCCATAAAGGGCAGATTTGTGGTGGACACGACTAATAGTTGTGCTGAGGACAGTTTCTCCCTGCTGAGATGTGGATCTCTGCAGCTCCTCCACGGTGACCATTGGCCTCTTGGCCACTTCTCTAATCAGTGCTCTCCTCTCCTGGGCTGTCAGTTTAGGTGGACGGCCATGTCTGGGTAGGTTTGTAGTTCTACCATACTCCTTCCATTTTTGGATGATGGATTGATCAGTGCTCGTGAGATGTTCCGAGCTTGGGGTATTTTTATATCACCTAACCCTGCTTTACACTTCTCCACAACTTTCTCCCTGACCTGTCTGGTGTGTTCCTTGGTCTTCACGATGCAGTTTGGTCGCTAATGTTCTCTAACCTCTGAGGCCTTCACAGAAGAGCTGGAGTTATACTGAGAAGACATTACACACAGGAGGACTCTATGTACTAATGAGGTGACTTCTGAAGCCGATGGTCACACTGGATCATATTTAGGGGGGTGAATACTAATGCACACTGCAGTGTCCAGATATTTATTTATTAATCATTATGAAAACCTTGTATCATTCTCTTCTCACCTCACACAGACTTGGACTTTGTGTTCAGGGGGTATTAAACTTTTTCAAGGCACCATATATGACCACAGAGCATATAACCGGTGACAAAGACCATATGTTATACCAGTGCCCGGGAGGACCCCTTTAATGTCCAGTATCTGGCTTAAATTGCTATTTCTACATTTGTACCCAGCGCAGACAATCCTCTGTGAGCTGATGGTTTGTTACAATGTGTCCACTCACAGCAGATAGTCTAGAGTGGATACAAATGTAACATGCGGAGCGTTTCTTCAGTGTCAGGATAGAAACCTGTTCTCCATCTTCCCTCCTCTGGGATGAGCCCCCGGTCGGCCAGATGTATAGCGGAGGGGCGTCCATATGTAGCAGGCCTGACCCCATGTGCAGCACCCCCAGCTCAGCCTCCGGGGAGGTGCCCGACCTGAATCCGTCAGCTCTGAAGGGGAAGAGACGATCCTCAAAAGACCTTGTACGCTGTGTAATCATATATATCAGGACGTCAGCGCCGGAGATTTCTCCAGAACCAGGAATTAAGATTTCTGTAATTAACATGATCTTCACTGCCGATAACAAATACCCCAAGAAGTGAGGCTGCGGGAGATGTATACACGGCATATACTCTATATACTGACATATACTGTATATACTGACATATACACACCGGTATATATATATACTGACATATACTGTACATACTGACATATAGACACCGGTATATATATACTGACATATACTGTATATACTGACATATACTGTATATACTGACATATAGACACCGGTATATATATACTGACATATACTATATATACTGACATATACTGTATATACCGACATATACACACCGGTATATATATATATACTGACATATACTGTATATACTGACATATACACACCGATATATATATACTGACATATACTGTATATACTGACATATACACACCGATATATATATACTGACATATACTGTATATACTGACATATACACACCGATATATATATACTGACATATACTGTATATACTGACATATACACACCGATATATATATACTGACTGACATATACTGTATATATGACATATACACACCGATATATATATATACTATAGACATATACTGACATATATACTGATATACTGATATACACACCGATATATATACTGACATATACTGTATATACTGACATATACACACCGATATATATACTATACTGTATATATATGATATATAATACATATACTGTATATACTGACATATACACACCGATATATATATACTGACATATACTGTATATACTGACATATTACACACGATATATATATACTGACATATACTGTATACACTGACATATACACACCGGTATATATATACTGACATATACTGTATATACTGACATATACACATCGGTATATATATATATATATATATATACTGACATATACTGTATATACTGACATATACACACCGGTATATTATATGACTGATATACTGTATATACTGACATATATATATACTGACATATTACACACCGTATATATGACATATACTGTATATACTGACTATTATACTGTATATACTGGACATATACACACCGTATATATATATATATATGACTATATATACTGATATACCGCATATACTGTATATACTGACATATACACACATATATATATATACTGATATACTGTTAATATACTGACTATATACTGTATACTATGACATATACTATACCGATATATATATATATACTGATATCTATACTGACATATACTGTATATACTGACATATACAACGCTATATATATATATGACAGACATATACTGTATATACTGTATATACACACCGGTATATATATACTGACATATACTGTAATATACTGACATATACACACCGGTATATTATATATACTGATATATAATATACTGACATACTGTATATATATGACATATACACATATGGACATATATACTGACATATACACACCGGTATTATATACTGACATATACTGTTAGTATATACTGACATTATACTGACATATACTGTAATACATATACACACCGTATATATATACTGACATATACTGTATATACTGACATACACACCGATATATATACTAGTATATACTGGACATATATATATATATACTGAACATAACTTATATACTGACATATACACACCCGACATAATATGTATATATATATACTGACATATACTGTATATACTGACATATACACACCGGTATATATATATATAATATATATACCTGATACTGTATATACTGACATATAACACCGGTATATATATACTGATACATATACTGGTATATATGACATATACTGACATATACACACCGATATATAGTATACTGATATACTGTATATACTGATATACTGATATATATATATACTGACCTTTACTATATAACTTATACTGAATATATTAATACCCATATATATGACTATACTGACATATACACACGGTATATATATATACTGACATTACTGTATACTGTATATACTGACATTACCACCCGTATATATATATTATGACTTATACTGATATACCTATATACTGATAACACTGACATTACACACCGGTATATATATATATATACATATACTGTATATACTTGACATATACTGTACACCGGTATATATTATCTGACATATACTGTATATACTGACATATTTATATATACTGACATATCTGACACATATATACACACCGGTATATATATATATATACGACATATACTGTATATACTGACATATACACACCGGTATATATATACTGACATATACTGTATATACCGACATATACTGTATATACTGACATATACACACCGGTAATATATATATATACCGACATATACTGTATATACTGACATATACACACCGGTATATATATACTGACATATACTGTATATACCGACATATACTGTATATACTGACATATACACACCGGTATATATATACTGACATATACTGTATATACTGACATATACTGTATATACTGACATATACACACCGGTATTTATATATATATATATACTGACGCTGGCTTTGACTCCCATTGTATAGATCTCTCTGTTTCCTGGGTGCAGTGAGATGTGAGAGGTGCTGAGCTCCTCTGTCAGGGTGGGCACAATTTCTAGCCCCTCCACCCTGATGTCACCCAGGGCACCTGCCCTCTTGCCCCCCCCCCGCTACACCCCTGGTTGACCCCTGTAGATCCTGCGGCCGCCGTCCTCTGATTTCGCTGTAATCTCTGCAGGTCTGGTTCGCAGTTTGTCGCTGGGTTGCAGCCAAATTCCCGGCACCGTTCACTGTTTGGTTTTCGTCGTCGTCAGTTCTGTAAACTGTGAAATAGAGCGGAACAACCTAAACCTGCCTCTCCGATATCTGCAGGAGAACGCCCCCCCCCCTCTGCTGACAATAGAGGGGCACCACAGGGGCCCAGGGGCCACACAGACCTAGGCTACTCCTACCTGACCACAAGGGTCAAGAAGCTGCAGAGAACTAACTATAATACAAGGACAGGAACACACACACCAACAATCTGCAATGATACACCACCACTGCTTGCTGTCAGTGAATGGGGTCAACAGTATTCAGGGCTAAAAGCTGCAGGAAAAAGTCATGGCAGCCTTTACATTCAAGAGATGATGGAGGGAAGGGGTCCCACAATGTATAGGACTTGTCATGTGTTATAATGTATCAGTGTAGCCGCTGTCCTATCCTGATAGTTTGCTACAATGTATCAGTGCAGGGAATGTATCAGTCTGCAGCTCACAGAGGTTTGTCTAGACTGGATACAGTTGTAACAAAGCCTTACAGAATTAG
Source organism: Rhinella marina (assembly GCA_900303285.1). Taxonomy (NCBI): domain Eukaryota; kingdom Metazoa; phylum Chordata; class Amphibia; order Anura; family Bufonidae; genus Rhinella; species Rhinella marina. The sequence goes on from ONZH01028353.1 coordinate 23,822, forward strand.
TATGCAACCAGTTGTTTCTATTCACTGACAGCAAGCTGGAATTTTGAAAATGATGAAGAATAGATGCTAAAACACTAAAAGCTGCAATAATGTAGCACTGCGCCGGCCCTTTAAGCAACAAGTCTGATACTGGCAGAGTGTCAGGATGATATTGGGGGAGGGAGGTGTCGGTGCCATGCAGCGGGGAGGGGACGCATCTGTGATAGAATAATCAACATTAGCGCCCGTGTCCCATTTCACACCTGAAAAGCGTCTCTGGGGAGCTGGCGGCTGAGGCTGACGCTGCCAACTCGGATTAGCAGAGGGCCCGCTGGTAAGAGCCGCGCATCCGCCGTGCCAGGGCTCAAGACTGAAGCTGTTTCCTTCCAGTCTGTGAAATGAGGACAAAAACTTTACATTGATCCAAAAACGCTGTATTCTATTAAAACACCCCATGGTGCTACCTAGCATAGACCCCCATAAGAGGATCGGTCAGACTGGATTAAATGGTAGCAACCTTTAGATCAGGACCGCATTAAGAATGTTTTTATTTACTGACAGCAAGCAGAGATCCTACAAATGGTGAAGAGATGAGATAGAAAGTCTGTGGCTTGTGGCTCCTGTTCATGATGAATGCATGTGTAGTTGTCACAGCTCCGCCCCTCTTTTTCAGCAGCCTGTGGGAGGGGCTAATATTTGGTTATCTTATTGTATAATGAGATCTATTGCTTAACGAGGTTGCGTTAAATTAGAAAAACACGGCCGCTTTCTTCGCCAAACAGCGCCACTCCTGTCCGCAGGTTGTGTGTGGTACTGCAGCTCAGCCACATTCAAGTCAATGGAGCTGCAGTACCAGGCGCAACTCATGGACGGGACGGCGCCATACCGGACAACCTCCTTAAAGGGCCGGTTTCCGGTTTTCTATAAATGAAGCTTGATCCTGGAGTCATGAGAAGTTCTGTAACTTTCTAATAATCAGCGGCGTTCAGGGCTGTATGATCAGACACATATTACGGTCCAGGAATTAGTATTGCTCCCTCATTGTCTCATCCTCATGGGTCGGAGAGTCGGATCTCGCTGTCCGGAGATATATTGCGCAGCTTCTCGAAGCGTCTTCCTTCCAGCTCCGCGCAGACTGCTGAATGTGCACCAGCTGCCAGCCACAGACATGACTTATAAACTACACGCTAAAAATATCAAAAAGATTAGAGGTGACCTCGTTTTCTTCAACAGCCGGAAGATAATCCACTTCTCAGTGTTTGTTCATGTCACCAGCAGCGGCGGCGGACATCCAAAAACATCGACGCTGCCGAGGACAAAAACAAATCCTGGACGCGGCGGTAATCATGGGATTGTGAATATGGCTCCCATCGTGTCCCGCCATATGTCACTGGATCCCGGGTTATATGTACGTGCTGCCCCACGCTATCACCCTCTCCAGTAGTACGCACCCGTAGTCAGGCAGCGTTGCTGTGTACAGGAGGCGTTAAGAGCATTTCCCCCCAAATAATTATACAAAATCAGATCCCCTTGAGATCTCGGCGGCAGAGGTCACAGCCGCCATCGTGGTCTGATACAGGAGGTAGACGAATAACGGGGGCTCACAGTCACATCAGGAAGGAAGGGGAAGAGACATTGGACAAGATCAACATGTGAACTGGGGAATTGTCATACCATGTACAATGTATCCAGAGGTCATAAAGTGTATCCAGAGGTCATACAATGTATCCAGAGGTCATAAAGTGTATCCGGAGGTCATACAATATATCCAGAGGTCATACAATGTATCCAGAGGTCATACAATATATCCAGAGGTCATACAATGTATCCAGAGGTCATACAATGTACCCAGAGGTCTTACAGCGTACCCAGAGGTCATACAATGTACCCAGAGGTCATACAGTGTACCCAGAGGTCATACAGTGTACCCAGAGGTCATACAATGTACCCAGAGGTCATACAATATATCCAGAGGTCATACAATATATCCAGAGGTCATACAATGTATCCAGAGGTCATACAATGTACCCAGATGTCATGCAGTGTACACAGAGTTCATACAGAGTACCCAGAGGTCATACAATATATCCAGAGGTCATACAATATATCCAGAGGTCATACAATGTATCCAGAGGTCATACAGTGTACACAGAGGTCTTACAGTGTACCCAGAGGTCATACAATGTACCCAGAGGTCATACAATGTACCCAGAGGTCATACAGTGTACCCAGAGGTCATACAATGTACCCAGAGGTCATACAGTGTACACAGAGGTCATAAAGTGTATCCGTAGGTCATACAATGTACCCAGAGGTCATACAATGTATCCAGAGGTCATACAATATATCCAGAGGTCATACAATGTATCCAGAGGTCATACAATGTACCCAGATGTCATGCAGTGTACACAGAGTTCATACAGAGTACCCAGAGGTCATACAATATATCCAGAGGTCATACAATATATCCAGAGATCATACAATGTATCCAGATGTCATGCAGTGTACACAGAGTTCATACAGAGTACCCAGAGGTCATACAATATATCCAGAGGTCATACAATATATCCAGAGGTCATACAATGTATCCAGAGGTCATACAGTGTACACAGAGGTCTTACAGTGTACCCAGAGGTCATACAATGTACCCAGAGGTCATACAATGTACCCAGAGGTCATACAGTGTACCCAGAGGTCATACAATGTACCCAGAGGTCATACAGTGTACACAGAGGTCATAAAGTGTATCCATAGGTCATACAATGTACCCAGAGGTCATACAATGTATCCAGAGTTCATACAGAGTACCCAGAGGTCATACAGTGTACACAGAGGTCATACAGTGTACCCAGAGGTCATACAATGTACCCAGAGGTCATACAGTGTATCCGGAGGTCATACAGTGTACCCAGAGGTCTTACAGTGTACCCAGAGGTCATAAAGTGTACCCAGAGGTCATACGATGTACCCAGAGGTCATACAATGTACCCAGAGGTCATACAATGTATCCAGAGGACATACAATGTATCCAGAGGTAATACAGTGTACCCTGGGGTCATACAGTGTACACAGAGGTCATACAGTGTACCCAGAGTTCATACAATGTATCCAGAGGTCATACAGTGTACCGAGAGGTCATACAGTGTACCCAGAGGTCATACAATGTATCCAGAGGTCATACAACGTACCCAGAGGTCATACAGTGTACCCAGAGGTCATACAATGTATCCAGAGGTCATACAGTGTACCGAGAGGTCATACAGTGTACACAGAGGTCATATAGTGTACCCAGAGGTCATACTGTGTACCCAGAGGTCATACAATGTATCCAGAGGTAATACAGTGTACCCTGAGGTCATACAGTGTACCCAGAGGTCATACAATGTATCCAGAGGTCATACAGTGTAAACAGAGGTCATACAGTGTACCAAGAGGTCATACAATGCATCCAGAGGTCATACAGTGTAAACAGAGGTCATACAGTGTACCCAGAGGTCATACAATGTATCCAGAGGTCATACAGTGTACCCAGAGGTCATACAGTGTACCCAGAGATCATACAATGTACCCAGAGGTCACAGAATGTATCCATAGGTCATACAGTGCATCCGGAGGTCATACAGTGTACCCAGAGGAAATACAATGTACCCAGAGGTCATACAATGTATCCAGAGGTCATACAGTGTACCCAGAGGTCATAAAGTGTATCCGGAGGTCATACAATGTACCCAGTGGTCATACAATGTACCCAAAGGTCATACAGTGTACCCAGAGGTCATACAGTGTACCCAGAGGTCATACAATGTACCCAGAGGTCAGACAATGTACCCAGAGGTCATACAGTGTACCCGGAGGTCATACAATGTACCTAGAGGTCATACAGTGTACCCAGAGGTCATACAATGTACCTAGAGGTCATACAGTGTACCCAGAGGTCATACAGTGTACCCAGAGGTCATACAATGTACCCAGAGGTCAGACAATGTACCCAGAGGTCATACAATGTACCTAGAGGTCATAAAGTGTACCCAGAGGTCATACAGTGTATCCAGAGGTCATACAGTGTACCCAGAGGTCATACAGTGTACGCAGAGGTCACACAATGTATCCAGAGGTCATACAATGTATCCAGAAGTCATACAATGTACCCAGAGGTCATACAGTGTACCCAGAGGTCATACAGTGTACCCGGAGGTCATACAATGTATCCAGAGGTCATACAGTGTACCCAGAGGTAACACAGTGTACCCTGAGGTCATACAGTGTACCCAGAGGTCATACAGTGTACCCGGAGGTCATACAATGTACCTAGAGGTCATACAGTGTACCCAGAGGTCATACAGTGTACCCAGAGGTCATACAATGTACCCAGAGGTCATACAATGTATCGAGAGGTCATACAGTGTACCCAGAGGTCATACAATGTATCCAGAGGTCATACAGTGTAAACAGAGGTCATACAGTGAACCCAGAGGTCATACAATGTACCCAGAGGTCATACAGTGTAAACAGAGGTCATACAATGTACCCAGAGGTCATACAGTGTATCCACATATTATACAATGTACCCAGAGGTCATACAGTGTATCCCAGAGGTCATACAGTGTACCCAGAGGTCATACAATGTATCCAGAGGTCATACAGTGTACCCAGAGGTCATACAATGTATCCAGAGGTCATACAGTGTACCCAGAGGTCACAGAATGTATCCAGAGGTCATACAGTGTATCCACATATTACACAATGTACCCAGAGGTCATACAGTGTACCCACATATTATACAGTGTACCCAGAGGTCATACAGTGTACCCAGAGGTCATACAATGTACCCAGAGGTCATACAGTGTACCCAGAGGTCATACAATGTATCCAGAGGTCATACAGTGTATCCAGAGGTCATACAATGTATCCAGAGGTCATACAGTTTATCCAGAGGTCATACAGTGTACCCAGAGGTCATACAATGTATCCAGAGGTCATACAGTTTATCCAGAGGTCATACAGTGTACCCAGAGGTCATACAGTGTACCCAGAGATCATACAGTGTATCCAGAGGTCATACAATGTATCCAAAGGTCAAACAGTGTACCCAGAGGTCATACAATGTACCCATAGGTCATACAATGTATCCAGAGGTCATACAGTGTATCCAGAGGTCATAAAGTGTATCCACAGATTATACAATGTATCCGGAGGTCATACAGTGTATCCAGAGGTCATACAGTGTATCCAGAGGTCATAAAGTGTATCCACAGATTTTACAATGTATCCGGAGGTCATACAGTGTACTCAGAGTTTATACAGTATATCCAGAAGTCATACAGTGCATGAAGAGGTCATACAGTGTATCCCCATAATATAAAATGTACCCAGATGTCATACGGTGTATCCACAGATTATACAATGTACCCAGATGTCATACCATGTGTCCCTGGATCATACAGTGTATCCACAGGTCATACAAAGTATCCATACAAAATACTACTATATTTATCCAGAAATCATATAGTGTATATAAAGGTCATGCAATGTATCCAGATATTGTACAGTACTATGTATCCAAAGATCATACAATGTGTCCATGGATCATACAGTGTATCCAGCGATCATACAATGCATCCAGAGGTCATACAATGTATCCACAGATTATACAATGTATCCATAGAAGGTACTATGTATCCAGAGATCATAAAATGTGTCCATGGATCATACAATGTATTCTGGAAACATAAATGTATGCAGACATTATACAATGTATCCAGAGGTGATACAATGTATTTACATGTATCTGCTGTACAATGTATCCTTATAGGTGACGTGGTTACACCTGCTCTGGTCGATCTTTCTCACGTGTTTGTCTCTGGCTTCACTTCTCTCACTGACAACTCTCCACTTTGGCTCCTCAGCTCTTTCAGGGGTTGTCAGCACAGACATTTCTCTTAGTATTTGGGTGGTGGGGGCTGCTGAGCCTTTATGTGTGCGCCGTCCTTGCTTCCTGTGATAATTGTAGGTTTTTGGCTCCTCTCCTGCGCACCTGACGCGGTTTACCTGCTCCTTTCAGCCGCCGGCGTCTCCCAGACACGTTCAGCACCAATATAAACACGTACAGTAATTAGGCGATTAGCGCTCATTTCCATACGTGCAGTCATGGCTGCCAGCAGGCTCCAGCATCCTCCTCAGTTCTTCTTCTCCGCTGCGTCGGGCGCTGAGGCCACGCTCACACTTAGCGGTCTCATTATAGCGCTAATACATTGTCATGGATGAGACCCCGCTATGTTATAGGGTGCCACAAAAGTAATCTAGGGTGAAAGAAATCAGATGGGAATGGGGGAGGGGCTCTGACAACCTGACACCTTGATCATATGGTGCTGCTCAGTAGAAGAAGAGCTACATGTGTGATGGACCTGAAGAGTCAGCCCGCCGTTCTTTACACTTCTGCTGATCCTTTTCTCTATCTGGACCCTCTTATGAGAAGTCTTCTGTCAGCCAATGGGTCACCCAGCTTTTCTGCTGCCTGGGACGACAATTGATATGGTGCACTCTAGGGGTCCATGCTGCGCTCCCTCCATTATCACCTGAGGCCTCGGTCTTCCCATAACTGCAGCGAGGCCGCACGTCTCATGTGTTATCATAGGGGGGGAGACGATTGGTAACAGTTCTCACTGCGCAATCAGCTATCCTGCCGGAGAAATAAAGGCTCCAGACATTCCTCTCCATTAGGGCTTGGACGACGTCCAGAATCTGCTACTAAGTAGAACCTCAATGGGATCGAGGCGCCATCATAATACTAAAAGCCTCAATAACCGAGGGATCGGAACAAAGCAACAGAGACGCTAGCGGAAATCATCACAGCACATCCGAAGAAATGTATGAACACAGTGACTGCACCAGCAGAATAGTGAGTGCAGCTCTGGAGTATAATACAGGATGTAACTCAGGATCAGTACAGGATAAGTAATGTATGTACACAGTGACTGCACCAGCAGAATAGTGAGTGCAGCTCTGGAGTATAATACAGGATATAACTCAGGATCAGTTCAGGATAAGTAATTTATGTACACAGTGACTGCACCAGCAGAATAGTGAGTGCAGCTCTGGAGTATAATACAGGATATAACTCAGGATCAGTACAGGATAAGTAATGTATGTACACAGTGACTGCACCAGCAGAATAGTGAGTGCAGCTCTGGAGTATAATACAGGATGTAACTCAGGATCAGTACAGGATAAGTAATGTATGTACACAGTGACTGCACCAGCAGAATAGTGAGTGCAGCTCTGGAGTATAATACAGGATGTAACTCAGGATCAGTACAGGATAAGTAATGTATGTACACAGTGACTGCACCAGCAGAATAGTGAGTGCAGCTCTGGAGTATAATACAGGATATAACTCAGGATCAGTACAGGATAAGTAATGTATGTACACAGTGACTGCACCAGCAGAATAGTGAGTGCAGCTCTGGAGTATAATACAGGATGTAACTAAGGATAAGTACAGGATAAGTTATGTATGTACACATTGACTGCACCAGCAGAATAGTGAGTGCAGCTCTGGAGTAAAATACAGGATATAACTCAGGATCAGTACAGGATAAGTAATGTATGTACACAGTGAATGCACCAGCAGAATAGTGAGTGCAGCTCTGGAGTATAATACAGGATGTAACTCAGGATCAGTACAGGATAAGTAATATATGTACACAGTGACTGCACCAGCAGAATAGTGAGTGCAGCTCTGGAGTATAATATAGGATATAACTCAGGATCAGTACAGGATAAGTAATGTATGTACACAGTGACTGCACCAGCAGAATCGTGAGTGCAGCTCTGGAGTATAATACAGGATGTAACTCAGGATCAGTACAGGATAAGTAATGTATGTACACAGTGACTGCACCAGCAGAATAGTGAGTGCAGCTCTGGAGTATAATACAGGATGTAACTCAGGATCAGTTCAGGATAAGTAATTTATGTACACAGTGACTGCACCAGCAGAATCGTGAGTGCAGCTCTGGAGTATAATACAGGATGTAACTCAGGATCAGTACAGGATAAGTAATGTATGTACACAGTGACTGCACCAGCAGAATAGTGAGTGCAGCTCTGGAGTATAATACAGGATGTAACTCAGGATCAGTACAGGATAAGTAATGTATGTACACAGTGACTGCACCAGCAGAATAGTGAGTGCAGCTCTGGAGTATAATATAGGATATAACTCAGGATCAGTACAGGATAAGTAATGTATGTACACAGTGACTGCACCAGCAGAATCGTGAGTGCAGCTCTGGAGTATAATACAGGATGTAACTCAGGATCAGTACAGGATAAGTAATGTATGTACACAGTGACTGCACCAGCAGAATAGTGAGTGCAGCTCTGGAGTATAATACAGGATATAACTCAGGATCAGTACAGGATAAGTAATGTATGTACACAGTGACTGCACCAGCAGAATAGTGAGTGCAGCTCTGGAGTATAATTCAGGATGTAACTCAGGATCAGTACAGGATAAGTAATGTATGCACACAGTGGACTGCACCAGCAGAATAGTGAGTGCAGCTCTGGAGTATAATACCGGATATAACTCAGGATCAGTACAGGATAAGTAATGTATGTACACAGTGTCTGCACCAGAAGAATAGTGAGTGCAGCTCTGGAGTATAATACAAGATATAACTCAGGATCAGTACAGGATAAGTAATGTACGTACACAGTGACTGCACCAGCAGAATAGTGAATGCAGCTCTGGAGTATAATACAGGATGTAACTCAGGATCAGTACAGGATAAGTAATGTATGTACACAGTGACTGCACCAGCAGAATAGTGAGTGCAGCTCTGGAGTATAATACAAGATGTAACTCAGGATCAGTAAGGGATACGTAATGTATGTACAAAGTGACTGCACCAGCAGAATAGTGAGTGCAGCTCTGGAGTATAATACAGGATGTAATTCAGGATCAGTATAGGATAAGTAATTTATGTACACAGTGACTGCACCAGCAGAATAGTGAGTGCAGCTCTGGAGTATAATACAGGATGTAACTCAGGATCAGTACAGGATAAGTAATGAATGTACACAGTGACTGCACCAGCAGAATAGTGAGTGCAGCTCTGGAGTATAATCAGGATGTAACTCAGGATCAGTATTAGGATAAGTAATTTATGTACACAGTGACTGCACCAGCAGAATAGTGAGTACAGCTCTGGAGTATAATACAGGATGTAACTCAGGATCAGTACAGGATAAGTAATGTATGTACACAGTGACTGCACCAGCAGAATAGTGAGTGCAGCTCTGGAATATAATACTGGATTTAACTCAGGATCAGTACAGGGTAAGTAATGTGTGTACACAGTGACTGCACCAGCAGAATAGTGAGTGCAGCTCTGGATTATAATACAGG
>ONZH01028354.1:0-37191 GCA_900303285.1 Rhinella marina
TCACGTTTCTATCATCTGATTTGCAGATCCATTAAAGGGATATTCTAAAATCATATACAAATGGGAGGGCGTTCGTTTGCATCCATTTTTCATAGACTTCAGTGTTAAAAAAAACATATTTGTCACTGTTTGTTTTTTTTTTTTTTTTAGCAGACGCTAAAGTAGAGTTCACCATGCGTTTCTGTCTGCCAAATTAAAATAGACAATGACGAAATGTTTTTTTTTAACATTGAAGTCAATGTAAAACGATTTTTCCCTTTGTATACGTTTTTACTGTATTCGTTAAACTGATCTGTTAAGTAAACGATAGAAATGCGATGTCAACATATCCTCTACTCTAATTTCTGCTTTTCTTTTTTCGTGTGTTTTTCCATGTTTTTAACTATCGGGAAACTGTTGTAGTTTTCATCATAGGTTCCATCTGATATCTGATGGTGGAAATGAAGAAAAAAGGAATAAAAATTGAAGGCTTTCCTCACATACAGCACATAAATAATATCTCCATAAATTGTCCCAATGACAGTGCTATAAAGTGATGAACAAACATCTGATATATGAGCCCCAACAATGTGCTGGAGTCCCTGAATTGACCTAGTTGACCTAAATCCACTAAAATCCATCCCTGATTAGTAAAATATCAAAATGTCTTTTTTAGTTTCACACATGCGATACAGGCAGTCTGTTCTCTGGATCCAGCATAGCCGGATAGTGCCGTCTGCCCTCCGGACCTCACTGACTATAATGGGAACTGGTGAGGAACCGGCCGCTCCCCGGCATAAATGCCAGTCCAAAATTCATAAAAGGTTTTTGTCTGGTCAAATCCCGGTATTTATGCCAGGGAAGGCTGGATCCTGGCCAGTTCCCATTTTAGTCAATAGGGTCCAGGGGCATGCAAGCACTATCCGGTTATGCTGAATGCAGAGAACACTGGAACCACCTGCCGGATTGCTGTGCCGCATGTGTGAAAATAGCAGTTCGATAAAGGTATTCGTTTTTGATGAGACATATTTTTTATCTATCTATCTATCTATCTATCTATCTATCTATCTATCTATCTGTCTGTCTGTCTGTCTGTCTGTCTATCTATCTGTCTGTCTATCTATCTATCTATCTATCTATCTATCTATCTATCTATCTATCTATCTGTCTGTCTGTCTGTCTGTCCTGCTATCTATCTATCTATCTATCTATCTATCTATCTATCTATCCTGTTTTGTTAAATGTGTGCAGCAGTTTCTTTCATTTCTATCTATGCTCACATTTTATGCAGTGTTCCCAAGCACACAATATCAGCACAGTACCTGGATCTTCTCTAACAAGACGATCAAAAACAGATCCATTGGACGAGACCGTTCTTAGTGAGAACTGGAGGCTCCCTGAGTATGAATTGGATATGAATATGTCAGCAGCAAAAGTCTTCTGCTGTTTTGCATACCGAGGTAAAGCAGGTTTCTTTTTTCATCATTTTTATATACAATAATTTTTGCCTTTCTTTAGAGATCTTAGACTTAGGCTACTTTAATATCTGCTCTTTTCCCTTTCCGCTATTGAGACCCGTCATAGGATAACGCTTCCGTTTTGTCCCCCTGAACAAAAATGGAGTGCACCAGACTGCATTCAGTTCCATTTGGTTGCGTCCCCACCGCCCGACCAAATAACGCTGCAAGCAGCTTTTTTCTGTCCGTGATGTGTGGTGTGGAGCAAGAGGGATACGTCATGACACACAATATAAGTTAATGGGGACGGATCCGTTTTGTCTGACACAATAGAAAACGCATCCGTCCCCCATTGACTTTCAATAGAGTTCATGAAGGATCCGTCCTTGCCATGTTAAAGATAATACAACCGGATCCATTAATAACAGATGGTTGTATTATGATGGATCCAGCAAAAACGCTGGTGTGAAGGTAGCCTTAGACTGCAAAATAGACTTCATATTTTTTTTTCTAATTTATAGATCCAGCAGCATTTTTCTTGTATCGGCAGTTCCACCGCCTCAGTTCCATATATATGTAGGAATAAAGGAGACAAAAGCAGTAAAAATGCGTTTGTCTTCTCTCCAGGTTTCCTGACAGTTTCTTTACAGCTGGAGACCCAACATTTAGCTGTCTGATCACTCAGAAAGATGACTAAAACCCACTTTGTAAATCATTGGGCGGACCTGGACGGCCCCCTGCCTATATAGAGTAGTGATCCTAAAAGGGGTTTCCAGGGTTTGTGTAAAAAAAATAAATATAAGATAGTCAGTCACTTTATGAAAGAACTGCTGTTCCAGTGCCTCGTCTCCTGTCCCGTTCATTTCTGGTTCTCGCTGACCCAAAACTGATGACGTGCCATTCCCATTCATGTGACAGCTGCAGCCAGTCACTGGCCTCAGCAGTCATGTCATGTGACCACTGAGCCTCTGTGCAGATCGGAAACAGTGGGACCTACATTGGTGCCGCTGAAACTGCAGGGCGTATTGACACTTATTTTATCACACATAACCCATGCCTCTACTTAATTTTAACTTTCTGGTTGGACAACCCTCTAACTAGTTAACCCCCTTTTAGCCAGGTGTACCCAGTCATCCTCATTATAGCATGAAAATGACAGTGGGTTGGACTAATATTACATATATCACCTTGGTGCCTAACCATGTACATTAAAGGCCATCTGTCTCTGCAGAATCTGTACCTATGACACTGTCTGACCTGTTACATGTGCACTTGGCAGCTGAAGACATCTGGGTTGGATCCCCATGTTCATAAAAATGTGACTGAGCCTCCACGCCCCCCTTGCTCTCTCTGCAAACTGCTGCTCCAGGCTGATTTGCATATAAATGCAAAAACATGGTCATTTTTCCCCGTCCCAGCAATGCAGGCACATATGAACATGGGATCAACACAGATGTCTTCAGCTGCCAAGTGCACATGGAACAGGTCAGCCAGTGTCATAGATACAAATCTGCTGACAGATGCCCTTTAAATGATTGCTGGAGGTTCCCTATCTCAGCAGGATTTCTGCTTTTGGTGGAAAGGAGGATCAAACATTTTGTATTTTAACATGCCCTAAATCCTTCAACCAGAAGGATAAGAGATTTTTCTGGCACTGCTTACCCCATCTTTCTATGGCAATGCTGCTCAGACACCATATTCTAGTTAGCAGGGCAGCGGGTGAGGGATCAAAGCTCTAGACAAGCAGATTGACTTCCAAGTAATATATATTAGTAAATGCTACAAAATAAAAAAAAATAAAAAAAATAATAAAATGTTAATGTTGTTTTTTGGAGGTATTCTTTCATAGTGCCATTATCTTAGTTGCTGTGAGTGTCTGGATAGCACAGGAGGGAATTGGGATGTAGGCACTTGGCCAATTGCTTCCTTTGCCCTAAAGTTTAGCCCAGTGAATATAGAGGAAAGCAAATAAAGAAACAGGCATAGAACTGGGAATAGGACTGATACAACGTGACATCCCTGGTTACCCAAGAAGAACAGGGAAATTTTCCGGTGGGCCGATGCCCAGGAGGCCGCCTAGGTCCTCCTCATGGCCTACCAGTGGAAGTTTTTGGAGATGTATTTTGTGCTGCTGGCAGTATTCTGTGATGGACTGTGGTATCTGGATCTGTTGGGGTATAATGTGCCACAATATGATATTGCTGTCTCTGCCTTCCATCAGTTTGGACCCGACTACAAAATGGGGCCACTTTTAGTATCTTTCAGTATTTTTTCCAGGGCCTCTTTAAGTTCCCAGTCCGTATTTATATGTACATATTTTTACATAAAGGCTACAGAGTCAAGCATCGTTCACATTTCCGTGTCAGTGTCATGTCCGTGAAAAACAGTGTACAAGTTTAATCAGTGAAGATATCCGTGAAGGATCCGTGGTTGGTCCATGTGTCCATTTTTACCCTCCATGTGTCATCCGTAATTCACGGAAATTGCTCAACTGAAAATTAATTTCCAAAGAATCTCCTATTAGTCTTCAGTGAACAATGGACACAACACGAATGCCATCCATGTTGTGTCAGTGATTTTCACGGACCCATAGATTTCAATGGGCGTGGCTGGTCCGCATCACAGATCATAGCAGTGCATGCCCCTGTGATTTTGTTTTTTACTGACGGTCAGTAAAAAAATACTGAAATGTGAACAGACACATTTAAATAAATGGGTATGTGTGCTGTCCATGGAAAATTATATACCTATAGCAATGAATGGGGCAAATGTGGTCTATATAAACCAAGCCCACAGAATATATCAACCAAAAAGAGAAAAAATCCCCGATATACTCAAATCATATAAAATACATAATTTTATTTATAAATACTTAAAAAACAATTACATATAGTAAAAAACCCATACACATGATCCAATAATAGTGGTGAAACTAAACAGTTGGTAGAAAAAGCAGAATAGCCACAGGGGTATGAATGTTATCAAGTCACCTCAATATTCAAATGTGCCACACCCAGTGCATACATCTCCTATGTATGTATACAATATAAAGGTACATCAGTCAAGTGCCAAATAAATCACTACATATAAAATATCATTGTGCAGCATAGCAAATAACATATAAGAGGGAAAATGTAAAGTTAATATGTTACCCGACCGTGGTAAACTGCTGTCCTGACGCACGTTTCGCTTAAAGCTTCATCAGGAGATAAGTTAGCACCCACTATATGAGAGTATACACTCACCGGCCACTTTATTAGGTACACCATGCTAGTAACGGGTTGGACCCCCTTTTGCCTTCAGAACTGCCTCAATTCTTCGTGGCATAGATTCAACAAGGTGCTGGAAGCATTCCTCAGAGATTTTGGTCCATATTGACATGATGGCATCACACAGTTGCCGCAGATTTGTCGGCTGCACATCCATGATGCGAATCTCCCGTTCCACCACATCCCAAAGATGCTCTATTGGATTGAGATCTGGTGACTGTGGAGGCCATTTGAGTACAGTGAACTCATTGTCATGTTCAAGAAACCAGTCTGAGATGATTCCAGCTTTATGACATGGCGCATTATCCTGCTGAAAGTAGCCATCAGATGTTGGGTACATTGTGGTCATAAAGGGATGGACATGGTCAGCAACAATACTGCAGGTAGGCTGTGGCGTTGCAACGATGCCTCAATTGGTACCAAGGGGCCCAAAGAGTGCCAAGAAAATATTCCCCACCACCATGGCACCACCACCACCAGCTTGAACCGTTGATACAAGGCAGGATGGATCCATGCTTTCATGTTGTTGACGCCAATTCTGACCTACCATCCGAATGTCGCAGCAGAAATCGAGACTCATTCAGACCAGGCAACGTTTTTCCAATCTTCTACTGTCCAATTTCGATGAGCTTGTGCAAATTGTAGCCTCAGTTTCCTGTTCTTAGCTGAAAGGAGTGGCAACCCGGTGTGGTCTTCTGCTGCTGTAGCCCATCTGCCATCAAAGTTCGACGTACTGTGTGTTCAGAGATGCTCTTCTGCCTACCTTGGTTGTAATGGGTGGCAATTTGAGTCACTGTTGCCTTTCTATCAGCTCAAACCAGTCTGCCCATTCTCCTCTGACCTCTGGCATCAACAAGGCATTTCCGCCCACAGAACTGCCGCTCACTGGATGTTTTTTCTTTTTCGGACCATTCTCTGTAAACCCTAGAGATGGTTGTGCGTGAAAATCCCAGTAGATCAGCAGTTTCTGAAATACTCAGACCAGCCCTTCTGGCACCAACAACCATGCCACGTTCAAAGGCACTCAAATCACCTTTCTTCCCCATACTGATGCTCGGTTTGAACTGCAGGAGATTGTCTTGACCATGCCTAAATGCACTGAGTTGCCGCCATGTGATTGGCTGATTAGAAATTAAGTGTTAACGAGCAGTTGGACAGGTGTACCTAATAAAGTGGCCGGTGAGTGTATATACCCACCTAACTAGTATTCCAAACACATGTGCTCCACTCCTACCTCCGATGTCGGACACACCCCTAACCGGAAACACAGGTACCGGAAGTGATGTCATCGCGTGTCCTAATGTGTCAAATAACGTTCCAAACACACACATAAACCCCATCTTATACCGGACTCAATCACAGAACCTCCACAGAGCATCACAATGCTAACTCGAGGATATTCCCTTGATGAGATATCCAAGGTGCATATTTCCGAATGCCTGTCTGCCCTCTGGTATTCACCGTAAGTGACGCACCGGAAATGGTCATGCGTTCCAACTTGGAACGCATGGCCACACCAATAGCGTGAAAACCATCTACACCTTAGCGTTCCACACTGGAACGCATCGGACGATCATCATCCGTACACTTAATATGTAATTTGTAATCAGTATATCATAAATTACATATTAAGTGTATGGATGATGATCGTCCCATGCGTTCCAGTGGAGGTAGGAGTGGAGCACATGTGTTTGGAATACTAGTTAGGTGGGTATATATACTCTCATATAGTGGGTGCTAACTTATCTCGTGATGAAGCTTTAAGCGAAACGTGTGTCGGGACAGCAGTTTACCACGGTCGGGTAACATATTAACTTTACATTTTCCCTCTTATATGTTATTGGCTATGCTGCACGATGATATTTTATATGTAGTGATTTATTTGGCACTTGACTGATGTACCTTTATATTGTATACATACATAGGAGATGTATGCACTGGGTGCGGCACATTTGAATATTGAGGTGACTTGATACATTCATACCCCTGTGGCTATCCTGCTTTTTCTACCAACTGTTTAGTTTCACCACTATTATTGGATCATGTGTATGGGTTTTTTACTATATGTAATTGTTTTTACATATCGGGGATTTTTTCTCTTTTTGGTTGATATGTCCATGGAAAATGCGGACAGCATAGGTCAGTGAAAAACAGAAATGTGAACGAGGCCACAGAAGTATGTGGAGATGTAGACATCTCATTCACAGGTGCATGTTAAACATTACTTCCCAAAATGATGGGCCTTAATATGGAGTTGGTCCCCCATTTTTCTGGGAAGGCTTTACACTGGGTATAATGCTGACAGATTTTCTGACCAATCATTGGTCAGATGGCCGTTTACACACACAGATCTTTTGTTATACACACCAACTATTGTTGTCTGTTTGGACAGAAATTGGTCAGATAATCTGATGGTGTAAATGCACCCTAGTCAGGACGGGCAAAACACTAAAAAAATTCTGGCTCAGATTTGGTGTTCCAATTCATCCCATAGATAAGAGACTGATACCAGGCTGCATTCAAGACAGTCAAGTTCTACCTCACCAATCATTTATTAGGGAGATTACTTTCTACATTGAGAGACTGCCGTGCTGGTATACGTAGAGATCTTACCTACATTTCTATGAAGTTGTAAGCACACATCTCACTAGAATGTCGATGTATGGCTGTTATACTTCTTACCACTGGATCTAAAGGTCCATCCTAACCCATGAAAACCAGTCCCAAATTCTCCCACTAATTCTCTTCCAGAAATCTTTTGGCACTATGCATTCATATTCACACTCCTCAAGGAGGAAGAACACTGTGTCTCTATTGCCACCAGTAATCAGCTACTGTAAGGCAATGTCTACTTTGAATCAAGACTTGGGATTGTAGTCATGCCAGAGTCTCCTCCAAGAAGAAGACAACCGGTTGAAATTGGTTTTGGGGTTCTTGTCCTCATCACATAGTGCAGGTTACTATTTGGCTAGATGAAAAGCCTTTGACATATCTGTTGGGGGAGGGGGGCTGCTTCTTCTTTGAGGGAGACACTGGCTAGGCTAAAATGCCTAGTCATATTTCGGACATGGACTTACAGGTTACCTTTTCCCAGGGAACATTGGCTGTAAGAACTCAAACTCCAGACGTCCACAAGGTGAAACAGTACCCCGCACCCCCTGACAGCATTATACATTCAGAAAAGTTGCCATGACCTGGCATCCATCAAACTCACAATCTCCTGTCAGACGACCAGATGGTGAAAGGCTATTTGTAATTCCAGAAAGCTCATTTCCACAGCTCTGATTCTTGCCACTGGAGGAGGTGATGTCAGACATGCACATGACTGCTCGGCCATGAATGCCCAATCCATGAAGCTCCCAACAAACAGTTCTTGTAATACTGTGTCTAGAAAATGTATATTTCATAGACACCTCCTCAGCACACAGCAGTCTGTTCGATTTGGGCTTGCGGGGCCTACTGCTGAGGATGGTGTTGCTCCTACAGTACTTATTTCTACTTCACAATAAATGTAGCACCTCCAGCAGGCCAGAACTTGACTTTATCGAAAGGTGGTATCCTAGGGTCATTCATGTGGAAAGTCACTGAGCTCTTCAGTCTGACCCATTCTCCTGCTGAATCACATTCTTTTGGCTATATTATCTGTTTTCATAACAGTATATTTAGACATTATAAGAAATGAAGGGGTAACTAAACTTTTTAAAATTGTCGAATGTCATACTGATGTGGCATTTTTGATTGGGCAGGGTCTAAGAGCTGAGGCCCACTCTGATTCCTGAAACAAAGGGGTAGTAGCTTTCCTCTGAGTTCTGTAGTTCTTTGCCTTTATCGTCTCTGCTCAGCTGTGCTTTGAGAGCCAAGAATGTGGTGTATATATCCCATATATAACGTTACAGTGGTGGTTCGTGGAGGCTTCTGTCACACGTTCACAGACGGGCAAGGGAACTTCTCCACTCACCCTGTGACTGTTGCAATCCAGTCCTCTGGCAGCGGTCTTGGACACAGGTTTCCTGTGTGTTTATTGGAGATACTGTTCATTGAACCAACATCACCCTGCAGTACTGCAAGGGTTAATGCTCTTAATGCTCCTTTTGCTCTGTGTGCAAGTGCTTGACTAATGAGATAATCAGCTCCCCTATATATACCGGATGGTGTGTTCCACCCCGTTACCTGAGTAATAGGTCTTTCTAGCTTGCTAGATCCTTTGTCATCCTGTAAGGTTATAGATCCTGTAAGATCTATAACCTGTTTGTCTGCCCATGTACTGACCGCTGCCTGATTCCTGAACTTAGACTCTCTGCCACCTGACCTGTGCCTGTTCTCCATTCTGACCCTGTGTAGCCTGCCCTGACCTTTGGACTGATTCTCAGATTCACACAAACTCTGACTGCCCTTACCTCAGCCTGTCACTGACTGCAAGTATTGTGTGATCCCTTGGTGCTTCGCTCTGGAGTCTCTGACCCCCATAGGTCAGCAGCTAACCACCCCGGTCGGTTAGCATAGTGGGTCCAGATCCACTATGCTTAATATATCGTATCTATTGATCCGTACACCGCATGCTTGTTCAAGCTTTGCAGCAGGGACGGACATACCGCCTGTGCAGCAGGTTCAGCTGCACAGGGGCCCAGAGAGGGAGGGGGGCCCTTCCCAGTGCCAGCAGAGGTGTTTTTTTTCACTCCCTCCCTCTGCCAACAGGGTAACCTGGTCATCTGGGGGTGGAGGGGGCCCTGATTAGGACTTACTATGAATCTGCTGCCCGTTCTGGCTATACTCCATAGCTGAAGGACCTGCGATTTGACATCACAATCATGTGATAGTTTCAGCAGTGGAAGTGGTGGTAGGACCTGTGATGAGGTCACCATCATGTGACCAGTGCAGAGATGGGCAGCGCTAAGCAGTGGAGACCTGTGAGGCCATGGAATGAATGTGAGTGCCAGACACATGCTGGGAGGTGTGGTTCTCCCCATTATACCTCCTCCCTGCTTAGTGGGAGGAAAATATGTTATTTAACTGGGACTGTATGTTAGAAGGACTGAAGGGAGGGGAGCGGTGTTAGTTACATGGGACTGGATATTATAGAGGACTGGAGGGTAAGGAGTGATGTTTTTTACATGGGACTATGTGTTGGAGGGGGCTGAAGGAGAGGATTTAAGTTATTTACATGGGACTGTATGTTATAGAAGATTGTAAGCAAGAGAGGTTATTTACATGGGACTGTATCATATAGAAGACTGGTGGGAGAGGACTTGTATTATTTACATGGGACTGCATGGTATAGAAGATTGGAGGGAGAGGAGTGATGTTATTTACATGGGACTGTATTGTATAGAAGACTGGTGGGAGAGGACTGGTATTATTTACATGGGACTGCATGGTATAAAAGACTGGAGGGAGAGGAGTGATGTTATTTACACGGGACTGCATGGTATAGAAGACTGTAAGGAAGAGAGCTTATTTACATGGAACTGTATCAAATAGAAAACTGGTGGGAGAGGACTGGTGTTATTTACATGGGACTGCATGGTATAAAAGACTGGAGGGAGAGTAGTGATATTATTTACATGGGACTGCATGGTATAAAATGACAAGCATTATAATTTATAGGGGAGCTACAGCGAAGATTATAACTCTAGGGGGTACGGCAGGAGGCTTATAATTACAGGGGGCACTGCAGGGAACATTATAAATACTGTGGGTAGTGGTGGGGGACATTACTACTGGGCTCTATAGAAGTGCTTTATAGATTGGCCTTATTTCTATTAGAGGGGCCTTATTAGTACTGAGGGCACTGTAGGGAGCCTTATTGCCACTGGGGGTACTATGGGGGGGACTTCTGCCTAGCAGTGATCCTGGTGACGTCACCGGCACTAATGGAGGGGCTTTAGCGCCGCCCCTAGCCTCTAAAGCCGCCCATCAGTGCCGGTGATGTCTCCGGTTGGCAGTGTAAAAATGTAAACAAATAAGCCCTTGCCTTACGCTTTATATTGCAGGGCAAGGGAGAGCATTGGAGCATAAAATGTCAGATTGGATCAGTAGGGGGGAGTAGGGGTTATGAGGGGGGGGCCCAGGTACATTCCATGCACAGGGGCCCTCTGCTGTCTGTGTCCGCCCCTGCATTGCAGATACCCCTTTATTTTAGTAATGGTCTAGGTCTAAGCCTGGAACCTTACTGATCAAAATATCTGACATGTGATTTTGACTTATCTCTATCCAGTTTTGTGGGGCGTTATTTTTTGGCAATGAGTGTGTATATATAGTAAGAAAATCAGGTCACTCAAAAAAATTATATTGAGGCAGCGATTTATACATTTTTTATCTTGCAGGATGTGAAGACATAATACAGCTGTCTGACTTTGGTAATCATGCGAGAAGCTGCCCATTTAAACCACAGACTGAACTGGATCCTAAGGTTTTAATTTTCTATATTATAATCCAATCTGTTTTCACCATTGAAAGCTGATTTTACATTGTATAGGGGAATAATGTAAGGGGAAATAATGAAAGGGGAACACTAAAAAGGCAGGTATAAAAAGAACACGTTTTATATATATAATTTATTTATTTATTTATTTATTTTCTTTTTATGAAATAAACTGTCTTGAAAAAAATTTCACAAAAAACACCTCTTCCCAATCCACTTCTTCTTTGGCTGAAGATTCACCAAACTGTATGCTTGTTCAGTTTAGAAAACCCATTTTTCATATACACTATTAGGGAATGTTGAGTTAGTAGGAGGGGGTCTTCTTCTCTGGATCCTAATCTGTTGGCCAGTGAGTGGCTGCAGAGTCTCTCTCTCTCTCTCTGGAGGACTTGTCCTGTCCTGCATACCTATTTGAATGAAATGATGGTCAAGCATGCACACCGCTGCTCCATTCACAAGTCTATGAGTATAGTGCTCAGCTGTCTCTAGCAGGCCTATGGGTTTGAATGGATTGGCAGCGCACATGCTTGACCACCACACCATTCATACGGGGGACACAGGCCACCGTTCTGAGGATAGGTGGGAATCCCAGCAGTCAGATCCTAACCAATCGAACAGTTATCCCTTATCTGCTATTTCTGTATAAAGTTTTTTTTTTTCTGAAGCCAAAAATATTTTATTAAGAAATTATTACTTTTTTTCTCCTCCGCATATATAAAATATCTGCATGCTCCTGGGGAATCTCTGTGATTATTATTGAGCTCTGGTAATCCTCTCCCAGTACAATTAGAAAGAAATATGGCCTAACCCCAGGGGCAATGTGGGGGATATTTGGATGAATTACTATTCATGTTACCAATATCAGAACATGTCATCTTCTCTTATTATATTATTTACCATGTTTATATTTTTTTAGACTGTAACAGATGCAGAGTGGTATAAAGAAGAATTTTCTAGCAGTAAATCCTCAGAGCCTCTCCTGAAGCATACTGTACAGGTAAAGAATCATGTTTTATATTATCACATATGACCGTGACCTGAATATTACATGGAGGAAAGGTTCACATTGGAAATAGTCATGTTTAGTGAACTGCATTGGAGGACCCTGCACAGCACTGATTTAACTGGGAACTGTGTAATGCTTCATGTCATGTACTTACCTGGCCACAATCCAGCAGTGTCTGTCTCTCCTCTTCTTCTGTCCACGCGGTGGTGCTGGTGGAAATTAGGAGCAGCACATGTACCAGTTGCACAGCCATTCTTGGAAGTTTGACCTGACCTGCAGACCAGCCAAGCACTGGTCTATCAGAGAGACGGAGAACCAGTCTAATGAGGTCCTGTAGTGCATGTTCCCTGTTTCTTCTTCAATATCTTCCATTTACCGACTTTGGCTTGGCTCCTGATTAACCTCTTGTCTACTGATTTGGCTTCTACTTACTCTCCTGGTTAGTGACCCCTAGCTGAGTTCTCTTTCCCTTTTGGTCATCCGGGTAGGTCTTCTACCTGTGAGCTTGCACTTCGGTCCCTAGGAGCCAAGTCCATCCAGCCTTGCGGCAGGCTCTGGTATACACCCAAGGATAGCCTTAGATTCTAAGAATCAGAGTGATGTAGGAATATTGGTAGCAGTTTTTTGAGTTTGCTGGTTGTGGCTCCAGACAGTGACCTCTGTAGTTTAAAGAGGACCTTTCACCACCCCTGACATGCCTATTTTAATAGCTTCATGCATTCCCCATGTAATAACAATTCTGGAACATCTATTCTTATGTCTGTATGTTGTGCCATTCCTTTATTATTTGCACTAGAAGTTGTGAATGAATTGCTATTTGCCTTCAGTAAGTGAACAGAGGGGAGGTAACCAGTTTGGGGTGTTTCCCTGCACAGACTGACTCTATCCAATTAGTGCTGTCATGTTCAGACTGTGCAGGGACACACCCCCAACTTGTTACCTCCCCTCTGTTCCTTTACTGAAGGCAAATAGCAATTCAGATATAACTTCTTGTGCAAATAATAAAGGAATGGCACAACATAGAGCCATAAGAATAGATGCTCCAGAATTGTTGTTACATGGGGAATGCATGGAGCTATTAAAACAGTAATGTCAGGAACGGTGAAAGGTCCTCTTTAAAGTACCTTACACCTCATCTCTCCTGTGGTGGCACTGCAGGGGAATTGAACACTTGCTCTCATGTTTCTACAGATTTACAATTCAGGAGACTGTTCTTACTGTGAGGCAGTGACAGGCCTCACGCTTCATAGAGGTCTGGAGGGGGTGGATATTCCAGTCCACATCCCTATTCCACCACAGGTGAGGCCTGGGTGTAATTACTGGTGTGATAAACCAGCCCTCAGTGTCAGTCTAGGGAGAGGAGACAGGCTGAGGAGGCCTGAGAGGTTAGAGCCTGTGGAGGCTCTGTGTGTGTGGTCTCAGCCAGGAGGGCTGAGGGGCCACAAGGCTCTGTGTAGCCTGGAAGTTTGGGGGGCCCAGTGACCCTAGGAGAAGAGGGTCACACGGTCACAGTCTGGAGGACTATTGGACCATCTCCCCCCAAAGGTACGGTTGGAGTCACAGCCAGGAGGCTGCTGGACTGAACGGCTGAAGAAGCCGCACTTAAAAGCTGGGTGTGAACAGCGTCTGTATTTAGGTGAGTTAGCTGAACTATGTTTAGTCAGAGCCTAGCCGGGCAGGTGTTATTTTTATGATTTGTTTTGGTGTGCTGGTGCCAATAAAACTGAGTTGGACCTGAAAATCCCCGTGTTATGAAGATTTTGTGTGATGTCGACCCCCTGAGAGGATACGATCCCTTACATGTTGCATGTTGATGCCAAAGCGGGCATGTTGATGCCACAAAGGCGTGTGTCTGTGCAGGAAGGCACAATGTTGTTGCTGGGGGGCAACAGAAAAGTGAAAAGAAAGTGTTGCTAGGAGCAACGGCGTGGAAAAGAGCAGGTGCTGCTGAATGTTGCTGTGTTCCTGTGTTAAAGGCCCGGAAGCCTGTACGTCTGGATAAAGCTGCTGTTGCAAAATCTGGACACTTTTGCTGCATTGCAAGAGAATATTGTGGTGATTTAAAGGGCCAGAAGCCCATGTGAAAAGACTGAACTGTGGAGAAATTTTTATTTTTTTTTCTGGGGGGGCAATGTGAAGACCTATATGGAAGTTGCTGCGGCTTGGTGGAGCCCATCAGGTGCAACAAAGGATTGCTGGGAATGGTGCCAGCGAGAGATCCAAGTAAAGGATGATTGTTTGATCAGATCTGATAAAAAAAGTGAAAGATTCTGCGACTTGTTGATTGGGGGAATCCCGCTGGGGGTTACGCTAGATTCCCGCCGAGTGTCTCGGGTGATGCCCGATGTTCTGGACTTTCTGAAGAGGGGGCCAGAGACAGAGACCGCAGTGTCTCTAACCTTTGAAAAGGACTATAGTTTTGTGCAGTGGGAGCTGCTAAACTGTGAGACCCTGGAAGTGGAATTCGTGCTGGGCACAGACTTTCCGTGGTTTCGGCAGCTATGGAATGGAGAGAGTGCTTTGAATGGTGTGACTAGATAGTCCGAAGGAAAAGTCGGCAACCAAGGCGTTTCCCATGGCAACCACAGGATTGAGGAGTTGATATGGGATCCTGTGACCAGGAACCAGGGGCTGGAGGTTCCCAATTTCCCGAGGAAGAAGGCAGACCTCAGTGGAGATGTCCCTGGAGAGACAGCGCCCTCATCTACTGGGTGTGTCGATATCGTGACGGCGTTTGGTAAGACCGTTCCTGTTTGTGCGTGTGACATAGAAGATGTGATTTGTGGTGAGAGCCGGCGGCAGTCGCTACCTGCCGAGCCGGTAAGTGTCACAGAATGACAGTAATGAGTATTTTACAATGATGAATTATTCTATATTGATAAATAACAATGGAGAACACATGGATCATATAAATAGTATCTAATCAATGCTTCATTACTATGTAAAAACTAAATTATTAACACTTTGCCATATCATTCCAAGAGCCATATCAAAAAGTAAAATTGTTTTTAAAAAATTGCCTTCTGTTGGCATATTCTGTCACCCATAACCTTTTTATTTTTCCTTTATAAGGACTTGTTTTTTATGCGGGGCGTGCTATAGTTTTTATCTGTACCATTCTGCGGTGCATACAACTTTTTTATCATTTCCATTTTTTAGGAAGGCAAAGTGACTAAAAACAGTAATTCTAGTATTGGGATTTTTTTCTTTATGGCGTTCACCGTGCAGGATAAAAAATGTGATATTTTAATAGTTCAAATATTTGTAGATACAACAATACCAGATGTGTTGTGTGGGTTATTTTGAATGTTTAATATATTTGGGGTTGTTGTAAGATTTTTAAACAATTTATTGAACTGATTTATACTTTTTCTTCAATCTTTATTCCCCTTTGGGGACTTGAACCTACTTCTGTATTGAAGTGTATATTGAGTTTACCAATCACAAGGCTCCCATGATGATAACCACTTGGCACCCTATGACTACATTGGGGGGGGGCCCGGGGAATCAGAGGATAGATAGAGCCCCCTCACGGTTTCTATTCTTTAATATGCTGTGGTCATTATTGACTGCAGCTATCATTTTTAGAGTGGCCTCCCGTCCTCCAGCTATCATTTCTGAGTGGCCTCCCGTCCTCCAGCTATCATTTCTGAGTGGCCTCCCGTCCTCCAGCTATCATTCCCGAGTGGACTCCAGTCCTCCAGCTATCATTCCCGAGTGGACTCCAGTCCTCCAGCTATCATTCCCGAGTGCCCCCCCCCCGTCCTCCTGCTATCATTTCAGAGTGGACTCCAGTCCTCCAGTGAATTGCAGAGAAGTTTAAAACTTTGGGGCAAGTTGTAAATCTTTTTTTATAGTATGCAATAATACAAGATTTTTTTCCTATTGCCTCAAGAACACATATAAATTACAATATATTATATAATCAAGTATGTCTATTGTTTTCTTTTTATTAACCTCTGCATAGCTGGAATATGCTAAACGAGCCCTTCTGCGGTTTTATTGTACTTTCCAGCTTCTTTGCATTATTTGGTTCTTGATGACTGAAAGCTAATGCCTGTAATAAATGTTATCACTATACTAAAAGTAAATCCTATTGCACTGCGGGGGTTTCAATAGAATTTCAATTGCGTAGTACATTACGGGGTTAAGAATTAGCAACCATTAAACACAATCTCCTCTGCTGATCTTGTATAAAGGGTGCCTTTGATCTGAGGAGCAGAAAGTGCATGTATGAGGTTGGCAGAGTTATTGAATTTTATGACTTGCTACAGTGAACTTCATTAAATTTAACAAGCACAATAAAAAACAATGTGATAATGCATCACTGCTTACGGCTCCTTGACCCATTGCTCTGTTACACACGCTTGACATATTTATACCACTTAGCAAGTCCTGTTACCTGTACTTTGCAATGCATGAGAACCTCCTCTCTTCTGCATGAGCAGCGATGAATGGCATTACCACAGAATGAAGAATTTATTATATCTGAAAAATAAAATGTTCACCTTCCTGAAATCTATTTTTCATTCTTTAATTCCTTCTTTATTTTTCTAACATGTGATCATACATTGTAACACTATAAACTGCCATACATTATACTGTATGACTTGTGTCTGACATTTTTCGCAGTTTTCTGCAATTCATAATTTTAATTATTTTTTTTAGCTAGTGGAGAGAGAGTAGCTGCTAGTATCATGTCTGCCCATACACTACACATGGAGAAACAAGAGATCATGCTCCCTAACTCTCTGTAGCACTCCTTCAGAAGCAGCAGCGACTGTAATGAGGATATTGCACAGCAGTGCTGAGCAGTATAGATGTGAATCCAGCAGTGAAGTTAGACAGTATGCTAGTACCATGTCTGCCCATATACTACACATTCTTTATTTATGTATTATACTCACTGTTGTAGCACTGACATATTGCACAACGCTTTACAGACATAAGCATCAAGCTGTCCCCAATGGGGCTCACAATCTAAGTTCCCTATCAGTTTTTGGAGTGTGGGAGGAAAGCGAAGTACCTGGCGGAAACCCAGCAAACACGGGGAGAACATACAAACTCCATGCACATGGAGAAACAGGAGATCATGCTCCCTAACTCTCTGTAGCTCACCTTCAGAAGTTGCAGTGACTGTAAAGAAGGACATTGTTGCACGCCAGTCCTGAGTAGTATAGATGTGAAGTTAGACACTATGCTAGTACCATGTCTTCCCATATACTACACATGGAGAAACAGAAGATCATGCTCCCTAACACTCTGTAGCACTCCTCCAGAAGCCGCAGCGACTGTAATGGAGGACATTGCACCTCAGTCCTGAGCAGTATAGATGTGATTCCAGCAGTGAAGTTAGAGAGTATGCTAGGATCATGTCTGCTAGTTTACTACACATTTTTATTTATCAATTATACTGACTTATATAGCGTGGACATATTATGCAGCGCATTACAGACATTATTATTACTCTGTCCCCAATGGGACTCACAATCTAAGTTCCCTATCAGTCTTTGGAGTGTGCAAGGAAACCGGAGAACCCGGCGGAAACCCAGCAAAAACAGGGAGAACATACAAACTCCATGCACATGTAGAAACAGGAGATTATGCTCCCTAACTCTGTAGCACTCCTTCAGAAGCAGCAGTGGCTGTAATGGAGGACATTGCACACCGGTGCTGAGCAGTATAGATGTGAATCCAGCAGTGAAGTTAGACACTATGCTAGTACCATGTCTTCCCATATACTACACATGGAGAAACAGGAGACCATGCTCCCTAACTCTCTTTAGCACACCTTCAGAAGCAGCAGCGACTGTAATGGAGGACACTTCACACCAGCCCTGAGCAGTATAGATGTGAATCCAGCAGTGAAGTCAGACTGTATGGTAGTATCATGTCTGCCCATATACTACACATTTTTTATTTATTTATTACACTCACTTTTATAGCACTGACATATTCCACTGCGCTTTACAGACATCATCATCACACTGTCCCAAATGGGGCTCACAATCTAAGTTCCCTATCAGTCTTTGGAGTGTGGGAGAACATACAAAGTCCATGTACATGGAGAAACAGGAGATCATGCTCCCTACCGCACTGAAATCCGCAGGTGTTCGCAGGGAAATCCGTGCTGTCAATCCATATCAATTGGTGCGGATTCGGTGCGGTTTTTACTGTCCCCATTTGAAGTGAATGGAGAAAATCCAGACAGGAAAAATAAATAAATTGACATGCTGCGGATTTTAAAATCCACACAGAAAAATTCCACATCACGTACATGAGAATTTCAAATTCTCATAGAATACAATGTACATGACCTATGGTGCAGATTTTCCGCACGCAAATCCACATGAAAAATTCACACACAATCCTGATCGTGTGCATTTACCCTAAATGCACTTTTAGTGAAGAGGAGCATGATATGAGGAGAAGGAAGTGTATTTCTCTGTTAAGATGTATTACTTAGTAAAAATCATGGACATTGAATCATCCTGAATCTTTGGAGATCTGGTCTGAAGCATGCAGATTCGTGAATGCCCTGAACTACAGTATGGGGTTGTAACCCAAGAGAAACAACGTATGGCCTGGTTCAGAAGGGTGTATTGTACATAGTGCACATTGGCTTTGGGATTATTGTGGATATTTTTATCTTTACAGGAGAGAAGTTGGGAGAAGAGGCTTCAGCTTGTCCATGACAGTGACTTAGACAAGCTGCACAGTGCCGCAGAAGAACAGATCCGTCTTTATGAGAAGAATTTGCCCAAGTCAGGTGATTTCTGCTGAAATGAATACAATTCCTTAATTACTGATTATTAGTAAGGCCTCATGCACACAATGTGATGTCTGCGTTTTTTGTTTTTTTCTTGCGTGTAGCACATTGACCCATTCATTTCTATGGGGCCGTGCACACATCTGTTCTTTGCGGATGTTCTGGTCCACATTGAGGACGAGATTAGTCCTGTCTATTGATGGGCTTGATAAAAATGTTAAAAGCACACAGAAATTATGTAATGCGGAATGCAATATTGAAAAAATACACAGTATTCAGGGGCATAGCTAAATGTTCATGGACCCTGGTACGAAAGTTTAGCTCAGCCCTCCTTGAGCAGCAACACTTTATAGCTCACCGGTAACCATTAGCTGCTGGGTTTCTTAAAGGGGTTTTCCCACGAATAATGTAAAAAATAAAAATCAGACATCATATAGTACATGACAATACCTTTCTAACAAAGCTAGAACCAGCCCTGTACCTCACATGGATCCAGAGATCTCCGCATTCATTGCTCCGCTAGATTTATATCAAGCTGACAGCTCAAGGGGAGTGTCTTTTCTGCTGCAGCTCAGGAGGCGTGTCCATGCTCTCCCTATCACAGCTCAGGAGGCAGTTGAAAGATGAAACTGAGCATGTGCGGCCTTCTCAGTAAGCCAGACAAAGAAATAAGAAATTAGGTGGCGCTATACAGATACATTTTATTGAATAAATCAGTAGCTATAATAAATTTTTAATTACATGTTATTATAAAAGATCCAGGTGCTGGTTTGAAAACTGTAGAATATTTTTCGTGGCCCCTTTCACACGAGCAGGAGACTCGGACGTCTCCCGCATCGTGTGCAGTGTACTGAACTGCCGGCACTGAACGAGGTTACATAGCATTATACTGATTTATGATGCTATGTAACCCTTACAGTTCTGGAATGTGTTGGATAATGCTGACAATGTTATCCGACACATTCCAGAACTGTAAGGGTTACATAGCATCATAAATCAGTATAATGCTATGTAACCCCCGTTCAGTGCCGGGAGGTCAGTACACAGCACACGATGCGGGAGACGTCCTAGTCTCCCACTCGTGTGAAAGGGGCCTTATTAACCCTGAAGAAGCTGGTTCGGCCGGCAATACGTGTGAGGCATTACACCCATACACCATGCCGTATCAAACCCTCACAAGATGAGTATTTTGCTTTCAGTGCATGTATATTTTTGATGTCATAATTTTTATATTTGCAATTACCTTGATATTTATATTCTTGCACTGATATTGATATTTTTTATCTGGTTATTAGGCGGCTTATGTGTTTCCCATTTAGGACCTGGTGTTTTTTTTGGGTATGCTTGGAACTTATCATGGTTTTCCAACATTGGCTATGTATTGTATACAATGTTTTTGTAGTGTGCTTCTCAATTTATAGTGTTTTTATTCAGATGTGAGCTCATTCTATGCGGTTCTGTCTATTTTCTGGTACATATTAGTGTTTTGTTCGGACCGTGACCTGCACTCTTTTTGGTTATTTATTGGTGTGCCCCCTGCTTCTATATATTTGTAATGAAGTTTGTCTTCCCGCTGTGAGGAGTTTCAGGTACCAGTGACACAACTAGCAGCCATCTTTCTGTAGTATTCCATGCACAGCGCCATTGATTACATAGAGGCTGTGCTTGGTATTGCAGCTCATTCTGATCCATAGCATCACTACCCGTGAAAGAAGCTGCAGCACTGAGGACCTTTACCAATCATATATTGATGACCTATCCCTATCCTGAGGATAAGCCATTAATATTTAAGGCCAATACTTCCAAAATACAAAATACATGCTGATTAATAGTATTTGACATCGAAAATGTACATTTTAGACATTTCATCAGCTCTGTAGCTCCATTAAGGAGGTATATGTCAGGGACACTCCTCAACGTATACCTCCTTAAATGTACAGGAAAGTGTCGTCTTTACCATGCTTTCCTATGCAAGGGCAAACATTAAAAAAACATATACTGCAGGATATACGATTTTTACCGTAGGAGCTTATGGGTGCGGTATCCTACCGTATTCCTATACAGTGCCATATACCACAGCCTTCCATCAGAGGAACATGGCAGGAGTACCTGCTGATATATGTAGGCTCAGAAATAGTTGTGAGGAGAACCGTATATGAAGTAGCAGATCCTGGAGGAAACCCTTGTGGTAATTGAGACATGCATCAAGTAAAAATAGTTGAATGTGAATTGTCATTTTTTGACAGAAGCCAGCTATTCAGTTACCAGCCCCCGCTGGTGTTAGCTGTCATTGTAAAATAGTACACATGGCATAGAAGTCACCTAGATTTGTATCTTCAACCTTTGAATTACAGGAGATATACCTGATTACAAGGAAGGAACATCTCCCCTGGATTATCTTAACCAGGCTGCGGTCTACTATGCATCAGCAATCAAATTGAAGCCCAAGGATGCCAGATTTCATTTTCATCTCGCCACCGTTTTGGAGGAACAGTATTATGCATCAGAAATCTATGGCTTAAGGAAAAAAGTGAGTAATTTATCTAAAAATAATGATATAATAGAAGTTAGAACAGCCAGAAATAAAAACAAAGGCACACAGTAGATTGTAAGCCCTTGTGGGCAGGGGCCTCTCTCCTTCTGTGCAATTTTCTGTTTTATGTACAGTACAGACCAAAAGTTTGGACACACCTTCTCATTCAAAGAGTTTTCTGTATTTTCATGACTATGAAAATTGTAGATTCACACTGAAGGCATCAAAACTATGAATTAACACATGTGGAATTATATACTTAACAAAAAAGTGTGAAACAGCTTAAAATATGTCTTATATTCTAGGTTCTTCAAAGTAGCCACCTTTTGCTTTGATTACTGCTTTGCACACTCTTGGCATTCTCTTGATGAGCTTCAAGAGGTAGTCACCTGAAATGGTTTTCACTTCACAGGTGTGCCCTGTCAGGTTTAATAAGTGGGATTTCTTGCCCTATAAATGGGGTTGGAACCATGAGTTGTGTTGGGCAGAAGTCAGGTGGATACACAGCTGATAGTCCTACTGAATAGACTGTTAGAATTTGTATTATGGCAAGAAAAAAGCAGCTAAGTAAAGAAAAATGAGTGGCCATCATTACTTTAAGAAATGAAGGTCAGTCAGTCCAAAAAAATGGGAAAACTTTGAAAGTGTCTCCAAGTGCAGTCGCAAAAACCATCAAGCGCTACAAAGAAACTGGCTGACATGAGGACCGCCCCAGGAAAGGAAGACCAAGAGTCACCTCTGCTGCGGAGGATAAGTTCATCCGAGTCACCAGCCTCAGAAATCGCAGGTTAACAGCAGCTCAGATTAGAGACCAGGTCAATGCCACACAGAGTTCTAGCAGCAGACACATCTCTACAACAACAGTTAAGAGGAGACTGTGTGCAGCAGGCCTTCATGGTAAAATAGCTGCTAGGAAACCACTTCTAAGGACAGGCAACAAGCAGAAGAGACTTGTTTGGGCTAAAGAACACAAGGAATGGACATTAGACCAGTGGAAATCTGTGCTTTGGTCTTATGAGTCCAAATTTGAGATCTTTGGTTCCAACCACCGTGTCTTTGTGCGACGCAGAAAAGGTAAACGGATGGACTTTACATGCCTGGTTCCCACAGTGAAGCATGGAGGAGGAGGTGTGATGGTGTGGGGGTGCTTTGCTGGTGACACTGTTGGGGATTTATTCAAAATTGAAGGCATACTGAACCAGCATGGCTACAACAGCATCTTGCAGCGGCATGCTATTCCATCCGGTTTGCGTTTAGTTGGACCATCATTTATTTATCAACGGTACAATGACCCCAAACACACCTCCAGGCTGTGTAAGGGCTATTTGACCAAGAAGGAGAGTGATGGGGTGCTACTCCAGATGACCTGGCCTCCACAGTCACCAGACCTGAACCCAATCGAGATGGTTTGGGGTGAGCTGGACCGCAGAGTGAAGGCAAAAGATTCCAAGACTGTTGGAATACCATTGCAGGTGACTACCTCTTGAAGCTCATCAAGAGAATGCCAAGAGTGTGCAAAGCAGTAATCAAAGCAAAAGGTGGCTACTTTGAAGAACCTAGAATATAAGACATATTTTCAGTTGTTTCACACTTTTTTGTTAAAGGGAGTCTGTCACCTTATTTTCACCTATATAGCTAACAGCAGTGCCCCACAGACAATTGCACACACATCCCAGACATACCTGTGTGCACTGTGTGTGTGTATTCCTTGTTCAGAAAAAAGCACTTTTATTCTGCAGGAAAACAGCTCCCAAGTGCCCGGCTCTGCTGCTGCTGCAAACCAGACTGAAAAGGGGAGGGTTGCTTTAGCTGCTCATATCTTGGGATTGGTAGTAGATAGAAAAATGGTTCTGACCTTCCTTGAACGCTGACATTCCAAGCTTTAAAATTATCACAAAAATCACAGCATTATATCCAGTATATCAGAAGATATAGCTGTTAGAAATCGAGTCGGGAGAGAAAGCTGTTTTTAGTTTCACTTTTAGCCGGGCACTTGGGAGCTGTTTTCCTGCAGAATAAAAGTGCTTTTTCTGAACATGTAATACAGACAGTGCACACAGGTATGTCTGGGATGTGTATGCAATCTTCTGTGGGGCACTGCTGTTAGTTATATAGGTGAAAATGAGGTGACAGACTCCCTTTAAGTATATAATTCCACATGTGTTAATTCATAGTTTTGATGCCTTCAGTGTGAATCTACAATTTTCATAGTCATGAAAATACAGAAAACTCTTTGAATGAGAAGGTGTGTCCAAACTTTTGGTCTGTACTGTATGTGCACCCCATACTTTATATGTACAGCGCCATGGAATGAATGGCACTTTAATAATAAATAATAATAATACAAAAACGTACAAAATGCATCCTTTGGGATATGGCCTTGTAAGGTAGGTGCAGCAAATATAAACTTGCCTCCATAATCCGTGATTAAAATCATGAGAAATTATTATTTCTATTTTGATCTAAAGTAGGATTCCATTGTGCCGGGGGCCAGGCTGTGCCGTCCAGTGCCTCATCGCACCGCCACTTTTGCTGCTGAGCACCTCCCACTCAGGAGTGGCTAACATAGCCAGACTTCCCCCGTATTATCGCTGCCGGTTCTGAAATCTAGCACATGCATCGATCAGTTTAAATATGGCCCCTGCATAGAACAGCCCGTACTCCTGGTCTCACTTTTATTCCCCGTATTGTGCATAAACTGATCAGCGCAGGCACGGCACTGCAGAGCCGGATACAGTGACACTGGAGAAGCCGGGCCCTGTCCATCAACCATGAAATCCTAATTTGCCTCAAAATAAAAAGAATGATTTTTCATGATTTCAAACACAGATTTTAAAAAGAAAGGTATGTTTAGGATTCGTTGCACAGGCTCTACAAGGCCTTATGTGGGAGCTGACAGACTACATGTATTATTCAAGAAATATTATTATGTAACGTATTTCTACTGTTTCTATTGTATCAGTCTTCTGAAATCATTTGTAGGATACTTATGATAGATATGCCTTGTTTGACTAATATCCGCACCAGAACACCCATAAACATAGGGCCCATTGGTAACAATGCAGATGCTTATACCAAACTAACAACACCGATAAAGAATGCACTCTAAATATATAATTGTAAAAATTAAGATACTTTATTATGATGCACAATTAAAACACACATATAAGGTATTGACACACACCACAGATGAGGCACCAACTACGTGGTCATAAATGACACAATAAAAGCAGCGAAATATAATCTAGTAAAGCAGGACATACATTTAAATTGATATACAAAACCTCACACACAAGTAATACAAGTAGGGCTCCTCAAACCAACCCCAACATGTGTTGTGCTCCCTCTACCCGCCGAAAAGCAAAACGCGAAACACGTGTTGGGGTTGGTTTGAGGCGCCATACTGGATCTGTATTACTTGTGTGTGCGGTTTTGTATATTAGTTTAGGCCACTTTCACACTAGCGCTAATATTTCCGGTATTGAAATCTATCATAGGGTCTCAATACCGGAAAAAATTGTCAAACGTAAAAATGTAACTCAACAGAACGGAGTGCTCCAAAATGCATTCCATTCAGTTCTCATACCGGAAAGCAGACCGCAGCATTCTGCGGTTTGCTTTCTGTCCTGGGATGTGGAGCAAAACGGGACGGATCAATGGGGACAGATACAACCGGATCCATTCATAACAGATGCAGATGGTTGTATTATCAGTAACGAAAGTGTTTTTGCTGAACCCTGCCGGATCCACCAAAAAACACTAGTGTGAAGTAGCCTTAGATGTATGTCCTGCTTTACTTGATTATCGTTTGCTGCTATTATTGTGTCATTTATGACCACGTGCTTGGGTCCTTATCTGTGGTGTGAGTCAATATCTTATATTCGTGTTTTAATCGTGCATCATAATAAAATGTCCCATCATAATATCCTGGCAATTGGGTATCTCAGGGTTCAATCATGATGTCCATCTTGGTGTTTTGACTTGTAGTTGTGGACATAGCCTTAAGGCCCTTTTACACGAGCCGATTATCGTTCAAATAATCGTTCAAACGTTCGGATTTGCACGATTATTGTTGTGTATAAACACGGGTAAACGATTTAACGACGAACGAGATTTCGTTCGCTTCTCGTTGATCGCATCTTTGTCCTGCCAATAAATTAATCGTTCATCGTTCGAAAATCTTCAGTTTAAACGAAAATCGTTTAGTCGTTGGCAGATGGTAATGGTAATGCTTATGGCAAGGAGCAAGGAACGATCGTAATAACGATTATAAAACGACCGAAAGTACGAAGATTGTGAACGACTTCTCTTTCAGTGTAAACGGTATTTACATTGCATCGTTCGATCGTTCATCTACAATCGCTAATACGATTTATCTTTCCGTGTAAAAGGACCTTTACAGACTGCTGTTAAATTTACTAGCTCCAGTGGCGTACCGCCAATATAGGCAGGGTACGCAGCTGCTACGGGGCCCGTGGCAGGAAGGGGGCCCGGAGTGGATAGAAAGCCCCGCCCCCTGCAATTTCTCCATTTGTGTATTATGTTATATAGCCATTGCCATAGTCCTATCTGGGGCACGGATGGCCCCTGCTTCCACTCTGCTCGCCGTCCCCCCCTCCTTTACATGTATTGTGTGCATTGGATGTCCCTGACAGCCATCACTGCAGCTAGGCGAGGGATCACTCTCCTCTGTTTGCTGGGCACTGCACTGGCCAATCAGCATTTAGCAGTGCTAAGCTTCTGCTGCTGATTTGCTGAGAGGGCGGACTTGGCAGTCTTCAGAGAAGCCACCAGACTACAGCTCCCAGCATTGCCAGCTAGCAAGTTTCTGAGACTTGCCAATGTGTGCCACAGACAATGTAAGTGCCTCTGTGTTTAAAAAAGTTAATAGGTGGAATTGTTAGTGGGGGAAAAAGGCTGGACTCTGCTGGGGAAAAAGCAAGCAGAGTTTGGGAGGTGTATGTGTGTGGGTTGGGGGCTCGGGGGTTGTCATACTGTTCTGTATATAAGGCTTTTCATATAGCGTACAGTGTGCTCCCTCCTCCCATGAACTCTGCTTGCTGTTCAAACTCATATAGAGGACAGTGTGGCTGTCCAAAGGGCTGTCTTCCCTCACCATGAACTGTGGGGGTGGAGGGGGGGGCCTAGTGCACACTGAGTATCAGCAGCAAAATTACTTCAGATGTGGGGGGATGGACTATGTCAGGCTTTAGCACAGTGGGCACAGGCAGGATGAGCAATGTGTATGCGGGGCCCCTGCCCTGCACTTGCTCAGCTGTGCTCTCATATATATGGCGCCCTGTGCCCACGCTGCTAAAGCCTGACATAGCCCATCTGTGCCGGCTTAACCAAAGCAGACAGGCAGGAGCAGTGATGTGTGCTGTACATCACTCGCTGCAGCCCCAGTGAGATCCTTACTCCCATATACCACTGTCATGTCATTGGTGTATCAGAGTACGGTTTTTAAAGTGCTATAGGCACCTGAATTCAGCGCCTATTTGTCATAGAGAAAAAAGTGTTAGAAAATGTCATTTTAAGGTACCTACAATAGGTTTTAATAAACTTTATTTAAAAGTTTAGATACACTTTGTCAGGGACGCCCAACCTCCAGCTGGTGCAGAACTAAACTACTTTGCATGCCCTGCCTTGTAGTTGCAATAGCTGGAGGGTCGCATGTTGGATATTTCCGCTTTAAAGGGGTATTTCCGGTTTGTTTTGACGTTATCCCCTATCCACAGGAAAAAGAGAGGGGTGATGGGGGAGGAGCCAGGGCAGTTAGTGGGATAGGCCAAAGGTGGGTAGTAGGGCGGAGCTGGGGGGCCTATTCAGACTCCTGCTATGGCGCCCAATGATTTCTATGTACGCCCCTGACTACCTCCCAGTTATTCAATTGTTTGGTCACTGATAATGTAATTGATTTGATTATTTGAAGAGTATTATAGTGGTTTGGGGCTAATTTCCCACTTACTAAAAGAACCTCTTCACAATTTGACATAGATCAGTGGTCCATCACCTAATGTATTCATGGAGGCTGTATGGGTCACTTTCACCTGGCCGACGTCTACATTGTGCCATTCGCTTCGCCATCTGAGAAGGCCTGCGGCACACAACCTCATGGAATTGCCATGGATCTGAGTTCCTTTCCTGCTGTGATGTTGACCCCTAGCAGCCAGGAAAACAGCAATTTGTAAGAAAGTGTTAACCTCACCGTGTGGTGGACCATGATGTCGCTCTCTGTTGAAATTTCCATGAGGGGCTCTTGTTTCAAAATTTGCTATGGGGCCCGTGAATTCTTGTTCAGCCCCTGGGTATAAGAGCTGAATACGCCGTCCGCTGTCACAACACAAAACAGAAAAGGTGAACTTTTTATTTTCTTTGGTTAAATGGGTTCTAATCTCTTACAAGGAGCCATTTCTGCGTCTTTCCTTCTCGTCAGGGTGATTTTCTTGACAACACAGAAAAGTGACACTTCTGCTGACCTTCCATTCATCTTGAAATTGTTACTCTTGTTAAATAAATGAAATATTATAGCCACGGAGGAGAAGGATTTCAAAGACAAAAGCACAAAAGTAATCCAGATGATCCACATCAAACGAGGGTTAATTGCTGCTGTGTGCGGAGGAAAATCAGCTCCAGACCTGGAGAATTCGCTGCCATGCTTTCTGATTAAAGAGGTTTTCTTTTTTTTTTCCCCTATGTAAATAGCAGATACATTGTCGAGATCTGGGCTGAGATAAGGACTGCTAACATAAATCAAGAGGTTATAGCCACATGTCAGTTATGTAAAATAACAGGATGTGGTCGGGGGACAGGACTAGATCTGGTTTCTCTCCGCAATTTGTATCCAGTATCAAAAGAAATTGAAATGTTTATTTACAGCACAATGGAACGGGTTTAGGGCTGAAGTTCATGGTGTCTGGATTGTCTTGGCTGCTGCAATGTGAGTAATGTACAGGTAGCCAATGTATGATGTTTTTTTTGGAAATTCGATGTTATATTGCTAGGATATTCTATTGCCTGAACCCTGTTGATCACCTGAATTTCTACTACACATCGGCCTTCCTGTCTACCTCGTGTGCGAGGCACTGCAACACTACTCCATTGGCAGGGAACATCAGACTATTAAATGCTTCCCATACGACCGGGCCCCTGAAAGGGAATATACTTACCTGGTTCCCCGTTCCCTGCACTGCTCCTGGTCCCCGCAGCACGGCTGCAGCTTCTCCCCATGCGCAGATAAAAACATTCGGTGTCGGGGGGGAGTGGCCAATGGCAGACGGGGATGGGTATGAGCCTCCCTAGCATCGCAGGTTGTACCTGTCCCTGCCTGCCATTGACTGCTCCCCCCCGACACCGGGCATTTAATAGTTGTGGATAACCCCTTTAAGCACTGATGTTCCCTGCCAATGGAGCTGACGCAGTGCCTTGCACACGAGATAGACAGGAAGGCCGATGTGTAGTAGAAATTTAGGAGGGACCTATGTTCAGGTGATCAACAGGGTTGGACGGTGGACCCAGCATCCTGAAGCGATGGAATATCGTAGTAATATAACATTGAATTTCCAAAAAACATCTTGCATTATCCCATAAATAATGTAAAAATTCATAACTTCTTTCTAACAAAGCTAGAACCAGTCCTGTACCTCACCTGGATCCAGAGATCTCCCTATTCATTGCTCCAATTGTTCTGCTAGATTTATTTAAAGCCATCAGCATAGGGGGGTATCCTTTCTCAGGGGGTGTATCCTTCTACTGCAGCTGATGGCAGTGGAAGGATATAACTCAGCATCTGCTTCCATCTCAGATTTATTTGAAGCTGCCAGCTCAGGGACCGTTGTCCTTTCTTCTGCAGCTGGTGGATGTTTAAGGAAGGAAGGAGCTCAGCATGTGCGTCCACTTCAGTGAGGTGGACATAGAAATTAGAAAAAGGGCAAACAGCAGGTGGCGCTATACAGGAAGAGTTCATTGAATAATTACATGCAATTACAGTATTCAGATCCAGGTGCTGGTTTGAAAACTGTAGAACATTTTTCGTGGGACAACCCCTTTAAAGGGAGTCTGTCATTAGCAGCGGCTCGTTGACAAATAGGCTTTCCTCACCTGAATTACATCAGGTATTGGTTGTAAATTTCCATGCCTTGATTGTGCCGAAATAACACTGATGCAACTCAGTAGTTTCTTGCACTGAGGATGTTCTTGCTACCTTTGGTGGACAAAAGACCCCCTACTTTAGCTGCCCAGCAGCTCCCTCTGAACACTGATTAGATACATCATCTTGCATGGCCCTATATTCTCACATAAGTGCCATAAAATTACACATCAGCGCATGTGCAGTAGACTTGTTTTCATCCTTGCAGAGACTTTTTGTCATTTTCAGTTTTCCATGTCATTATCTATATTTAAAAACCATAAGATTCCCTCAGTTTTCACACTGGCCACTAAGATAATATTAGGTGCCACTTCCCGTTCTTTACAGATCACTTTACTGCAGTTATCTGCTTATCATTACAGGCAGGATTACAGATATCACCTCCATATATATGACAGGATCCACATTTCACAGTAGGTGATTGTCAGAGGTATTCTATTCTTTCATTGTACAATGACCTCTGCACAGGTCACAGAGCATGCCCAGAAAACTCTCCCATAGAAGTCATTGAGGTTGCCTCCTGTCCATTGTTTCTATGGCTTATGTGGCTACTGTAAAGAATAATTCTAAATTGTGATTGAGATCAGTGGGGATCCAGCTCCCAGCACCTCTGCCGACTGCTATGGTGAACATCTAAATAGACGGTCTTAGTAAATGTCTCCTTTTGTTTTAAACTAAAGATCTATTCTCTGGCTATTGGCTGAAAACTTCAAATACGACCAACTTCTATTCAAACGATGACTGCCTGTCATTGGTTGGCTACAACGACTGTTCTTTGCTAAATTTCATCCAACAAACAATTGTTTTGGTTAAAATTGTTTTATTTAATTTTGATTAACTTTAGACTAATGTGTGTGGCCACCTTAAGACACAGGAAAATACACAAGCACGTACACATTGTGTTTCTGGATTGTTGTGCTGTTATGGGCCAGACATATTTTCAAAAACATGAGAATTGCAGAATATAGTGAGTACTGTGGTCCAGCAGGTCCGGCCCTTTTTTCTTATACATTTTCTTTATATTGTATTGTTTTTCATGAATATATTGATATGCATATTATCTGATTATCTATTTTCTATGGTCACTTTTACGTGCCTTGTATTCCAGAATGAAGAAGGGGAACTGGATATAAGCAGTGCCAAAGCTACAGGGAAGGATGAAGAAGTACTAGCCATCTGCCAGCTGCATGGCTTTTTAGGAAGACCAAGTATAGAACAGCGGCTGAAGGCTTTAGACATGGAATATCATCAACTCAAAGAGCAGGGTCAGTCAGGCAGAGCTGATTATATCCAGAATCTCTATGCCTGGAAATCAAAACAGGCTGGTAAGGTAAGTGATAGTCTGATTACATACACAATTTATGTATTTGCTGTGAAAAGCCATAAAATTGAAAAGCAGAAAGTGAAATATCATTATATTTTTAAGGTTGATGTGTTGGCAGCAGGAAAAATGAGCAACGGTAAGGATCTGACCAACTTTGAGATGGGCCAGATTGTGATGTCTCGACCGGTGTTCCTTTACGCCATTCCTTAGGGCCCACCTGCTGGTCATAATTTGAGATTATCCCACAGAATGAATACCTGTGGTAAGTCCTGATGCATTGACAGTAATTATATCACCTGCTCAATATTCAGGGAACCCTAAAAATATGACCGGCAGGTGGGCCCCGAGGACAGCAGTTGAGGAACACTGGTCTCGATCTGATCCAGTTGTCATCTTCAAAACACTGGTCTTGTGAGGTGTTCCTGGGATGCAGTGGTTAGTATCAGTATCTACTAGTCTAAGGAAGGACACCTGATCAGGGGAGTAGCTATAGGGGGTGCAGAGGTAGCAGTTGCTACCGGGCCCAGGAGCCTGAGGGGCCCAAAGACCCTTGTGCCTCATACATATTATAGAAAGAGCATGCTGGTCAAGTTACACCTCTGGCTGGAGGGAAGTGGTTAGGTCAAGAATTTGGCATGGGGGGGGGGGGGTGCCGTTTCAATTTTTGCCTCAGGCAGCAGGAAGCTTATGTGCTTTCCTGCTCCTGGCCACAAAGCAGTAAGGGAAGGGGTACCCAAGCTGAACTCTTGCATCAGGGCGCATGAGCCTTTAGCTACGCCCCTGCACCTGATGAACTAGTAACAGGCTCAATAGCGCCCAAAGCTCGATGATGCATGTAGGAAATGAAGACTAACTTGCCTGTTTCTATGCCACAGACCAGTCATAAAGCCCATGCTGATATTTGCCTAGTGCAGAAAGTGCCTACAGTGGGCATTTGAGGATCGGAACTGGACCATGAAGCAATGGAAGGAGGTGGCCTGGTCTGCTGAATCACATGCCCATTGTTTTTTTTTTCACACAGACCTGTCAAAATCTGTTCATCTGCTCAATATTCCTTCCTCTCTATATCAGTAGTTGCAAGTATCCTCCCATTGTGATACCTCTTCTGCTTCCTAATGGTTACGGTGGGACATGTCCAGCAAAAATAAAACTGTCAGGCAGAGTCCACAAGAAGAACCAATTACCTTTTTATGTCTCAGAAGAATAGTGACATGTACTTAGGTGATGTTCATGCGTTCAAGATTTGATGAGGATTTAGGCTCAAATTCTGTGTCCATCAAATCTACTAACATTCCCCACATCCAGTCTTCAGAAATAATCCAAGTGGATTTTTATCCACAATATGGGAGAGTAATGTTATCCTACGGATTCTGTTTGGAAAATCTGTTGACTAATGGGATTGATTCTTATGCGGATCCACAGCCGTAAATCTGAGTTTTAGCATTGGATTTCTGCCATGGATTCTCTCCAAATATCCCTTGCATGAACTTATCCTTATGATGAAGTTAAAGGGGTTATCCAACGAATAATGTAAAAAATGAAAATCAGACATCATAAAGGACATGACAATCTCTTTATAACAAAGCTAGAACCAGCCCTGTACCTCACATGGATCCAGAGATCTTCCCATTCATTGCTCTGCTAGATTTATATCAAGCTGACAGCTCAGGGGGAGTGTCTTTTCTGCTGCAGATAAGGGGGCGTGTCTCAGCTCTGCCTATCACAGCTCAGGAGGCAGTTAAAAGTTGAAACTGAGTATGTGCGGCCTGCTCAGTGACCAGGTCAAAGAAATAAGAAATTAAGTGGTCCTATACAGATACATTTTATTGAATAACTCAGTAGCTATACAAAATGTTTAATTACATGCAATTACAAAAGGATTCAGATCCAGGTGCTGGTTTGAAAACTGTAGAATATTTTTCGTGGGACAACCCCTTTAATAAGGAGTAAGGTCACAGAGAAGTGATATTTCACATTTCACTCCTGTAATAATCATTGGAGCAGCCTGGAATCAAAACACTTAAAGAACACTAATGAACAGTGCTAATGTAGTACCACCAAGGGCCCCTGACACAACTTCATTGCTCACTGTAACACACTAGGAGCAGGGAAGCTGAACCTCCTTTGTCATGATCAGATTGACACTAGGTAAACTGTTTTGTCAAGTCCAAGGGTTTCTCTGGTCCCCAACCTTGAACCTCTGTGGAAGTTGGCCTCTGTTCCAAAGGAACCTTCAGGTTGTGGTCTTCAGATCAGCAATGGTTGCAGACAACAGATGTCACCTATGGGAACCAAGGACGGATGAATTGGTGCTAAATGAGTCAGAAACATAGAAAGTAAGCCAGACCAATGTAACAAACCAAGAGGTAGAAGCAAGCCAAGAACTGAAGACTTAAGCCAGATGTCAGGAAAAGTGGATAAATAAGTAAACAATGTCTAGATTCAGGACAAACTACCAAGCCACTGGTCAAATATTGTGCTCAATCAAAGCTTCGTATGTCTGTCTCCATTTAGTTTCCTCCAAGAACATATGCAGCCAATGAACTTTACAAAGAAACTCAAAATATGCCACATAGTAATGATCAAGAGGATTAAAAACTACTTCCATTGCAAGCCGACCGAGTTACTGAACTGGGCAAGCAATGAATGCGTTAAAGAGACATGAGACGTGAAGGATCACATTTCATGATGCCTTCTGCTGAGTCAGCTTTGCTCTAATTATCCGACTTGTGCAATAGATTACCAAGGCATCCAAATTGTGCCAGGTTGTCTTTTTTCTCCTGCAGGTAGGGCGCCTCTGGAGATGATTAAATGCGCAGTCTATTGATTTCTTCAGTCCATTCCATCAATGTACTTTACATTTCAGCTTTGTGGTTATGTTTCCCCAGAGACTTTGAATGCTGTTTTTATTTAGGCAGTGAAATTGCTTGGTGCAACTCTATTAAACTGCTGAAATCTAAAGCGTGATTTACCATCGGCTGACACAGACGATGCTTCATACACAAATCCTTACAATCTGACGTAACCAACTTCTGTAAATTCAGAGGAATATGAAATGATTTCATATCTGCAATTAATTACAGTGGTGCTTGAAAGTTTTGTGAACCCTTCAAAATTTTCTATATTTCTGCATAAATTTTACCTGAAACTGCAACAGATTTTCATTTCAAGTCCTGAAGGTCGATAAAAAGAACCAAATCAAGCAAATGAGTTAAAAATATTAAACTTGGTAATTTATTTATTGAGGAAAATGATCCAATTTCTGATGTGTGTGAGGCTGGTTTCACACTAGCAGTAAACTGTTCCCAGGGGTGCACCTAGCCTTTCTGCTGCCTGAGGTGAAAACTGAAACGGTGCCCCCCTCCACCCCCCAATGCCAATTTCTTAACCTAACCCCTTT
This sequence comes from Rhinella marina, assembly GCA_900303285.1. Taxonomy (NCBI): domain Eukaryota; kingdom Metazoa; phylum Chordata; class Amphibia; order Anura; family Bufonidae; genus Rhinella; species Rhinella marina. The sequence goes on from ONZH01028354.1 coordinate 34,308, forward strand.
ACCACAAAGAAAGAGCTCATTGCCCATGGCCCTTCTGCTGCCCCTCTCTTGCCCCTACCTGGTGCTGCCTGAAGCGATCGCCTCACCTGGCCTCATTGGTGGTGCGCCCCTGACTTTTCCAGTAGAGGAACATCCTGCTGGAGTTCATCCTATACTACTTTTACCCGCCTGAGCCCACTGACTGTAATAGGACCCGGCGGGGGATCCAGTCTGTTTCCGGCATTAGTGATAGGACTTGGCCCGACAAAAAATGCTGCTTGCAGCGGTATTTGGGAAACAGGTCGGATCCCTGCTAGGTCCCATTATAGTCAAGGCCATTTCCACCTATGCTGGGTGCAATGAACTCCAGCAGGCTGTTCCTCTACCGGAACAGTTTAGCGCTACTGTAAAACTAGCCTAAGTGACAAAAGTATGTGAACTTTTAGGATCAGCAGATAATTTGGAGATGAAATTAGGTGTTTTCAATCACTGGGATGACAATCAGGTGCGAGTGGCAACCTGTTTTATTTAAAGAACATCTATCAAAGTCTGATCTTCACAACATGTTTATGGAAGTGTTTAGGCCCCTTTACACTGCTCAAGCGCTCCTTGCCAAAAATCGTCTGCTTGTCGGCGGATCTCCTTCACATTATGGGTTAATGCCATCGCTTGTCCCCATACAGAATCTTTGTTTCCTGGCAGCAGAGGATGTTTAGATGGCACGATCTGCTGCCGGCAAATGATGATTTAGGTGACCTGACGAATGATCATAATACCTGATGAACGAGCGTTTTGCTCATTCATCAGGTAATCGTTGGCACCTCTATAGCGGCAGATTATGAACAAATGTATGATCGCTCGTTAGCGATACCCCACCCTAACGTCAGGTAGTCTAATGGGGGTTTTCATCATGAACAATTTCTCATCAGGCTGGAAAAAGGTGACAAAACCATTTGTTTTGCATCCCGTGATTTTCCCTTCCGCAGGTCTCTTCCGCAAAAAGGACAAGTATAGGACATCTTCTGGGTTTTCTTTGCGGGGCCGTGGAACGGACATATGGATGTGGACAGCACACCGCGTCCTGTCCGCATCTTTTGCAGCCCGATTGAAAAGAAAGGATTAGTTTCCGATCTGCAAGAAAGGCAGATCGGATGCAGACAAAAAATACGGCCATGAGCATGAGGCCTTAACTGGTACTAGTCAGTTGTCCATCTAGTCATTCATTTCCAGGAGGGATAAAGGAGGAACTGCACAATGCAGAGGCACAAGAAAAGGTGGACTTGGTATCCTCTTTAAAGGGATTGTCCGCAGTAGGGCTCTTTCACATCACTTCTAATCCATCAGAAGAACAGAAAAATAAAAAAAGTGGATCCGTTATTTTTGAGCATCAGTTTGCACTAAAAATACTGATAAGGGGGCATTATTCTGTGTTGGGGGCACATAAGGGGCACCATATTTTTGTTGGGCGGACCATAAGGGGCCTGTAGTTTTGGGGGCACATAAGGGGGCACTATAATTTGTTTGGGGGTACGTAAGGAGGCATTATTCTGTGTTGGGATCTCATAAGGGGCACCATATTGTGTTGTGTCTTTCTTTGAGCATCAGTTATGATCAGTTTTGTGTCCCTTCAGTCAGAGACCAGTTATCAGGGAGAGTTCACATCACTGTTTCATTTTCCGTTCTTCTTATCTGTCAGAAGAACGGGAAAAAAACAGGATCCTGTAAAATAGCGGATACTGCGCATCAGTTATGCACTTTTGGCATCCGATTGAGCCATTTCCGTTAGAGATCCCTTTTTTTTTTACATGGAAAAAAAGGTACTGCATGTAGGACTTTATTTCCCATGAAAAATAACTGATCTGTAATGTAAGTGACTCAAACTGATGATAACTGAAACTCAAAATAACTGATCCTCTTTTTTTCCGCAGCCTGCCAGAGTTCATTGGGCAGGGTGTTGCCGTTTTCCGGCATGAGTGCCAGCTTTTGTCCGGACAAAAATCATTGGTGAAACAGCTTGCTGAATCAGGCTACCGCTCATGTGAACGTAGCCTAAAGAAGATCCATATGGCTACAGGCGCGACCTACACTACTGTGCAAAATTTCAAGCAGGTGTGAAAAAAAATTCTGCAGAGTAAGAGAAGTGTTAATAGTTCAAATTTATTCTGCAGCATCTATTCCCCACCCTGCCTAAAACTTTTGCACAGTACTGTATATGAGTTGACTTTACTTGACTGTAGCTCCAACCTTTGAAGGTTTTTCTCCCTCTCCACCTTTAATCCCATCATTCTCTCATTTATTGCAGACCAGCGCCTTCTCCCTGGGTGAGGAGAGTCCAGCGGGACAGGCCTTCCTGAAGTATAAAGATGCCCTTTCTCTGGACCCCAATGAGTGGCGATACAATTTTCACGTAGGCCGACATTTGTTGCTACGGAAACAAAACAAAGAAGCCCTGATGTTCTTACAGAATTCACTGGCGCTGCGGCCAGCTTCTCCCATTGCCAGGTGACGTCATGTTTTCCTTCTGCTCCTCCTCTGCGTGACATGAGCGTGTCATCTATTTATCCAGCACGGTTATACTTGGCTCCATACGCCGCACATTTTTCAGCATTCTGAATGTAGTGCAGTGGTACATACAGATGTAGCGGTGTGAGGGCAGGGACATTTTACTATGATTACACCGCTGCAAGACTCTCTACAGTGACAAAATTCAGTCATTAGTTTTTTCCAAGTACCAAATATTTTTTTTTTTTTAATCAAAAATTAAAGGGGTTGTCTAACAAAAACAAGGCCTTTCCAGATGGGAGTCACTGGGGTGATCAGTGGTCTCTGCAGGGCAGGGGTACACCTAGCCTTTCTGATGCCTGAGGCGAAAACCTAACCCCTTTGCCATATTGAAAGTGCTCAT
>ONZH01028355.1:0-21564 GCA_900303285.1 Rhinella marina
GGCGGAGAGGAGGCGGAAGAGGAAGAGGAGGAAATGGCAAGTGATCCTTCTGGTGGGGGCAGTGACGTCATGCCTATTCAGAGTCTGGCACACATGGCTGACTTCATGCTGGGCTGCTTTTCCCGGGACACACGTGTTGTCCGGATAGTGGAGAACAAACTGTACTGGGTCTTCGCAATCCTGGACCCCCGGTATAAAGATAACGTCTCCTCTTTTATTCCGGTAGAGGAGAGGACGAATCGATTGCTGGAATACCAGAGGGAACTCGGGCAGAACATGATGGAGATTTTCCCACCCACCATCGCTGGCGGCATAGAGGAGAACACTCTCCAAGGTGTGGGACACGTTCATGGCACCCCCTCGTGCAACTTCCATCACTGCGGGGCCCGCTATCAGCAGGAGGGACAAGTATCGGCGGATGTTGCGGGAGTACCTGGCAGACCGTACCCCTGTCCTCCCCGATCCCTCGGCGTCCTACACTTACTGGGTCTCCAAGTTGGACACGTGGCTGGAACTGTCCCTGTACGCCTTGGAGGTGCTTGCCTGCCCTGCCGCCAGCGTGCTATCAGAAAGGGTGTTCAGCGCAGCCGGGGGCATTATAACCGATAAGCGCAGCCGCCTGTCAACCGACAGTGCCGACAGGCTGACGCTAATCAAAATGAACAGCAAGTGGATTGACCCGGACTTTGCTTCTCCAACAGTGGAAAGCAGCCCAAAAGTGGAAGTGCCATCTGTATGAAGTGCCATTTCCTCCTCCACCTCCTCCTCCTCCTCCTTAACCGCCGTAGAATTGCTCCGTAAATAAAAAAAATTATATATTTATGGCTCACCTCTTGGGCCTCCACATAATTTTTAAGAGGTCTCACCTCTTTGGCCTCCACATAATTTTTAAGAGGTCTCACCTCTTGGGCCTCCCACAAAATTTTTACGAGCGTCTCACCTCTTGGGCCTCCACATAATTTTAAGAGGTCTCACCTCTGGGGCCTCCACATAATTTTTAAGAGGTCTCACCTCTTGGGCCTGCACATAATTTTTATCGAGGTCTCACCTCTTGGGCCTCCACATAATTTTTAAGAGGTCTCACCTCTTGGGCCTCCACATAATTTTTAAGAGGTCTCACCTCTTGGGCTTCCACAAAATTTTTAAGAGGTCTCACCTCTTGGGCCTCCACAAAATTTTTAAGAGTCTCACCTCTTGGGCCGCCACATAATTTTAAGAGGTCTCACCTCTTGGGCCTCCACATAATTTTTAAGAGGGTCTCACCTCTTGGGCCTCCACATAATTTTTAAGAGGTCTCACCTCTTGGGCCTCCACATAATTTTTAAGAGGTCTCACCTCTTGGGCCTCCACATAATTTTTATCGAGGTCTCACCTCTTGGGCCTCCACATATATTTTATCGAGGTCTCACCTCTTGGGCCTCCACATAATTTTTAAGAGGTCTCACCTCTTGGGCCTCCACATAATTTTTAAGAGGTCTCACCTCTTGGGCCTCCACAAAAATTTAAGAGGTCTCACCTCTTGGGCCTCCACATAATTATATCGAGGTCTCACCTCTTGAGCCTCCACATAATTTTTAAGAGGTCTCACCTCTTGGGCCTCCACATAATTTTTAGAGGTCTCACCTCTTGGGCCTCCACATAATTTTTTAAGAGGTCTCACCTCTTGGGCCGCCACATAATTTTAAGAGGTCTCACCTCTTGGGCCTCCACATAATTTTTAAGAGGTCTCACCTCTTGGGCCTCCACATAATTTTATCGAGGTCTCACCTCTTGGGCCTCCACATAATTTTTCGAGGGCTCACCTCTTGGCCTCCATATAATTTTTTCGAGGGCCTCACCTCAAGCTAACTTTGCGCCACTCATTAAAATAATTTTCACAACAAGGACCTAAGAGCCCTCGATGGGAGAGCTTTGTGTGGGGGCCTGTTATAGGGAAGAGATGCGGCCCTGCGGGCTCTTAGCCTGCCTTCTCCATGAGCCTCGTGGCCAGCCCACGGCCTCTTCCTGCCTTTTGCAGTCCTACGCATCCCTCAACATCCCACTGCTTTACCTGCTAGACATGACACTGGGCCAGGTGGGTCACTGACATCTCAAGCGCCAACAATTTGGGCATTTTTAAGGCTTCTGCATGTGTTTGAGTGTTTTTACATTTTAAAGAAGACATGTCTGACCACACGATCTCACACACACACACAATGACAATTAGGGGTGGGGTCTATTTGCTTTCCCCTTTGCCTATGCCATCTGTGGTTGTCATAGCAACGTTATTTTTAAGGGGTGCAGAATTTTATCTTCTTTTTGGTCTAGTTTGGCTTGGGGTCCATGGCAATGTAGAGGAAAGAAGGTTCCTTGTACGTCTCACTTTACAGAGAGGTTACATTGTCTTTGGAGTGTATTGTTGAGAGGCTGTGATAGTGGCGTAATAGTGCGACTTGGGCGCGTTATATGCACCCAGACATGCTTCCCCTGCTGTCCCAGTTGCATTCCAGCAGTGTTGGCATCCTTTTCTGAGGTTTCAGGGTGGACTTGGTGACCTCCAAGTGGTCGAATTGAGATTTCCAAGTGGCGAGCATTTTTTTCCCATAGACTTTAATGGGATTCGATATTCGGTCGAATAGTCGAATTTCGCGGTCTATTCGAATCGAATTTCGAACTTTCGAATATTTCACTACTCGCTCATCTCTAGTAATTAGTGCAGCTAAAATGAACTAATGTTTGTGATTTCTATTGCTAATATTTACATTTTTGCCTTTAGAGGGTTCTTTGCCAAGAACCTTAATGTCGGATGTTGAACATCAATGGCCATATTAGTGAGAAGTTCGGACAATGTCAGGACAGAACTCACCATAACTGATGTCAATACTTTCTACCAGATGTCTCAACCTCCTCCTACCCTATTTACTATCACTGTTTCTTTTAGGGTGTTGTCCTACCATAAGAACTTATCCCCATCTTGTAAGTAGGGGACATGTACTGAATCAGTGAGAGTCCAAAATCTGGGACCCTCACCAATAAGAATAAAGTCCCAATCCACTCATCTCTATGGGATTACCAAAGAGGAGCGAATTTCAGTGCTTGGCTATCTCCTACAGTCCCGTAAAGTTGAGTGGAGAGACATCGTGCATAGGTGAACACCATTCACTCTCGGTACTCCAGCACCTCATTTTTGTGATCGGCGGAGGTCCTAGCAGTCAGACACACCCTGATCAGATATTTATTCCCTAACCTGTGGTTAGGGGTGTGTTCTTACGGTGGGACAACCTGATTTAAGCAGATAACTTTACAATGTACTGTATTACTTTATTCTTATACACAGGCATTCTTGTTCTCAATATTTTCATGCATTGACTTGCAAATCACATGCTATTATCTTTTGTCTTGATCTATGAGTAAAACAAAAAAAGTCTCGTTTTCTTCAGTTCTAAAAAAGTTTTAATTAATAACTAGAAAACACAATCTATTAAGATCGAGGGATGTTATATAACTACCCATAAAAGTGTAATTCACTCTGCCAATTCTTATTGATGTGTGCCAGATGATTATTAATTCATCATATTTACCCTAGTGAACATGTCCTTTGGGCCATTACACAGCTAGAAACAAACTGATTCAGAATTCATGTGCTGTATCTATGTAATATGCATCTACTTTGAACTGTGGAAGTAACTCCCTGGAGTCTTAATAAAATGTAGGGCATTCCTGCAAATTAACATCATTTTAAGGGAGAAAGGCATGCACTTTTCAAATGGAAAATATGTTGAGAATATATTGTATATGCCCCAGCAGTTTAGAAAATATCATTCACATATCAAAATGGCCTTTACTAAAGTAATAAGATAAAAATGTGAGTGTTTGACAAAGAATATATAACATTTACAAAGCAATTTAGGTTCTGTTCACATCTATGTTGCAGAGTCTCCTAAGTACCCTTTTTTGTAGATTCCATCACAAAAAGTTAGAAATAACCGGCGCTGGATTTTTCCATGAAACCATTCAGGACTGGGCCATTTTCCATTTTTACTTTTCCATTTTTTACTCCTTGCCTTCCTGGAGCCATAACTTTTTTATGGAGTTCCCTTTGCTTTATATAGTTTTTATTTTTTTCCTTTCATCACCATTATTTGACCCCCCTAAGTTGTTTTATTTTTTTTTTGATAGCTATATCTATAGAGCTGTGCGAAGGTGTATTATTTTTGCGGGGCTATCTGCAGTTTTCAATGATACCATATTGGGGTGTGTATGACATTTTAATCATTTTTATTCATTTTTTGGGGAGGTGAAGCAACAAAAAAATTGAGAATTGGACATTTAGATTTTTTTCTGTTATGCTGGTCTCCATATGCGATAAGTATTTTTTTTATATTTTAATAATATGGGTGTTTTGGGATGAGGTGATGTCAATTTTCTTATTTATTTTTATTTTAATTATGGATGGGTTTTTTTTATAGTTTTTTTATATCTTTGTTTCTTTTTTTTTTTACTACTTTTTAAAAGTTCCCCTCGGGACCATGAACATGTGATCATCAGATCATGAATTATCATTGCAGTTTATGGGAACTGTGCTCCTATGGAGCGCTGTCCCGGGGAAGGTCATAGGAACATAGCTGTGGCAGGCCCAGATTCTTCTGAGGGGCAAGCTTGACACAAGGAATGAATGGCTCTCCCCATCGCTGCTAGGGGGAACAATTCAAGCCCCGGGAGTGCGGTGCTCCCAGGGAAATCCATATTATATGCTGTTGCCATAACTCAACACGGCTTCTGAAGGGTTAAATGTCTGCGATCAACATTATCATTGATTGCAGACATTAGCCCTGCTGTGTAAAATAGCAGTAGCATGGAAGCTATGACACCCACTGCACTTGTGAATGGGTAAAATATTTAAACCCTGTACATTTTGTACAGCAACAGTTCTGAAAGGTTAAAATAGTGGACATTATGGCAGAAAAAGAATGCAACTAATATAGTCAATAGGGTCTGTTCTATGCCATTAGCATCTGTCATATAATGATCTGGAAATGCCATCAATTTTGTTGTTCTGCACCTATGACAGAAAAGAACAGCTAAATTGACCAGCAGAGATGAGTACAGAGCCTTACTGTGAAAAACAATCTTAACCCCTTCCCGACCAGCGCCGTACTGCGGGACGTAATTTGCCGCCCAGCACCGTACATGTATTGCGCGGCGGACACCCGGTCCCCGGGCTAAATTGCTGGTGAACCGGGGTATGATGGCTGCACTGCCCGGCAGGCAGCCATCCTAGGTAATGGCAGGGGGCGGTATTTCCATCCCCCTGAAGCTCCCGTCGCTGCGATTGGCCGGTTTCCAAAGACCGGCCCATCGCAGCTCCAGGAAGTAATCGGAGCTGCAGGGGGAGCTGGGGGGGGTCATCCCAAGGGGACAGGTGCTGAACAAGTCAGCACCTGTCGTTCCCGAGGTCAGGCAGGGGACTTTAGTGTTTTGGGTCCCCTGCCAGCGCTGCCATTGGCTGGAGCAACGCTCCAGCCAATGGCAGCGCTACAGCTGCACAGCAAGAGGCAGTACCTTCCTGCATGCAGCCATTCTAGCTGGTGACTGCATGCAGAGAGGTTCTGTCCTTTTCTGTGTGCTGTTGGCTTGCTGGGACTTGTGGTGCACCACCACTGCGCTCCAACCTTTTTCCTGCTGAAAAGAAGAAGAAAAGAAGAAAAGAGGAAGAAAAGAAGAACAGAAGAAAAGAAGAAGTTACAGATCCCTAACCTACCCTCCGTCCCTGTCCCCTCCCGCCCCCCCTCCCATCCTTTTTTTTACGGACGCCGTACGGGGGTGCTCTTTCCAAAATGGGGTCACTTCTTGGGGTTTTTAATTTCTGGGGACCTCTGGAAATTTTTAAATGAGACATGGCAATAAAAAAATGCCATGTCTGTTAATTCTGGCCTGCAAAATCCATATTTTGCAGTTTGCTTCTAGTGTCTGCTGTGCGCCCATACAGCAGGCTACGAGCACATATGGGGTGTTTCCTGAATGGGGAGAAAATGGGGATCACATAGTGGGGTGCATTTTCTCCTTTAACCCCTTGTAAATATGAAAAATTGGGATCTGCTAGTAATTTTTCATTTTCACAAATGTGTGCTTTGAAATGTTTGACAAGAGTTTCTGCCTTCTGTGAGACACCGGTTTGCAAAAAAGTAACCTTTCTACCACATAAATGTTCGTACGGGGGTGCCCTTTCCAAAATGGGGTCACTTCTTGGGGTTTTTAATTTCTGGGGACCTCAGGAAATTTTTAAATGAGACATGTCAACTAAAAAACCATGTCTGTTAATTCTGGCCTGCAGAAGCCTCTAGCGGCCTGCTATGCGCCCATACAGCAACATGGGGTCACTTTTGGGGGTTCCCACTGTAGGGCCAGCTCAGGGGGTCTTCATGTGCAACATAGCTCCCAATTATTCCAGCTAATTCCGCTCTCCAAAAGCCATATGGTGCTCCTTCCACTGTGAAGCCTGCTGTGCGCCCATACATTAGTTTTTGTGCATATATGGGGTGTTTCTGTAAACTCCAGAATCGGGGTAATAGATTTTGAGTTTTGTTTTGTTGTTAACCCTTGATGTGTTTCATGGAAATTGGATTATAATTTAAAATCTGCTAAAAAAAGTGAAATTTTTAAATTTCATTCCAATTTTACGTCAATTCTCATGGAACACATAAAGGGTTAACAAAGTTAGTAAAATCAGTTTTGTATAGCTTGAAGGGTGTATTTTCTAAAATGGGGTGATTTATGGGAAGTTTCCACTATGTAAGCCCCACAAAGTGACTTCATATCTGAACTGCTCCTTAAAAAAAAATGGGTTTTGGAAATCTACTAAAAATTTTAAGATTTGCTTCTAAACTTTGAAGCTTTCTAACATCCGAAAAAACTAAAATGTAATTTTCAACACGATCCAAACATAAAGTAGACATATGGGGAATGTAAAATAATAACTATTTTTGGAGGTATTACTATGTATTTTAAAAGTAGAGAATTTGAAAATTTTCAAATTTTTCCAAATTTTTGGTAAATTTGGTTTTTTTTTTATAAATAAAAATGAAATATTTTGCCCCAAATTTACTACTGTCGTGAAGCACAATATGTGACGAGAAAACAATCTCAGAATGGCCTAGATAAGTAAAAGCGTTCCAAAGTTATTACAAAGTGAAACATGTCAGATTTGCAAAAAATGGCCTGGGCAGGAAGGTGAAAACAGGCCCAGGGTTGAAAGGGTTAAACATTAAATAAGCAGGTGTTTTAAGGGGTCGCCAGGATACGTAATCAATATCTGATCACTGAAGGTCCAACACTCTGGACCCTTGTCGATTAGCCATTTTAGAGGTGCCTCTCCAGGTGCTCCTTTTTTATGATTCATTTTCTTACTATGTAGGCTAAACAAACTCATTATTGTGCTTCTCAATATAGTTAAAGCAACAGTATTCCTAACAAGTATCGGTCTGAGTTGCCTTGTGCTCTACAGTAAAATACATCCTGGGGGCACATTTTTTTCTGTAGAAGCAAGTTTCTCTTCTGTACTGAAGACCCAGTCAGTATCCTGCTGAGTATCCTGCTATCCAGTATCCTGCTGACTGGCCTTGCACTAGGGCTCTCTTAGTTATGTGAGCCGGGAACTCATGCACCCACAGTGGCAAGCAGCAACAAATGCTGCAATATAATTGATAAAGGGAGTCCCCTCAGTGACTTTGAGAAGGTGGGTTACTGGGAAAAGAAGATGCTGGTTGACCTGTCTTGAAGTCAACACAGCCACCCGGTGCATTTATACTTAAAATTGGGTAACTTGTTAAAAAATCTACTTAGTTTTTTTAATATGAACTATGGCTAGTTGAGATGTTTACACTGAATATCTGTAATGCATATAGTGCAGTCAGTCTACTGTATAATGTGTTACTTGTGCTGGTGTTGTGGAGGAATGGGGGCAGACCCTTGCTCAGGGGCCAACAGGGGTGTTCACCTGTTCCCCGTGGGCCAGTCTGAGCTGTATAGACTGGATGAGATGCTGTATGTAATGTAGTCAGTTTACTGTGTCATCTATCACTTGTGCTGGGGAAGCGGACTGGTACTGTGAACAGTTAAGCAATTTGAAGATGAAATCATCTCTTAAAAGCATAAAGTTAATACACTGATATTACTTTTCAACATTTAAGCTACATCAGTGTATTATTTTGGTTTTGTAGAATTTTACAGTGAAAAGGGGAAAGAAGTACCTTTCAAAAGTATGGGAACCAAAGGAGATTTAAGCGTTAAGATAACTTTGATCAAGGTCTTAGACCTTAAATAGCCTGTTAGGGTTAAGGTTTGTTCACAATCATCATTCAGAAATGATAGGTGATACAAATCTCTAGGCTTTATAAATACCCTGACTCCTCTAACCTTGTCCGAAAAACAGGAGCCATGGGTTATTCTAAGCAGTTTCCTAAAACTCTGAAAATGAAAATGTTTAGTCTTCAAAGCAGGAGAACTCTATGCAAAGATTGCCAAGAATTGTCAGGTTGCCATTTCCTTAGAAAAGGAAAATTTCATAGACAGCTGTTCGTAGGATTGACCTTGATAGACCTTCAGAAAGATTTAGTAGACTGTGGAGTTGTGGTACATTGTTCTACTGTTCACAGACACCTGCACAAATATGGCCTTCATGGAAGAGTCAGGCGAAAAAGGGGCACATCATGTCATGAAAAGAACACCTCTCCAACTATTAAGCATGGGGGTGGATCAATCTTGCTTTGGGGTTGTGCTGCAGCTAATGGCATTGGGAACATTTCACAAGTAGAGGGAAGAATGGATTCAATAAAATTTCAGTAAATTCTAGAAGCAAACATAATACCAACTGTAAAAGGCTGACATTGAAAAGAGGATTGCTTCTACAAATGATCCTAAACAGACTTCAAATTCCACAATAGACTACCTCAAAGGCACAAGATGAAGGTTTTATCATGGCCTTCACTGTCCCCTGATCTGCACATCATTCAAAACCTGCAACCCTCAAACGAACAATGCATGCAAGACAGCCTAGGAATCTCACGGAACTGGAAGACATTTGCAAAGAAGAACGGATGAAAATCCCTCAAAAAGAATTGAAAGTCTCTTGGTTACTATGAAAATAATTTACAAGCTGTGATACTTGCCAAAAGGAATGCTTCCGGTCCTTTTACTTTTTTTGTTATTTTGAAAGTGTAAAAGATGAAAATAAAAAATAATTTTTGCTTAAAATACAAAGGGAATGTGTCATCTTTAACTTTATGCCTTTTGGAGATCATTTAATCTTCAACTTGCTTAACTGTTCACAGTAACCGTAATTTTGACCAGGGGTGCCCATAAAAAAACAAAATCTGTATGATTATGTTACTGCTGCCCCTTGCTGTCCTGGGTGCCACCATGTCATTTCAAGGAGAGATACACTGAAAACACAATCAATATTTTTGAGCTGCATAAATCTGCATAAATTAAAGAATAAAAGAATATAAAGCTCATGGTTTTTATGCTCTTCATGTGTTGTTCATGCCATTAACTGACGTCTTTCACAGTAAACTGTTAAATTAATCTTGTGATTTCATCTGCCAAAGAACATTAAAAATCATTCATCAAATGCCAAAAATGTCACCTTAATAGTGATGTGATAAATGGTTCCCTATAACAATTAATTATTCCATCTTGTTTAGCTAACAGCAACACCCAAATGTAATTCCAATTTCAACTGCATGGCAAAACTTGGCAAAAGGGTAGACAGTACTAATACATATTCTATTGCAATCAGATTTTATTCGTATATTACATTTATCAGCTTATGCTATACACTAACCACATAAAACATTGCCACAGACATTGGAACCTTAGACAGCAAAATAATATTTAGGGTGGTTTCACACATGGGCATGCATTGTCTCTCATATCAGCCACCAATGCCTCCAATATCAGCCCCCATGCCTCCAATATCAGCCCCCAATGCCTCCAATATCAGCCCCATGCCTCCATCAGCCCCCAATATGAGCCCCCAATGCCTGTATCAGCCCCCAATGCCTCCATCAGCACCCAATATGAGCCCCCAATGCATGTATCAGCCCCCAATGCCTGTATCAGCCCCCAAGCCTCCATCGGCACCCAATATGAGCAACCAATGCATGTATCAGCCCCCAATGCCTGTATCAGCCCCCAAAAAATGCTGTTCATGATACCAAACTTAGGAAGATTCAATAATATTTTCTTTAGAGATCTAAGAGATCCATAGAAGGGATTAAAACTATATCAGGAATGTCAACCATCGAAACCCAAAAGCAGTCTCCAGGGAGATTTTTGGACACTGTTCATGGTATGGTAAGGGTGCCTTCACACATTGCAGATTTTGATGCAGATAATTTCTGAAACTGAAATTCTACAAAGTCTGCTGCATGCGCATAAATATAGCATAAGATTTAAGATTCAATTGGTTCGCATTGTTGGGGTCATCTATGAATTTTAGCCATGTTGTCGAGAAAAAAAACAAAAAAACAAACAAAACAGAGGTTAGAAATCTTTATGTGCATATCTGTGAAGATGAAGTTTTACTTTGCTTATGACTATGTACAGTGATTTCCACATACAGCCATGGATTAAGCAGATCACTGAAAACAGCAAAGAAGCGACTTCATGTGCATTTAATTTTTGACAATAAGGGTGCCCCCACACATGGCAGAAATCTTCAACATCAAGACTTCCCCCACTTTTTCTTATGGAACTGAATATTGCTTATTCCTGTGTTATGTTTTGATGCAAAAATACATTCTGTAGTATAAATAATGTTTTGTTGCAGATTTCCAGTTTGAGAATCTCTCCAGTCCATTCTGTAGTAGAAAACGTTGCAGAAAAATCCGCAACAAATTTCGGCTGGATTTTGTTGCAAATTTTTCTGCAGAATTTTCTACTGCAGAATCAATTTCCCATCCCATACATAGAAGGAGAGATTCTCATACAGGAAATTAGCAACACAATCTGCACCATAATTCACATCAAACAATTCAGTAACTTTGTAAAAATCTGCACCTGCGGATTTCCGGCCAATAAAATCCCCCACACTCTAATGCTTCTTTTATAAATCATGGTAAGCGCTTGGAACCCCCCCATAACCAGCATTCACCTATATACTATATAGGAATGTACACAATTGTCTCTCACATAAATGATACAAGCTAGATTTGATTTAGCATCATTTAGAAATTTTGTGGGCCAATAAATCAAAATTTCAGTTATACGATCGATGTTTGATATATTTTGTAAATCCATGTTCATTTTATACCCTACAGATTATATATATATATATATATATATATATTTTATATACATATATACCGTATTTTTCGCTTTATAAGACGCACTCTTACACACACACACATACCCCCAAAAGTAGGGGGAAAATTGCTGTGTGTCTTATAAAGCGAATACAAGTAAGTGCTTCCATTATGGAAGCGCTCACTTGTATGTATCAGGAGCCGGGACCCCCATCAGACCTCAGATCAGCCCACCCAGCCCCATAAGGATAAAATAAAAACCTCTCTTACCTCTCCTGCGCCACGGCTCCGCTCCGCTCCAGTGTTCCTCTGTCTTCTCCGGGCCAGCTCTGCACTGTCCTGACCGCGTACAGGGGACAGTAGAGGAGAAGACAGAGGAGCGCCGGAGCGGAGCCATGGCACAGGAGAGGTAAGAGAGGTTTTTATTTTATCCTTATGGGGCTGGGTGGGCTGATCTGAGGTCTGATGGGGGCACAGTCGGGTAATATTGGGGCTAATGGGCTGATCTGAAGTCTGATGGGGTAGAGAGGGCTGATATGGGGGCTGATCTGAGGTCTGATGGGGCAGAGTGGGCTGATATTGGGGGCACAGTGGGCTGATATGGGGGCATAGTGGGCTGATCGGAGGTCTGATGGGGGCAGAGTGGGCTGATATGGGGCACAGTGGGGAGATATGGGGGCTGATCTGAGGTCTGATGGGGGCAGAGTGGGCTAATATGGGGGCACAGTGCGGTGATATGGGGGCTGATCTAAGGTCTGATGGGGCACAGTGGGCTGATATAGGGGCACAGTGGGCTGATCTGAGGTCTGATGGGGCACCGTGGGCTGATATGGGGGCTGATCTGAGGTCTGATGGGGTTCTGACATGGAGGGCTGATATGGGGGTCTGATGTGATGTCCTTAAATGTATGGTGGGTCTGATATCAGGTGTGATGAAAAATATTTTTTTTTATTTTCCTACTCTAAAATCTGGGGTGCGTCTTATCATCAGGTGCGTCTTATGAAGCGAAAAATACGGTATATATTTTATATTTTGTTATTACATGACATAATTGACATTTCTTTGACAATTTCATATTTAACTAGGTCAGAATATTGGACTATTTTAGGGGAATAATTTGACAACTGTAGCAAGTAAGTAATGTGCAGTGATGTGGATTGGATGACGCATTTCAAAATACTGGCATCAGCTCCTGTATAACTGTAGCACTATACAGTGTAGGCTCAAATCAGCGATGACTAAGTGCAGAAGAACTGTAAAATAAGATGTTGAAAGAAGTTGTTTTTTGTCACTTGATATATTTCAAACTGGCAAAAGTGGTTTGAGTCATAGGAAATTGTCCATTAACACCCATTATGATCTTCTATTGACTAGCAAACATTGTCTGGAATGTGCCTGTGAAGGTTCTCATTCTTCCAGGTCATGGTATATCAGTACTAATAAGTCAGAGCCGCAGGACTTGCTTTTTCTTTTCTTAAAAACATTTCAATAGTCATCGACTGGCTTTTTCAATTAGAAAACCAAATGGATCACTAGTGAAACGTATTCAAGAAAAACATACAAGTCGAGTCTCCCTGACTTATAAATACTGATATGTATTAGCCACACAATATACAGAGAAAACTCTATAAAATAACTCCTGTATTCGGATCAGATTCCCTGTGTTTTCAGTTCCACCATATATCATATAAACCCAATTCCAAAAAAGTTGATTCGCTACGTAAATAGATGTGAATAAAAACAGATTGACTCATATTTTATTCACAGTGGATCATAAAACACATATCAGATGTTGAAAGTGAGACATTTTGCCATTTAATGAAAACAATTAACTAATTTAGAACTTGATGGCAGCAATGCATCTCAAAAAAAGCTGGGGTACGGGCAACAAAAGACTGGAGAAGTAAATTGCACTAACAGAAAACAGCTGGAGGAGCAACTGGGTGTAAAAAGGAGCATGTTGGAGAGGCAGAGTCTATTAGAAACAAAGAAGGGTAGAATTTCACTGATCTGCAAAAAACTATGTCTAAAATTGTGGAACAATTTCAGTAAAATACTCATCAGTATAAAATTGTGAAGAGTTTGAAAATCCCACCACCTACAACACATATCATCAAAATATCATTTGGAGAAATCCAAGTGCACAAGAGACAAGGCCGACTGTCAATACTGGATGCTGGTGATCTACCGGCCCTTGGGCAGGATTAAAAAAAAGGCATGATCCTGTGCTGGAAATCACTGCATGAGCTCAAGAGCACTTCCAGAAATCTTTGTCTATGAACACAGTTCACCATGCTATACACACATGCACGCTAAATAATGTAAATTATGAAAACAAGAAGCCATAGGTCAACACGAAACACAAATGTCCCCATCTTCTGTGAACCAAAGCTCACTTCAAATGGGCTGAGACAAAACAGAAAAAATGTTCTGTGGTCAGATTAATCAAAATATTTTTTTTTTCTTTTTAGAAACCACAGATGCCATATCCTGTGGACTCAAGAGAAGCGGGACTATCTAGCTTGATATCAGTACACAATTCAAAACCCTGCATCTCTGATGGCATGGGGTTGCATTAGTGCCTATGGCGTGGGCAGTTAACACATCAGGAAAGACCCTATCAATGCTGGACAATATATAAAGGCTTTACAACTACATATGCTCCCATTCAAACAACATCTATTTCAGGAAAAGCCCTGCATATTTCAGTAAGATTATGCCAAACAATATACTGCGTCCATCAAAACAGCATGGCTTTGCAGAAGAAGAGCCCAGGTGCTTAATGTCTTGCCTGCAGTTCAGACCTTTCCCCAATAGAAAACATTTAGTGCATCATGAAATGAAACATCTGACAAAGAAGACCCAGGATTGTTGAATAGCTAGAATCCTACATGAGACAAGAATGGAACAACATTTCTCTCCCAAAACTCCAGCAAATGGTCTCCTCACTTTCCAGATGTTTACAGGCTGTTAAAAGAATACCGGAAGCTATACAATGTTCCAACATTTTTTAATAAATAAATAAGTTATTTTTTTTTCATGAAATGGTTAAATGTCTCACTCTCACATCTGATATGTGTTCTATGGACTATTGTGAATAAAATATGGGTCTATGAGATTTTGAAATCATTGTATTCTGTTTTCATTTACATTTATTTACATTTTACACAGTGACCCAATTTTTTTTGGAATTGCGGTTGTATATACTGACCAACTTTTTTGAGAAGACCACCTAACTAAAAGACCACTTTTCAATGCAAGTTTGAGTGGCTGCCTTCAACAAGTTTCACAGTTTACTGACATACTTGAAAAGTAATGAGCAGCTCTCAAAAGGGAGTATCTGGAGATAGTCTTGTCTGAGAAAAATGTCACTAAAAAAGCTGAAGCAGATGTGTGCCAATCAGCCTGGTACAGCTAATAATTCTACAATATTGTCAAGCACCTTTGTAAAACATGTTTTCTCTTCAGACAACAGCAGTTTAATGACTAAATACATATGCTACCTTTCATATGTTCATACATTGAATCCTGTTTCTCCTGCTGGGATGTTGAAAGACTGATCTAAGAAGTTTTCGATATTTTTCTATAATTACATAAATCAAAGTTATATAACTAAACACATAAATAATGTTGAAGAGGTTGGAAAAGAGGTGTTCATAGAATAGAGTTGGTTCTGTAGCAAATAACAAACTGACCCCCTCATTTTGTCTCTTGCATATGCCACACAAAATTAAAAGGTGTTTGTTTCCCACTACAAGTCCTTTCCATGATCTTTGGTTCTATTTCTCATTCTTCTATCTGTAAACAATGGAGGAAACATACTAATCAAACTGGGAATTCTGGGAAATGTGCACCAAAACAATAAAAATATGCAACAGGGCCTGCCACCTACTATGCCCCAGAAGGGCTTGTTATGTGGCAGAAGGGCTTTTAGGACCCTGTATGATTACTACCTCTATAGCTAAATCTCTGAAAGTAGGCTCTATAAATATAGAGGTAACAAATAAAGCAACACAAACATTACTGCAGAGCAACACTGGCCCAAAGTTTTTAAAAACATTTACAAACATAAACTAAGTGTAAGTATGAAGAGATCACACGTCTAAAATTGGACCAGCATAATTCACACTCTTACTGTCGTTGACTGTAGTGTTAAAAACGTTTGCTTGTCAGAATGAAACTTTATATAATATTATCGCGTCTGCTCAAAACTACTGCCAGCTAGAGCAAGAGAATAATGAATAGAACATGACTGTTTATGTAACCTATAGATACAGTGGGGAAAAAAAAGTATTTATTCAGTCACCAATTGTGAAAGTTCTCCCACTTAAAAAGATGAGAGAAGCATGTAATTGACATCATAGGTATACCTCAACTATGAGAGACAAAATGAGAAAACAAATCCAGAAAATCACATTGTCTGATTTGTAAAGACTTTATTTGCAAATTATGGTGGAAAATAAGTATTTGGTCACCTACAAAGAAGCAAGATTTCTGTCTCTCACAGACCTGTAATTTCTTCTTTAAGAGGCTCCTCTGTCCTCCACTCATTACCTGTAGTAATGGCACCTGTTTGAACTTGTTATCAGTATAAAAGACACCTGTCCACAACCTCAAACAGTCACACTCCAAATTCCACTATCGTGAAGACCAAAGAGCTGTGGAAGGACACCAGAAACAAAATTGTAGACCTGCACCAGGCTGGGAAGACTTAATCTGCAACGGCAAGCAGCTTGGTGTGAAGAAATCAACTGTGAGAGCAATAATTAGAAAATGGAAGACATATAAAACCACTGATAATCTCCCTCGTTCAGGGTCTCCACGCAAGATTGCACCCCGTGGGGTCAAAATGATCACAAGAACTGTGAGCAAAAATCCCAGAACCACACGGGGGGACCTAGTGAATGACCTGCAGAAAGCTGGGAACAACATTACAAAGGCTACCGTCAGTAACACACTACACCGCCAGGGACTTAGATCCTGCAGTGCCAGATGTGTCCCCCTGCTTAAGCCAGTACATATCCGGGCTAGAGAGCATTTGGATGCTCCAGTTTGCTAGAGAGCATTTAGATGTTCCAGAAGAGTATTGGGAGAATGTCATATGGTCAGATGAAACCAAAGTAGAACTGTTTGGTAGAAAAACAACTTGTCGTGTTTGGAGGAGAGTGAATGCTGAGTTGCATCCAAAGAAAACCATACCTACTGTGAAGCATGGGGGTGGCAACATCATGCTTTGGGGCTGGTTCACTGCAAAGGGACTAGGACGACTGATCCGTGTACATGAAAGAATGAATGGGGCCATGTATCGTGAGATTTTGAGTGCAAACCTCCTTTCATCAGCAAGGGCATTGAAGATGAAACGTGGCTGGGTCTTTCAGCATGACAATGATCCCAAGCACACTGCCAGGGCAACGAAGGAGTGGCTTTGTAAGAAGCATTTCAAGGTTCTGGAGTGGCCTAGCCAGTCTCCAGATTTCAACCCCATAGAAAACCTTTGGAGGGAGTTGAAAGTCCGTGTTGCCCAGCGACAGCCCCAAAACATCACTGCTCTAGAGATCTGCATGGAGGAATGGGCCAACATACCAGCAACAGTGTGTGCCAACTAGAGATGAGCGAATCATGCAAAAAATTATTTGCCGAACATTCGCCGAACTTTTCCTAAAGTTCGTATATTCGATGAATAGATTTGTTGTATTTGCGTACAAAATATACGTTATTATGTGCTATTTGTGAATATTCGCTCACTAATAACAAACGTTCATTTTTCAAAAGGTACGCAACTTTATACGCTTTTAATCTATACACTGTTGCGTACGAATATAAGTCTTGCGAATGCACGCACAACGCTAGGTCGTGGCGTACGAACCTCAGAGTCAGAGCGAATTTTGCAAGATGGCAATGGCAAGCAGGCGTTCGTGTCCATTCAGCTATGAAGAGCTAAAGTACATGGTCCAGAAAATGGACAAGCTGGGCTATGATAGCAGTGGCACCCATCAACACCCCCACCAAGAAAAAAATAAAATAGTGGAGCGGGTGATACAAGGCCTGCGCCATCACTGTCAGAGTGAGCGGACCCCGGGCCAGGTCCAGAGGAAGTGGTCGGACCTCAAATTGAAGTGCCCAGAGCGGCTAAGGCTGATCCGGGATGAGATACGAGAGGGTGAGTAATCAAAAATATTTGATAAGTAACATGTTAAAAAATTAGTATACTGTCTGTATTGTATATGTACCAGTGCCATTAAAGAAAACCGTATAGGACAACGTGGGAGTGCGCAGTGCACTGCAGCAATTTTCTTTCATGCTAGGCCACGCCTCTAACTCCACTCAAAGGCTAGGGCTACACGACGACATTTGTCGCATGACATTGTGTCGCACCAATGTCGCGCAACAATTTTTATAATGGAAGTCTATGGTGTCGCACTGCGACATGCTGCAACTGCGACACGACAGTCACAGAAAAGTCCATCCAGGATGGGTTTTTCTGCGACTGTCGTGTTGCAGTCGCAGCATGTCGCATGTCGCAGTCAACACCATAGACTTCCATTGTAAGAATTGTCTCGAACACTGTCGCGAGAGTAGTTGTGCACTATGTGTCGCACGACTTACTGTCACGCGACACATGTCGTCGTGTAGCCCTAGCCAAACAAGTGAAGGTATTCTCAGATACGTGCCCCTTCCCAGTAATTTGCCTTAGGCTACATTCACATATGTGGCATTGATCTGGCAGGCTGTTCCACGGTATTTGTCCTGCCAATTCCCGGCGTTCTTGCAGATAGTGGTCGGATCAGCGCCGTCCCCCATTATTGTTAATGGTGCTGGCCGTTCTCCCTTTTGTGTCAGGCAAATGCCGGATCCGGACAGATCCGGTGGGCTGTTCCTGGCCATAACAGCCCGCCGGATCTCTAGCGCTAGTGTGAAAGTACCCTTATATGCCCCTTCATAGTTAGCGCTTCCTCCTCCTACACACAGACTCAAAGATGTGCTCATGCTGCAGCTAATGTGTCTGGAGTGGGTGATTTAAAATATATTCCCACGATAACGATATTAAGAAATTTATCACAATAAATACCCATTTAGAAGAAAAAAACACTTGGGGCCACAAGGAGAATACATTATACTGTATGGGGGCACCCACAAGGAGACATTATACTGTATGGGGGCCACAAGGAGACATTATATTGGACGTAAGGGAAGGTGAAGGGACTGCTCCCTGCTTACCGTCACCCGTCTCTGCTTCCTATGGATGCAAAGACAGCTGACCACGGGACATAGCCACCCGTTCCCGGACACAGCCGCTAAAATCCTGACTGTCCCGCCGAATCCGGAACGGTTGGGACTGGAGCTATGGTATACTAGTGCATTGTATGTGCTGTATTTCTATTTGTTATGTTTGTACCTGCAGAATGTGACACACAGACATCTTTTATTCATTCAACCCCCCACCCCTCCCAACAAATGCTCCCTCCATCAAATATGCACCCCAGATATTCTATATTCCCTTCACTCCCCATCTTATCGCCCTCCTCTCACCCATAATATCTTCATAGTAGTATACATTGTTAGTATTAAAACGGTCATCATAACAATTGTGTATGGATTTATCTTGCAGAGCAGCGTCGACAGCAGGGACTTGCCCGGACGGCCCCTGAAGGACCTTCTAGAAAGTGTAAACATATTTAATTTATTTTTAATCCAGGCTATGTGGGAGTGCAGCAGCAGTGATATAAGATCACTAGTGGTTAGGAATGGGATCCAGCCCCAAACTATTCAGATGTATCAACATCAGAAGTTACAACTGTTCATTTGACTTGAATGTAATGCCATTATTTAAATTTTGACAGCTGCTGCACCAGAGAGGAGCTCCTCTGCCCCTCCTCCACCCCACCCTGAGAGGACCCCACCTGGCCCTCATACACCCCCAGCACAGCTACCAGAGGCAGAAGGTAGGTAAAATAAAATGTGTAATGCGTGGACCTTCTGTCTTCAAAATACAAGCTAATTTTATGTTTTATCTTTTATAGCTCCAACCGTCAGGGGGGATATCGATTTTTCCCTAGGCCTATGGGAAGACAACCCAGTATGGGTGTCCCGTAAGTACAAACCCCTAATTCACAGAAGTGTAATATTTTCAAGCACTAGGATCATGCCACCCAACATGTTATTGATAACTAGACTGTGTACACATTATGTTCTCCAAGTGGTTAGTGAAGCCGACATATCACAATAATTTTAAAATCAAGTTAGTTAAAGAAGTATAAACTTGTGTTATTCCAAAAATATTTAACAAAAATGTGAATCATATTATGCAGCGCTCAGACGCCATTTGCAGCGGGGCGACCCTTCCCCTCCAGGGCCCTCTAAGGAGATGTCTCTCTTGTTCCAGTGTAGGAGTGCCAAGGGTATTTTAGGCCTACAGTGTCTCTGGTGGGGTATGTATCACGGTGTTCCTACCATGATGGACGAATAGGCCCCAGGCGGTGGCTCTGGCTGCAAAAATGATCGGTGGAATAATTGAGATTCGTCGAGTGAAATGAAGTCCAGACCATCACTGGGGTGTTACAATTATAGTACATTCACAATCTCTTTTTAACAAAGCGAGAAACAGCCCTGCACCTCACATAGATCTTTTTTCCTAGAAATTGCTGAAGGGACACCACTAGGAGGGAACACTGAAGCCCGAGAGGTGGCAGAAAATGACAGGGTTTGCTTGAGTGGAATGGTGGAGCAGGACGAGTCTGACCCCTGGCTACATATGGACACTGTATCAGCAGATCATCTGGCTGAGACTGAGATGAGCGTGCCATCCACTCCACTACCTCATCTGCTTTCTCCTCCACTACAATGTTGCGCCTTGGTGGGTTAGCCCGGTGGAACAATGGCCAAGTATTGGGAATATTACTAGCAGATGCTCCGGCTACAGGTCTTTTGGCACTGCTGGCTCTGCCCTGTGCCACCTTCTCCTTTTTTTTAAAGCTCAAAGTCTGGCTGGAACTGGACCCCTTTTGCTTATCCATGCCAAAGATTTTTTAATTCACTCTGTGGCCCTGCAGCTGGTCTTTGTCCCTGTCTCTCCCTGTCTCTCTCTCCCTGCCTGATTATTTACTAGTCCTGACCTGGCCCTGCAGTATCCCTGATATATGTATGATAGGTTCCCACTACAATTACACCCCAGTAAGAAGAACACAGTGTCTCTGAACTTCCAAATTCACAACAGTGCTTCTGCTCGCCTCAGCAGTCGCAGCAGAAATGAAGCGTCACTGGCTTACTGAGCCTGAGCCAATCAGAGCAAGCCCAGCCTACTAGGTCAGGTGACCGCTTTCTTCCCGGGCTTTTGTGCACGATAAACGAACAAACAGTAAAAGATCGCTACTAAAATGAATTGGTATGCAACAGCGTATACAGTAACTAATTCGTACGCAATTGCATATAATTTATAAGACAAACTACGTAGCGAATGCGTACAAAGCCGAAGCAAATCGACTAATATTCGGATTCGCTTCGAAGCTGAAAAATCCCAAGATTCGACACGAATATACGAAGCGGCGAATAGATTCGCTCATCTCTAGTGCCAACCTTATAAAGACTTACAGAAAATGTTTGACCTCTGTCATTGCCAACAAAGGATATATAACAAAGTATTGAGATGAATTTTTGTTATTGACAAAATACTTATTTTCCACCATAATTTGCAAATAAATTCTTTAAAAATCAGTGATTTTCTGGATTTGTTTTCTCATTTTGTCTCTCATAGTTGAGGTCTACCTATGATGTCAATCACAGGCCTCTCTCATATTTTTAAGTTGGAGAACTTGCACAATTGGTGGCTGACTAAATACTTTTTTCCCCCACTGTATGTTTTACATTACACAGTAGTTTTCCCTCAACAAATGATTGTATATAGAGTACAGATGTTGTTTAATGCATCATGTTTATATGTATATATGTATATATCATCTGTATATAATGATTCTACCACATACATGCTCACCACTAGTATCCATTTCTAAACCACTGAATAAAACAATTTTAGTTACTTATGATGAAATGCTGGCCACTACTGAGTACCGGTGACCATCCGACTGATCCTAAGTATTTAGGAATGTTTAGTGATGTGTCATTAGTAGAGATGAGCGAGTAGTGTTCGATCGAGCTGGTATTCGATCGAATACTACGATATTCGGCGTGCTCGATTTCTTTCGAGTATAACGGCGATGGCGCACTTAGAATTCGTTTCCCCTCCCACCTTCCCTGGCGCTCTTTTTCCACAATCACCATGCAGGGG
>ONZH01028356.1:0-11418 GCA_900303285.1 Rhinella marina
CGCCATGATGAAAGCTGTTTTTATTTACAAGCCAGTCATGAAGCTGGAGTGTATATAGAAGGAGCCGTTTCGGGGGAATCAAGAGTCGCCTCTCTTACGCGCAGGGTTGCCGAGCAACGGTGGAAACGATACTTCGGAAAACAGATTGGACTTTAGATGGGAGATTAACCATTAACCGTCTGCCTGATATTGAACCCTACTGTATGTAGTCACCTATACCGGAGTGAAATCACAACAAATGACTTATATTACAGTCTGAAATGGATACAATGTTTCTATTGATGTACAGGACTTAAAGGGGAACTCCACCAGAGTCACTCCAGATGTATAGTTTCATTATTTCAGCCTGTCTTTGAAGAATCAATGTTTGTTTCTATTCTCGAGGACTCTTTCAGTCTGTTCCGTTCTGGTTTCTTAGATATTATGTCACTTCCTGTCTGGGTGACCACCCTTTGGGTACATGTGGCTAGGAGAAATAGTCACAGGAAGTGCTGTCTAATATACTATATGTTTGTTCTGGGTTCCTCGGTACAAGACAAAACAAAAGATATTGAGGATTTCGGCTAGAACAAGGGGGGAAGGTGCTACCTGTGTACGGGAAGGGAGGCCTAGGAGAGATAGAGGTGCTAAGCTTAGAGGATGTTTATATGATATTGAATAAATAACTTATTTCTACATTTCCACTTTAATTACTGTTATTATGAGAGTGTCTCATCTATTTATTGTTATATTCTATGGTTTTGTTGTATTGATGGACTGTTTGTGGCAGTTTTGTCATTTTCTACATTTGTATTCTAAAAATTGTTTCCAGTGTGTTTAAAAACAATAAAATGAATTTAGTGGAATTTCTAAAATTATGACTTTTTGTTTTGGACCTTTTACAGACACACAAGTACTTACTATATGAACACCCCCTTCCCCAGTATTTACAGTAAAATTCCTTTTTAAAGGGATGTTTCAAAAGTAAAATATTGATAATCTATCCTCAGGATACAGGGGTGGATTGGCTATAGACCTTACAGTGAAATTTCCCGGTGGGCCGATGCCCAGGGGGGCCGTCTGAGCCCTCCTCACTGCTGTCCAGTGGAAGTTTTTGGGGATGTATTTTGTAATGGACTGTGGTATTTGGCTCTGTTAGGTCGGTATAATGTGCCACAATATGGTATTGCTGACCCTGCCTTTCATCAATTTGGACTCGACTACAAAACGGGGCCACTTTTAGTATTTTTTCCAGGGCCACTTTAAGTTCCCAGTCCGCCCCTGTCAAGATATGTCATCAGTATCTGACCGGTGGGGGTAGAACTCCTGGCATCCCCCCCATCTGCTCTTTGAAGAGACCACGACACTCACTGTGAGCGCTGTGGACTCTTTCTAGGCCAGTGACGTCACATTCATCGGTCACATGAACTATAAGCGGCTCAGTCTCTTTCAAGTGAATGGACCTGGGCTGCAATACCAAGCTCAGCCACTATACACTATATGGCGCTGTGCTTGGTATGCTGTAAGGAGGTCACAGTTCATCAGCTGGGGTACCGGGAATTGGACCCCCACCGACCGGATAATAGGTCATCAATATTGTACTCCTGGAAAATCCCTTTAAAGGGGTATTCATGGACAATGGGGGCATATTGCTAGGATAGGCCCCCCATTGTCTTATAGTTGCGGGTGCCACCACTGGGACCCGCACCTATGTCGAGAACGGAGCCCGACAAGGTGGTAGTTGGAGCACTCTGGTCCGGCCACCACCAAGCCGGCTCCCTATAAAAGTGAATGGGAGCTTACCGCGCATGTGCGACCCCCGCTCCCTTTCATTTCTATGTGGCTGATAGAAATAGCCAAGCCAGTGCTCAGCTATTTTGCCTGCCACATAGAAAATGAATGGAGGGCGGCTGCACATGCGCAGTGCACCCTCCTTTACTTTCGGGGCTCCGTCACCGCTGGGACCCGCACCTATAGGACAATGGGGGCATATCCTAGCAATATGCCCCCATTGTCCATGATGCCATAAACCCTTTAATGCAGCATCTGGTATCCAGAAATTCTGATAATTTTGTGTTCTTTTTCACAGACGTGGTGAAGTTCAAGGGCTCATGCACACGACCGTTGTTGTTTTGCATGCCACAGATGCAAATCCGCAAAATACGGATACCGTATTCCCCATTTAGCAGAACGGCCGGCCCCTAATAGAGCAGTCCTATCCTTCTATTTCTATTTTTTTTGCAGCCTCATTGAAATGAATGGTTCTGCATATGGGCCACACAAAAAAAACGGAACGGGCACAGACAAAAAATACGTTTGTGTGCATGAGCCCTTATACGTCCACACAAACAGGTAGAACATCTGATAATTCTATCTATTAGTTCCCGATTATAGGATTTTTTTCTTCCTTTTAAAGAGCCTTCATGGCATTTAAAGGGATATTCCCAGTCACTAGGATATGCCATCACTTTATCATTGACTGATTATAAAATAATAGTTTATCCTCATGGCATGCCGTCATTTTATGGGAATACCCCTTAAGTAATTGGGATAGCACAGCACCATACATACAGTTTATGTTGTGCTGGAGTGGTTTTTTTTTTTCCAGGGCCACTGGTTCTGTATGCAGCTCCCCTGTCACTCCCTGATCTCACGTTTCCCTATCACCTCCCATACATTGCAGCTGCCTTAAAGCGCACACACCCTGCTGCACTGTCTACACAGAAAATATATTACAGAAGTGTATATAGCCGCTCCCAGGGGCGTTTCTAAAAATTAAACATGAATGGCAATATGTAAAAAAAAAAAACAGAATATCTTTTTTTTTTTTTTTTTTTTTTTTCAAAAAGTGGCCCACTGAATTCTTTTTTTTGCTTCCCCCTCCCTAAACTCCCCACTGTTCCAGGAATCCAAGGGGGTTTCCACTTCCATAGCAATAAAATGTAATCATTGCATAATGAAAATGTTCTACAACTTTCTAATAGAACCTTGTCTTACAATGCATCACCAAATTTAAAAATATTGCTTGCTTTCAATGAGTGGAGGCATTTTTGTTTCCCTCCAAACATGTCAGGTGCAGGGCTCATTACACTGTATCAGAGACCGTTTTTTGCTCTTTCTAAGGGTTCATGCACCACAACCGTATGTATTTTGTGGTCCACAAAAACGATCCGCAAAAAATATGAATGATCTCCTTGTGCATTCCGTATTTGCGGAACGGAACAGCTGGCCCTAATAAAACAGTCCTATCCGTGTCCGTAATGCGGACAATAATAGGACATTTTTTGCGGAACAGAAATACGGAAACGGAATGCACACAGAGTACCTTCCGTTTTTTTTTTTTTTTTGCGGGACCCATTGAAATTAATGGTTCCGCATACGGTCCGCAAAAAAAAAAAAACAGAACGACACTGAAAGAAAATATGTCATATGCATGAGCCCTAAAGGTGAAACCACCACGGCGCTTGTGATGAGGATGCTTTGAGTTTGAGTACTTGTTCGGTGAATCCGTATTTTTAAAGGGGTTATCCCCATCATTTATGTAAAAACAGAAATAATCTAGCACATGACAATCTCTTTCTAACGACCAGCCCTGTACCTCACATGGATCCAGAGATCTCCACATTCATGGCTCAAATTGATCTGCTGATTTATTTCAGATGGCAGGTCAGGGGGCGTGTCCTTTCTACTACAGCTAGTGGCATTATAGGATGGACTGAAGCATGTGTTTTGTCTCCAATGAGCAGGACAGAGAAATTAGAAAAAGAGCAAACAGCAGGTGGCGCTATACAAAGCAAAATATATTAGAAAACTGCAAACATTGCTTGAAGCCATATGAATATTTTAACAGCACACCCGACAAAATAAAATTTTAAAAAATGTCATACCCTTGAATGCCTTCGAGACCCCCCCCCCCCCCAGCTTTCCTACAGCCTTGAATGACATGGCCAATTCTGTGAATTTATACAGGTATGCCATTAAGCCCATTTGTTGCAGTCATGCCCCCCAGTCAGTGCATGGAAAGCTGAGGAGAAGACTGTTATGGCAGCATATTGCATTGTATTTAGTAATACGTAGTAAATAGTGCAGGAGGAATGGCGGAGTTTTTAGTGACATGTGGCTGCAGAGTCATTGCGTGTAGCCTGCGTGTTTACTAAAAAATAGTCCAGTAAACATGAGGCGCCGGGATGATAACATGTTCCATTGTGTCACTCGGCTGACATCTGCGGCTTCACGCTTTAAATGGTATTCCGACATTTTCTGAGCGGTCCTATCATCATTGCATCAGTCAGAGAAGGCTTTTCAGGGTTATTTAGGAAAAAAAAAGCCCCCCACCCCCATTACTTAGCATTTTACTCAGTAGCATCTTCTTTTATTTAAAGCAATGGAAATTCCTTATCTCGAAACCTCATGGATGATCATTGATGGATGGAGCTCTGGTATGGACAATACCTTTCCATTGTAGAGGTCCAGGGGCGGACTGGCCATAGACCCTACAGGGAAATTTCTGGGTGGGCCGATGCTCGGGGGCCTCCTGAGTTCTTCTCGTAGCCGTCAGCCAGATACATAAAGATCTGATGCTCTAAGCATTAATTCATGTAGGAGCATCAGGTACTTATGCATCTGGCCGGCCACCACAGGTGTCATCCTGGATTCATCTGTATAGCCATCCTCAGGAGGGTGGTACAGTTGGATACTGCAGTGGGGTGGCAGTGTTTTATGCTGCACTGAGGTATATGGTTCTGCTGGGGAGTACAGTGTTAAGGCTGGCCTCGCCTACCCCTGTTGTCCCTGCCTACTTGCCCTGCCTTCTCTCAATTTGGACCTGCCCACGTGGAGCCATGTTTGAGGGTTTTTCTCAAGACCACATTAATTTCCAGGTCCATCCCTGGAGAGATCTCCCATATTCACCTAATAAAATGAGTGGGCCATCCCTGGATTTGTCAGTATTTATTTATAGAGGTCCATGTAGATGTTGTCCTTGGTCCCCAGTGCTAACTAAAGAACCAAAAAGCTGCTCTTTATAACGGAGACTGATCCCAAAGAGGGGAACCCGCTGACTACCCATGTAGGGCAAAGGTTCTCACACTTTCTTTGTAGGATCTTTTTTCATCTTCATGATCTTGGGTTCTCCTCAAGGAAGCCTTCTTTATTAGTGGGCCTCCATGTCCATACTTTGTGATGTAACATCCCTCTACTGACAACATAGAGTAGGAGGAACCCATGAAGAGCTCTTCGGTGGTGAAGTCTCAGTCTGAAGATCTTCGAGGTAGACAAGTTGTTGTCAGTGAAGTGTTGAGTAATGAAGACCCAAGAATCAGGAGGAACCTTGGTGGTCTATACAGAATAAGTGGTGGAGACAGCCAGTGATAGAAGGGGACGTAGAAGAGGATGCCCATAAAACAGTGCCTGAGGGGGCTCACAATAGAAGACACCAGTATGATACATCACACAAGGTAGGTGGTGGGGACTTGGTAGACAGTTTGCATTAGGGCCCAGGAGCTCCAAGTTACAGCAAATAATAAAAACAGCAAATAATATTCCAACCGGCCCCCTCCCCCCACCTGAACGTGACAACTAAAACAGACCTGTGTTACGCCGCAGACGCTCGGACAATACAGAGCTGATAAATAGTTACAGTAACTATATACAAACCAAAGAGGTCAAAGTCAGTTCTTAGCTGAAACACGTAATAAACAGTAATAAACAGGTTATACACACTCCTTAAAGGGGTTTTTAAGGAAGATATTTCTTTTTTTAAAGGAAGCCACATCTGTACTGTTCCCATCCTGGCTCGACACAGCCTGTACCGCCAACTCCCCCATTTTGCTCATCGTGCAGTTTTAAATAAAATACGTTAACTTTATTTTTTAAGTTTTTGGTTTTAGTTTTTGTAATAAACTTTATTAAAATTATTATTTATTAATTACCATTAAAAGAGAGACATCATAATACAGACAGCCAATCGCTAGTATAATGCGGCGATATATATTGTTGCCTATCTGTAACGCATTGACATGGCCGAATAGGCATATAAGCACGGCAGTACTGGAGGCCTATGTCAGGTTGCTGGCTGTCATGACAGTTCGATCATGGCGCCCCTATGGGGTGACAGAGGGAGCCCTCCTTTTCTGTCTAACCATCCAGATTCTGCAGTTGTAAGCTATTAGATTGGTGGGGGGTCATATTGCTGGGACCATCACTAATCATAGGAACGGGGACCCCATACCCCTCGGAGCCCCCCTCCACCCATCTGTACGGGAGTTTCGGCCAATAACTATTTCCATAACTCCCATACAGATAAATGGAGAGGAAATTAATTTTGGGGGGCTCCAAGGTACATGGGTCCCCATTCTTGTGATGAGTGAGGGTCACAATGATAGGACCCCACAATCTAACAGTTGTCCTCTATCCTGTGGATAAGGGATAATGTAACAACCGGAAAACCCCTTTAAGATGCAGGTAGGACATACTGTGCTGTGCCTACTTTTCGACTGTAGCCTTCAGGAGAGGGCAATACTTTGACCATTTTAACATGCCCTGCCCCCTTTCTTACAGTGCCCCACCCTTTTAATACAAAGCTCCACCCCCTCTATCCACATTTCTGCCATATAAAAAAAAAAATTGAAAAGTTCTAAAAAATATAAAATGTACGCCAAATTTAGCAATTTTTTATTTACACGAAAAACAGATATAAAGTCTTTGTAAATGACCCCACAGTGTCTGTTTTTGGCTGGGTGACTTTCTATATGACTGAAATTACAGTTCCTTGGTAGTTGCCCATCTTTCTGGACATTTGGTTCAAGTGAATGGGACCGGGAGGTGCAGTACCTGGCACATCCAAAGCCAAATGTGTGGTGCTGGTAAACACAAGGCTTACAAGAGTGCTGTAGGCCCTTCATCCAGCTGATTTCTGGGGGTTGTTTTGAGTTGGACCCCCACCGTCAGATATTGATGTCCAGGGGCTAACTGACCATAGACCGTACAGGGAAATTTCCAGGTGGGCCGATGCCCAGCAGATCACCTGAACCTTCCTTATAGCCACCAGCTGGAGACATAATGATCTCCTGCTCTTAGTAGTAAGGATTAAGGAGCATTAGGTACTTATGCACTTGGCCCGGCCTCAGGACTGTGATACAGTTGAATACTGCAGCAGGGGTGTCAGTACTTTATGCTACACTGTAATATTTGGTTCTGTTGGGGCAGTATTTTGTGCTGCACTGTGATATTTGGTTCTGCTGGGCAGTATTTTGGCTGCACTGTGGTATGTGGTTCTGCTGGGGCAATATTTTGTGCTGCACTGTGATAATTTGGTTCTTGCTGGGTTGGTTATTTTGTGCTGCACTGTGGTATGTGGTTCTGCTGGGGCAATATTTTGTGCTGCACTGTGATATTTGGTTCTGCTGGGGTGGTATTTTGTGCTGCACTGTGGTATGTGGTTCTGCTGGGGCAGTATTTTGTGCTGCACTGTGATATTTGGTTTTGCTGGGGTCGGTATTTGGTGCTACACTGTGATGGTTTGTTCTGCTGGGGCGGTATTTTTGTGCTGCACTGTGGTATGTGGTTCTGCTGGGGCAGTATTTTGTGCTTGCACTGTGATATTTGGTTTTGCTGGGGTGGTATTTTGTGCTACACTGTGATGTTTGGTTCTGCTGGGGCGGTATTTTGTGCTACACTGTGATATTTGGTTCTGCTGGGGCGGTATTTTGTGCTGCACTTTGATATTTTGGTTCTGCTGGGGCCGGTATTTTGTGCTGCACTGTGATATTTGGTTTGCTGGGGCGGTATCTTGTGCGGCACTATTATATTTGGGTCTGCTGGGCGGTATCTGTGCGGCACTGTTGAATATTTGGGTCTGCTGGGGTGGTATTTTGTGCTACACTGTGATATTTGGGTCTGCTGGGTGGTATTTTGTGCTACACTGTGATATTTGGTTCTGCGGGTGGTGGTATTTTGTGCTGCACTGTGATATTTGGTTTTGCTGAGTCAGTGTTTTGCTGCCTTCTGTCAATTTGGTCCCGCCTACAGCATGGGACCTCTTTTAGGCTTTTTTGAGGGGCTTTTTAAATTCCCAGTCTGCCCCTTTGATGTCCTATCCCTAAGGGTCCCTTGACACCTCCCATTGTGGATATCCTCCTCTAAAAAATTTTGGCTGAACTGAGGGGGGTTGTTTGGTTTGGAGAACCTGTTTTCACAAAGTGGGAAAATCCCCTAGGGGAGGGGCTTTTTTCTGCCAAATAAAAAGGAAGGGGTAACCTGTATGAGGAACCCCACCCTAATACTTCTGTGTGCCATAATAGGGCAAATGGCTGGGGGTTCGAACCTTAGTCGTGGAGGATCCGATAGCACGCTAGATTGACTTTCTAAGCTGTACCATAGTCCTCCACAGAGGAGAGGACCCTGTTCTGTGCTGATGAGGCCTAAAAGGGAGGAACAGAGCTGACCATAAATGACAATCTTGGGTTAGCGAAATTTACCGGAATGGATAGAAGAAAACAGAAAAGGAATTTCCGTGAAGGAAAATATTGTTTATGTCTCTGAACCACACAATGAATGAGGGAAGGTGCAATAAATGCGATCTAATAACTGATCCGCAGACCCTGAAACAAGGAGAGACTGAGTCATTGCCTGACGCCGCTAAGTAAACAGTGCAGCGGTATAACTGGTCTGTCAGGTGACACACGACAGAGGAGCCGGGCACAAAGTAATAGTGAAAATTTGCTAAGCTATATGCACTAGAAGGTTACCTCAATTTCTGCCAAAAAACTGGCACGAGTACCACATTTTTCACTTCACTAGACAATGGGGCGTGATTTAGCGGGAAAAAGTGTGGCCTCAAATAATAGTGCTCCCCAAAGTCCCACCAATGAAAATAATTCTCCTTCAGAGTGCCCTTAGTGTTAACAGTGCCCCCAATAGTAATAATGCCCCCATTCTGCCCATAGTAGTAATCATGTTCCCCACAGTTTCCCTGTAGTATTTATTCTCTGCCCCTTTTAATTTGGGACAGTGCAAAAAAATACTCTCTGATAATGCATGCCAGTGCAAAAAACGTTAATTACTCTTACCGGTAATTTCCTTTTCCTTAACCTCCACGACGGCATGGTATTGGAGGATGCTCCGCCTACTAAGGGGCAGGAAACAACTAAATTTGGTGCAATAAAAGTGCCTCCTCCGTCTGCGCATACCAGTCAATAACCTAGAACTCAAGGATGAAGTTTACCATTTATTAAATCACAAAGAAACTACATCATCACTAATGTATATTAAACAAAAAAAGGCAATGTTACATCACAAGGGAGGGAAAAAACCCCCATGCCGTCGTGGAGGTTAAGGAAAAGGAAATTACGGTAAGAGTAATTAACGTTTTATCCTACACCTCCACGACGGCATGGTATTGGAGGATTTACAAAGAAATCATATTAGGTGGGACTACTGCCGATAACACCTTCCTACCAAACGACAGATCTGCGCTAGATAGAAGTCCAACTTATAATGTTTAAGAAGTAGTCGGGGTAGACCACGGTGGCCCGCCCCCACAAATTTCCTCCAACGAGGCATGGGCACTGCTGTGCCCAACGACGTCGACATAGCTCTTGTGGAATGAGCATTGATTTTCAGGGGAGGGGAAAGACCTCTTTCCACATAACATAGAGAGATGCAATCCCTGATCCAACGTGCAATGGTTGCTTTTGAAGCAGCCTTCCCCGTATTCAGTCCCTGGAACTGGACAAGTAGCTGGTCCGTCTTCCTGAAATCTTTTGTATCATCCAGGTAGTTCAGTAAGCATTTTCTCACATCCAGAGTGGCGAATTCCTTCTCCTTTCCCGTAGTAGCCTGTGGGCAGAAAGACGGAATAGCGATCTCTTTTTGATAATGAAATCTAGAAAAAACTTTCGGTAGGAACTCTGGCGAGTGTTTTAAAATAATCTTGTCGTCAAATACTGAGAAATAAGGAGGAGAGATGGAGAAGGCTTGAATCTCACCCACCCTTCTAGCCGTGGTGATTGCTAGAAGAAAGGCTGTTTTTAGGGAGAGAAGTTTAATTGACACTTGTTGCGGAGAGACAAACGGAAATTTTGTTAATCCGGTCAGAACTAGATTTAAGTCCACCTGAGGACGGAAGGTCTGGTTGCTAGGCCCTGATTCTGGATGCCCCTCTAATGAATCGTTTGATTAGATCTAACTCCGCCAATTTAGTACCCATAAAGGCACTTAGAGCAGCCACCTGCACTTTAAGGGTACTAACCCTTAGACCTTTATCTAACCCAGATTGTAGAAAATCAAGGATTAGGGAAACCTTAGGAGGTTCTGATGGATCCCAACTGCCCGAGACCGTGTTTAGAAAACAGTTCCAGGTTCTTTGATATATTTTTGAAGTTACCTGTTTTCTGCTTCGGCAGGAGGGTTTTCGACCACTTTACTGAAAGGCCCTTACCCTCTAGAATCGCCCTCTCAGTCTCCAGGCTGTCAGGTTGAGACGTGGCGCGTCTGGATGGAATATTGGCCCCTGATGTAGAAGCTCCCGGATCTTTGGCAGAATCCAATATTCGTCCTTGGAGACTACCTTCAGAATCGGGAACCAGGCTCTCCGGGACCAAAAGGGGGCGATCAGAATCAGATCCGCCCGTTCCTCGACTGCCTTGGTGACTACCTTCGGGAGGAGGAAGAAGGGAGGGAACGCATAAAGCAGACCCTTTGGCCAACAGCCCGCCAGAGCATCTACCCGGGCTGGATGGTCTAGTCGAGATAAGGAAAAGAATGTCCCCACTTTTTTGTTGGTTCTGGATGCAAAGAGGTCGATGGATGGAGGCCCATTTCAGACAGATTTCTTTTGAAGATCTCGTCGTTTAGACTCCATTCTCCTTCTTTTAACGTTGTTCCTGCTCAAGAAGTCCGCTACTACATTGTGAGTCCCTTTTATGTGAACTGCGGACAGGGAGGACAGGTTCTGCTCTGCCCACCGGAATATTTTTGCCGATGTCAATGAGAGGGTTCGACTTCTCGTTCCCCCTTGTTTGTTTATGTACGCCAGATGTTGAATTGTCCGACAGAATTCTCACATGTCTTTGAACTCAAGACCGGGGAGAAGGCTCTTAACGCTTGCCAGTCGCTGACAACTCTCCAGGTTGGAGAGCTTTGAAAGAAAGGGGGCCCAGGACCCCTGTTTTGGATTGGCGTCCGATGTGCACCCCAACCTGACTGGCTTTGTTGTCGTCAGCACTGCCAGATTTGGCTGGCGCCATTCACCCCTACTGAGAGGGTTCTCGGGAAGTCCACCAACTCAATGAGGTTTTTACCCTGGAAGCAGTGCTATTTTTCTGTGAGAGAGGATGTCTTCTGTCAACACTGTAGGAGAAAAGCCTGAAGTTGTCTCGAATGGGCCTGAGCCCATTTCACGGAGGGTATTGTGGATGTCATCACCCAAGACAGTCATTA
>ONZH01028357.1:0-79706 GCA_900303285.1 Rhinella marina
TGACACTCAGCACCCCAGAACCACCAGCCTGTGGTCTCTGAATCTGGTTGCGGATGTCAGCCACCTCCAAGCTGAGTCCCTGCAGCCGTTCAGCCAGTGTAGCAATAGCATCCATGTCAGCACAAAAATGACATAAATTTTTGTTAGTGGCGGTTTATAATGTCACTCTCGGGTGTGGGGGGAAAAGCCACACCGAGCGTATGAGGGATGGGAACAGACAAAACCAGGGAACTGGTCACCTCCTGCAGGAGACCCTAAGACTAGGCCCTAGCTGGCTACCAGTATGAACTAACCCGGGTGGTAGGAAAGCTCATACACAGGAACCTAATCTGAATAAACCCTAGAACACCCTGCAGTCTAATGACACAAGAGAGTAACCTGTTCCTCCAAGCATAAGGAGGAACAGGAGACTCAAACAGGAATAACCAAAGGAAGGGAAAACACTTAACTTTAAGTAGAACTCAGCAACAGGATCTCAGCCGAGATGCACACCACTCTCAACCAGGTATGTAGCAGATATAAACCGCAAGGGATACTGGGAGAGGAAGAGGTAAGTAGGAGACAGCTAATTGCCCAGCGGCAACAGCTGAGGGAAAGGGGTGTGGTGAACAGCACCCAAACCACAGGGAATAGCCTGTCAAACCTGTCACTTAGAAAGCCGCGCAGAACGTCTGATTCCAGACGCAAGACCACTCGTGACAATCACCCCCCTTTCCGTATAAGTAAAAAATAAATACCTAAATAACACTAAATATAGACATCATGGGTATCACCGTGACCGAAAACGCCCGTACTTTTAAAATATAAAAAAAAAATCCAATACGGCGAATTGTGTGGCGGAAAAAAGCGTCCAAATGGCGATTTTCCGTTTTTTGTTGCTTTTTTTTTCTAAAAAAAATTAAATAAAAAGTGATCAAAAGTCATACACACCCCAGAATGGTATTAATAAAATCTTCAGATTGTCCCGCAAAAAATGAGCCCCCATACAGCTCTGTACACATAAATACCAAAAGTTATAGGGGTCAAGATATGACAAGGAAAAAAAAAAAAAAAAAAAAAAAAAAAAGGGCAACTTTCTAATTTTTTTTCACTATCAAAACGCAGGAAAAACGATACATATTAGGTATTGCCGGATTCGTACTGACCAGTAGAATGAAAATAACGGGTCAGTTTTAATGCACATCGAACGCTGTAAATAAGAAACCCGTAGAACTGTAGCGGAATAGCGTTTTTTTTGCAATTTCACCTGATTTGGAATTTTTTTCCCGCTTCCCACTACACCATATGCAATATTAAATGGTGGCGTTGGAAAGTACAACTTGTCCCGCAAAAAAAAAGCCCTCATAGAGCTATGTGAACAGAAAAATAAAAGAGTTATGGCTGTTTGAAGGCAGGGAGCGCAAAACGAAAATGCATGACCGAAAAAACCTCCGGTACTGAAAGGGTTAAATGGGTGGACTGCAGTACCCAGAAAGATGATCAAAATTAGGGTTATTCAGTTTAGTAAAAAGACAACTGAGAGTTCTCTTCCATCATCTATTTATTCCCAGGATAGTGACGGTGACGAGGGGGCATCCTCTAGGTCTAGAGGAAAGAAGGTTTCTACACAAACATAGAAGAGGATTTTTAACGGTAAGAGCAGTGCGACTATGGAACTCTCTGCCTGAGGAGGTGGTAATGGTGAATTCACTAAAAGAGTTCAAGAAGGGCCTGGATGTATTTCTGGAGTGTAATAATATTACAGGTTATAGCTATTAGATTTCTGGAGAGGTCGTTTATCCAAAGAGTTATTCTGACTGCTTGATTGGAGTCAGGAAGAATTTTTTTCCCCCTAAAATTGGCTTCTACCTCACAGGGTTTTTTGCCTTTCTCTGGCTCAACTTGCAGGATTACAGGTTGAACTAGATGGACAGCTGTCTTTTTCAGCCTTACAAACTATGTTACTATGTGCTGCACTGTTGGATTTTGTTTATGCTTTTTAAATATAAGGAACAGTCCAAAAATTATCCCTGTTTCGTGGCAGATGTTGGCCTGTGTTTATACATACATAGCAGTATCAGAAAGAGTTATGGCTTGTTTTGAACTTTGATTTTTTTTTTTATATAGGAAAAAAAATGGTCAATTGGACTGAGTCCAATACAATAAATAGCAACTGTGATGCAGAACAATACATCTGCAACTCTAATCTGTCATCAACTGAAATTTTTTGAAGAAACTTTGCAATATTAAAAAAAAATGGCTGGGGCAGAGACTGAGCTCACTCTGAGATGGATGCTTAGACCAAAGCTCCTCTTTTACAACATGCTGCCCTCTGACATTGATTTGGTCCCAGCTGGTGAAAGTGGGAAATTTGAAGCCATGGGGAATTTGGAGGAGAGCCTCATTGACACGTAAGACATCAGTACTGCTGAAGACCTCTGTCTCATCTTTATTCATTCTGAAGGGCTCCAAAGTACAGCCTTTGTCATCAACAATGAGAGAACCTTTGGATGAGATGAAGCATGTGAGTAGTTGCGTGGAGTCCCTTAAGAACAACCACACTGTTTTGTCTACATTTACAAAACAGTAACAATGCAATGCAATATACACTATGGTGGAGGACATATGCTGAAGATTTGCTTAGGCAAGTAACCTCCATTAGCTTGGAACTTGTCTTAGGCCCAGATCTGGAACACATACAATGAATATTAAAGCCAAAGCGCAGGCCTACAGATCCTCCTATGGATGTGGTCTGCAAACTGCTTAATTATACAGATTCTGCAGACATCCTACATCTCTTCAGGGAGGAAATAGACATCTTTTTTGACACTCATAAAGTGAACCTCTTTTATGATCACTCCCTGACTATGCTTGCTAAGGCCACTTTCACACCAGCACTATTATTCTCCATTCTTCTTCTTCATTATAGAAGCAGGAGAACTGAAATAACAGAAATGTGAGACTCAGCACGTAACTGATTTGAATGGAAACTAACAGATCCTACTGACTATAATGGGATCTGTTTGGTTTCTGTTCAGGAAAACATTGGATGCAGGACTTTTCTTTCTGCTATTTTTGATGAACTCTGTGACGGAGCCTTGAATGCAGATGTAAACATAGCCTAAGAGGTAATTGTGAATTCCCTCCTGGATCACCTAAGGGCACATTCCTTACTTTACAGATGGTTTTACCCTCTTGGCATTGCAGTCTCCAAACTCAAATGAATCATCATCCACATTCACCAAACACAAGCAAGTTATCATCCACATGCCTGAGGACTTGCAGTCTGCATAGTTTAACCCCTTCCCGACCAGCGCCGGGAAGTGAGTTGCCGACCAGCGCCGTAGAGCTACGGCGCGGCGGTCACGCGGTCCCCGGGCGTAATCGCCGGGGAACCGGGGTATCATGGCTGCACTGCCCGGCAGGCAGCCATGTTCCCTAAGGGCAGGGGGCGGTGTTTCCGTCCCCCTGCATCTCCGGTGGCTGCGATTGGCTGGTTTTCAAAGGCCAGCACATCGCAGCTCCCGGAAGCCACCTGAGCTGCAGGGGGATCTGAGGAGGGTCATCTGAAGGTGACAGGTGCTGAACTAGTCAGCACCTGTCCTTCCCGAGGTCAGGCAGGGGACCCCTGTGTTTTGGGTCCCCTGCCAGCGCTGCCATTGGCTGGAGCAACGCTCCAGCCAATGGCAGCGCTACAGCTGCACAGGAAGGGGCAGAACCGTCCTGCATGCAGCCATTCTAGCTGGAGACTGCATGCTGGAAGGTTCTGTCCTTTATCTGTGTGCTGTTGGCTTGCTGGAACTTGTGGTGCACCACCACTGCTATCTGATTTTTTTACTGCTGAAAAGAAGAAGAAAAGAAGAAGAACAGAAGAAGAACAGAAGAAAAGAAGAAGAACAGAAGAAAAGAAGAAGTTACAGATCCCTAACCCACCCTCTGTCCCTGTCCCCTCCTGTCCCCCCCCCCTCCCTTCCCCCACCCCCCTCCCGTCCTTTTTTACGGACGCCACTTGTCCGTGTGTTTTTTGTCATTTTTTTTTAACTTTTTAACAATTTTACAGCTCCGTACCGCTTTTTCTGCGTGCGAGCTGTGACCGCCCAGTGCTTTTCAGTGCATACCTGCCTGATCAGCACTTGGGGATCATTTTTTGTGCTTTTTTTTTTTTTTCTCTTTTTTTTTGGTCAAAAAAGAAGAAAGTACAGTTAGGGTTTTATATAAATATACATAGAGCTCTATATATATAGATATAAGTTAATTTTTAGCCAGTGTTCAGTTTTTTTATACTGTAGTAAATTTTTTAACTAGAGTATTTGCACGCACACACGTTTTGTGTGCGTGCGTGCTGTGTTAGCACATTTTTTGAAACTCTAGTAGTGTCAGTCAGATATATATCATATATATATATAAAAATCCATATATATATATATATATACACATTTCAGTTAGTGTCAGTGTAGGTTTTTGCACGAACGCACTGTATCTGCGTACGTGCTGTTTGCAGAGGACTGTAGTGAATTTTTTCACTACAGTTTCTGCACTCACACACCATCTGTGTGCGTGTGTGCGTGCGTGCTGTAAAAGCAGCATCTGCATATTTTTGGTTTTTTTTTTTTACTTGTGTGAAATAAAAAAAACCACAGTTAGTGATAGTTAGATAAATTTCAGTTAGTGTCAGTTTAGGTGTTTGCACGAACGCACTGTATCTGCGTACGTGCTGTTTGCAGAGGACTGTAGTGAATTTTTTCACTACAGTTTCTGCACTCACACACCATCTGTGTGCGTGTGTGCGTGCGTGCTGTAAAAGCAGCATCTGCATATTTTTTTGGTTTTTTTTTTTTTTTTACTTGTGTGAAAAAAAAAAAAAACACCGTTAGTGGTAGTTAGATAAATTTCAGTTAGTGTCAGTTTAGGTTTTTGCACGTGTTCTGCGTACGTGCATTTTGCAAGCACTGAGCACCGATCAGTAGTGTCCATTACTGATCACGTCTGCTCTTTTTTTTTTGTGCGGTAAAAACTTTTTCCTGCAGCAAAAACTTTTTTTTTTTTTATTTATTAGAAGACTTTTATTAGACCTTTTTTTATTCCCCCTCCCCCTTTTTTTTTTTTTAATTCAAAGTCAATACTAAAAACACCTTCACGTGTAAAACCACTACATACACACCCCTCACACTAAATAAAGTTTTACACGTTTCACCCATCACACCCCAATAAACTAAAAATGTCCCAATCATCCCAACGAGTGTACTCGGCAGAAGAGGCATACGCGATCCTTGCCTCGATACCGAGTCGGCCACTGAAGGAGAAGAGGACGCCACTTTCCTCTACTCCTCCACCCCCTCATCATCATCATCATCCGCTGATGAGGGACCCTCTAGGAGGCGCCCCAGAACGACCGCTGAGGCAGCCCCCCAGAGTGACCCACATGGACCCCACCCCCTGACGTTTATCAGCCCCAAATTCCAGAGTTTGTGGGAAACTCTGGAATTCAAATTGACTGCACGGGCTTCACAGAAATTGATTTTTTCAAAATCTTTTTCAGTGACGATTTAGTAAATCTTATTGTGGCCCAAACAAATTTATACGCCCAGCAGTTCATTACCCAGAACCCCACATCACAATTCGCAAGACCCCTAGGTTGGACCCCAGTAACAGCGTCAGAAATAAAAATTTTCTGGGGGCTTGTGCTGCACATGGGGCTTATTAAAAAACCAGAAATGAGACAGTATTGGAGTGCGGATGTCTTGTACCACACTCCAGTATTTAGTGCCACCATGACCCCGGTATCGATTTGAGTCGATATTGAAATTTTTGCATTACAGCGATAATGCACAGTGTCCTCCCCAAAGTGATCCAACATTCGATCGGCTTTACAAAATTAGACCCATCCTTGACCACTTCAGCGCCAAGTTTTCTGAAGTGTACACCCCAGAAGAAAACATTTGTATTGATGAGTCCCTGGTGCATTTCAAGGGGAGGGTAAAATTCCGCCAGTACCTGCCAGCAAGCGGGCAAGGTATGGCATAAAAATGTACAAGCTCTGTGAGAGTAGGTCAGGGTACACCTACAGATTCCGGGTCTATGAAGGCAAAGATTCACGGATAGAACCCCCAGAATGCCCCCCCTGGCCTATCAGTTAGTGGGAAACTAGTGTGGGACTTGCTGCACCCACTGCTGGATAAGGGTTATCACCTCTACGTGGATAACTATTATACCAGCTTACCCCTCTTCATGTCCCTAAGTGCCAGGCGTACTGTGGCTGCGGCACAGTACGTAAAAATCAGAGAGGCCTCCCTAGATCCCTGGTAGGGGCAACCACTGAGGAAGGTGAAAGTAGGGCTCTCCTCCACGAAAACATGATGGTGGTTAAGTACAAGGACAAGAGGGACGTCCTTGTACTGACCAGCATTCACCCCAACACCAGCTCCCCTGCCCGTGTACGTGGTACCACTACCACTGTCCCCAAACCGGACTGCATCCTGGCCTACAACAAGCACATGGGCGGAGTTGATCTTTCAGATCAAGTTCTGAAGCCCTACAGTGCCACACGAAAAACAAAAGTGTGGTACAAAAAACTAGCCGTACACCTTGTACAGATGGCAATGTACAATGCGTATGTGCTATATAAATCTGCAGGACACACGGGAACTTTCCTTCACTTTCAAGAAGTAGTGATCAAGGCCCTAATTTTTCCAAATCAAGCAGAAGAGGCCCCCAGTACTTCTGCAAGTTACGGTGCCCGAGTTGTACCAGGACAACATTTCCCTGGTGAAGTTCCCCAAACAGCTAGGAAGGGAAGGACCCAAAAACGATGCAGGGTGTGTTCCAAAAGGGGGATTAGGAAGGACACTATACACCACTGCGAAACCTGCCCTGAGAAACCTGGCCTGTGCATCAAGGATTGCTTCAGAATCTACCACCAATCCATGGATTAGTTTCATCCCTGATGTACCCTGAATTTTTTTCACTTTACACCTCACATTTAGTCCGTATCTTACATATCCACTTTTCACCATCACTACATATTTATTTCTGTGAGACTCCAGTTTGCTAAAAAGTACCCTTTCTACCACTTAAAATGTCCGTACAGGGGTGCTCTTTCCAAAATGGGGTCACTTCTTGGGGTTTTTAGTTGTTGGGGACCTCAGGAAATTTT
Source organism: Rhinella marina (assembly GCA_900303285.1). Classification (NCBI taxonomy): domain Eukaryota; kingdom Metazoa; phylum Chordata; class Amphibia; order Anura; family Bufonidae; genus Rhinella; species Rhinella marina. Next base: position 7,133 of record ONZH01028357.1, read on the forward strand.
TAAAAGCAACATGGCAAATAAAACACCATGTCTGTTAAATCTGGCCTGCAAAAACCACATTTTGCAGTTTGCCTCTGGTGGCCTGCTGTGCGTCCATACAGCGGGCTACAAGCACAAATGGGGTGTTGTTTTAATGGGGAAAAATTGGGGAACATGCATTGGGTGCATTTTCTCTTTTAACCCCTTGTGAATCTGAAAAATTGGGGTCTGCTTGTAATTTTTCATTTTCACAAATGTGTGCTTTGAAATGCTGTTACTTGCATTTCTGCCTTCTGTGAGACTCCAGTTTGCTAAAAAGTACCCTTTCTACCACTTAAAATGTCCGTACAGGGGTGCTCTTTCCAAAATGGGGTCACTTCTTGGGGTTTTTAGTTGTTGGGGACCTCAGGAAATTTTTAAAAGCAACATGGCAAATAAAACACCATGTCTGTTAAATCTGGCCTGCAAAAACCACATTTTGCAGTTTTCCTCTGGTGGCCTGCTGTGCGTCCATACAGCGGGCTACAAGCACAAATGGGGTGTTGTTTTAATGGGGAAAAATTGGGGAACATGCATTGGGTGCATTTTCTCTTTTAACCCCTTGTGAATCTGAAAAATTGGGGTCTGCTTGTAATTTTTCATTTTCACAAATGTGTGCTTTGAAATGCTGTTACTTGCATTTCTGCCTTCTGTGAGACTCCAGTTTGCTAAAAAGTACCCTTTCTACCACTTAAAATGTCCGTACAGGGGTGCTCTTTCCAAAATGGGGTCACTTTTGGGGGGTTTCCACTGTAGGGCCAGCTCAGGGGGTCTTCATGTGCGACATAGCTCCCAATTATTATTTCAGCTAATTTCACTCTCCAAAAGTCATATGGTGCTCCTTCCACTGTGAAGCCTGCTGTGCGCCAGTACATTGGGCTACGAGCACATATGGGGTATTGCCGTATTCGGGGGGAAATGGTGATCAAAATGTGGGGTGCACTAAAAATAAGTCCTCACACAGTTCTGTACACATAACTACAAAAATGTTGAATATGGTGATAACATTTTTTTTTTCTCAAAGGTTTTAATTTTTTTTCAGTATTAAAACGCAATAAAAATTATACAAGTGTGGTATCGTTGTAACTGTACTGACCTTGAGAATGAAGATAACAGGTCAATTCTACCACAGTGTACGCCGTAAAAAATAAAAATAAAAACCTTTGTCAGAATTGCGTGTTTTCCCAATTGTACCCCATTTGGAATTTTTTTCTGCTTGCCACTGCATGGCATGTAAATGGCGCCATTAGAAAGTGCAACTTGTCCCGCAAAAAATAAGCCCTCATAAGGCTATGTGAACGGAAAAATAAAAAAGTTAGGACTATGGGAAGGTGGAGAGTGAAAAACGAAAACGCAAAAATGGAAAATCTCAGGGTCCTGAAGGGGTTAAAGTCCTTTCATTGTGAATTATACCTTATGGATTTATGAAGAACACTATATCCAGAGGCTGAAGACTTTTGTTTTTTCTTTCATGTACATCGCTCATATTAGCATCTAGATTACTTGCTTATATTGAAATATCTCCTGTGTGTGAAAGTGGAGAGCATAGAGACCACAACTATATCTGATCATGCTCTTGTCCAGCTCACTCTGCATGTCTCAGTATTTCAGCATAAAACCTGGTCATGGAGAGTAAACGAAACACCTTTCGGCAAAGTAATATCCAATAAGGTTTTAGGAACAAAATTTCTCTTGTTTTTTTGAAAATAAACATTCTTTTCCATACAGCCTTGGATAAGGAAGAGTGAACTAGTTCAGACCCAACTGGGTTTGGTCTGAACTCTGCTATTTTTTGGACAGCAGACGAACCCGAATATTTTCAGGATTGTTTCAGACGATTCCACTACAATGGCCATGTGTCAGGGGAAAAAAAGCACTAGGGAGGAAGAAGAAGGGGGTCTCACATGACCCTGAGGAAAAGTAGGGGAAGGGCTTGCCCTGATTGGCTCCCAGGCAGCCTGAATGAGCCAATCAATGCTGCAGCAGGCAGGGAAGTACCCTAGCAGAAAAAGCAGAACATCATTCTGTGTTGGGCTGTGAATAAGGGTGGTTGGGTCTTACAGTGTCTGCTAGAAAAACCATCTTAGGGAGTCAAGGAGAGTGATAAATCAATCAGGGACAGTAAGAAATCAATCAAGCTTGTATTTTATTTGCAGGAAGAGTGAAGAAAAACATTTCGGCACAAAGGTTATTTGCTCTGCAATCTGTGACTTTCCCCTGCTCATGCCAGGTCTAAAAAAGGGAACATGGTGTGACCGGGGAAGGGCCGTCAGGCCCGTCTCATTTCTAATTTTCTACACTGTTTTAGATATAGAAAATGGTTTAAATGTAAGCTAGCAAGGAAGCTGACGTGGATTTAGACTGGCGGTGGATGCACCAACGTTATGTAGAGGCCAGCGCCTCTTCATAACTTCGGTGGATTCACCGCCAGCGCATATGGACCAGTGTATAAAACTCACTCCTCCTCTCAGTCACAGCAGTATGATGTGGACGTGACTTCAGAGTCCGACACCGTGCCGTTTTTCCTGCTCTTCCTCCTTATAGCCCCAAAAAAGGCTTTCAGTGGAGTCTTCTCAGTCTTCACTGCCCATTCCTAGAGGGGCATCTTCCTTTTTCCTAAGAAGTGGCAAGACCCTATGGCAGATGATAATGAGAGTCTCCCTGTTGACGACTTGTGTGAGAGCAGTCAGCGTTTGTACTGCCCTGAGGTAGTCATTGTATTGGCATTGGGGGCAACAACAGTGGCAGTTGGGGCAGAGCAGAGGTGGGGGGCCAAAGAACCCACCATGATATCCCACAGTCTGATAGAAGCAAAAGGGAGGGTGAGGATTCAGATTGTGTTCTGGACAGGATCTGGGACCCAGATCAGGATGCTGAGGAAGAGGCAACTTTAGAGGAGGAGGCTGATGTCAGCAAAAATAAAGAGCAGAGGCCAAATACCTCCCAAAGAACAGCCCGGGCAACATCTGCTTCTGGATCTGGTGAAATTTGAATTTCTCTGCTTTTAAGGTAGATAGTGATAACAAAATAGTTATTACTTTACATTTCCCATATGTCTACGTTATGTTGGAATTATTTTGAAAATGTCAGTTTTTTTTTAAAGACATTAGAAGGCTTAGAATTTTAGAAGCAATTCTTACATTTTTTAAGAAAATTTCTAAAACCCACTTTTTTAAGGACCAGTTCAGTTATGAAGTCACTTTGTGGGCCTTATATAGTAGAAACCACCCAAAAAGTACTCCAATTTAGAAACTACACCCCTAAAGTTATTCAAAACTGATTTTACAAACTTTGTTAATCCTTTAGGTGCTCCACAAGAATTAAAAGAAAATGGAGAAGAAATTTTAAAATTTCACATTTCTTGCAGATTTTCCATTTCAATCAATTTTTTTCCTATAACACAGCATGGGTTAACAGCCAAACTAAACTCAATATCTATTACCCTGATTCTGTAGTTTAAAGTAACACCCCATATGTGGTTGTCGACTGCTGCATGGGCGTACGGCAGAGCTTAGAACAGATGGAGCACAATATGGATTTTGGAGGGCAGATTTCACTGGAATAATTTTCAGGCACTGTGTCGCATTTGAAGGTACCCTGAGGTTTCCCACAGTGGAAACCCCCACAAAAATGACCCCATTTTGGAAACTACTCCCCCCCAAGGAATTTTGCAAGGGGTATAGTGAGCACTTTGGCCTAATATGCTTTTCATAGAATTCAGAAACCCTTGGCTGTAAAAAAAAATAAATAAATGTCACTTTAGGCCCAAGTTTTTCATTGTCACAAGGGGTAACAGGAGAAACTCACCACAAAATCTGTTACCCATTTTTTCCTGAATAAGTCAACACCCCATATGTGGCTTTTTACTGCTGTATGGGTGTGCAACATAGCACAATATGACTTTTGGAGGGCAGATTTCACTGGAATAATTTTCAGGCGCTGTGTCGCATTTGAAGGTACCCTGAGGTTTCCCACAGTGGAAACCCCCCCAAAATGACCCCATTTTGGAAACTACACCCCCTAAAGTATTCATCTGGGTGTGTAGTGAAAATGTTATTTTTTTACGGTATTCATCTAGGGGTATAATGAGAATTTATTTTTACATTTTGGAGTTTGTCTAATTTTCCAAATTATAATTGGCTAATAATATAATGAAATGTGGAGTGTTAAAAAACTGTGGATTGCATAATAAATTAAAAATTGCCAAAAGTGCATAAAAGAAGTAAAAAAATGTAAACTGATTAATAATCTAGGGAAGTGTGGTAAATGCGGAAACACTGCTTAATGCAAAGTCCAGGCTTATCTGGACAGGTATCACATTGATATGTGGTGTCCCACCGTATCCTGTTCTTATAACAGAGCCTACATCTCTTTTGGGCTCTGCTTTTTTTTGCAGTAGGGGGCACCTCTGATGGGAAATGTTGCCCTGGGATAATTCTGCTTGCATGACTGGATGACGCTATCCCACTGCTTTCCTGGTGCTGCTCTCCAAATAATAAATTTTTAATGATTTTTTCTTGAAAATCAAGATATGTTCCTTGGTTCCCTGCTTTTTGGAACATAACAAAAGAATGATACAGGGCTACTTGCATAAGGTGGGATGCAAGTTTATTATACCAAATGCGGGATTTCCTGACTGCGCTATAGGGCTGCAGCATTTGGTCTGCAAGGTCCACCCCACCCATATATTTATTATAATCCTGTACGCAGACAGGTTTACAGACGGTGGTATTTGTACCGCACACAGGAATAGGGCTGCTGCTGTCTGGATGTATAGAGGTCATTATGAGGACATCTTTTTTGTCTCGATATTTTACAAGTAAGATGTCCTCATTGCAAAGCCCCTTTATTTCTCCAGGCTTCAATTTTTGGTTTACTAAAGGCTTGGGCAGGCCTCTTTGATTGCGGCGTATGGTGCCACATTCCACTGTCTTTCTGACTGAAAGGCACCTGAAAAGGGGTACGCTGGTATAATATTTGTCGACAAACAAGTGGTACCCCTTATCTAAAAGTGGGTGCAGGAGATCCCACACTATTTTACCTGCCACATTGAGGGAAGGGGGGCATTCAGGAGGGCAAAACTTGGTATCTTTGCCCTCAAACTCTAAATTTGTAGGTGTACCCAGATTCGCTCTCACAGAGCTTATAAATTTTTAGCGCAAATCGTGCTCTCTTTCTTGGCAAATATTGACAAAATTGAAGCCTGCCTTTAAAAAGTGACTCGTCCACCGCAATGTTTTTTTTCTGGGGTGTAGGCCTCTTTAACTTTTCCATTTAAATAATTTATAAGGGGCCTAATTTTATAAAGCCTGTCGTGGCTGGGGTCATCACATGGGGGGCACTGTGTGTTGTCAGCGATGTGCAGAAATCACAGGATTATCTCGAATCACTGTCTTGTCATTACTTCCCTCTACATGGGGGTATCGTACAACACATCAGATGACCAGTAAGATCTCATAGTGTATTTTTAATGGGACCCATATTTAGATGGAGGCCCCAAAATTTTAAAATGTCCGCCAGAACAACAGGGAACCATACACCATTCTTGGCATAATATGAGATGGGGTGACTAGCGATGAATTGAGCGGCGTATAAATTGGTCTGCTCAACCATAAAATTTATCAGTTCTTCTGATAAGAAGATTTTTAAAAATTCCACCTCCCTAAACCCCGTAACATCATAACGGATGCCTGTGACAGAATTAAATTCTGGAACAGATGGAGCATATGACTCTGTGGGCATCCATTCGGGTCAATGGTGCTGGTGCCAGGCAAAGAGTCTCGTCTGCGACTTTGCTGCGTCTCGTCATCACTAGTGTTAGCGGACGATGACAAAATTTGAAACTGTTCGGTCTCGCTTGCACTTTCTGTATCAGAACAGATAAATTCGTATGCCTCCTCTGCCGTATACATACGCTCAGCCATTTTATATGGTGCAAACTACAATATATATATATATATATATATATATATATATATATATATTAGAGATGAGCGAATCATTCAAAAAATTATTCGCTGAACATTCGCCGAACTTTTCCTAAAATTTGTATATTCGACGAATAGATTCGTTGTATTTGTGTACAAAATATACGTTATTATGTGCTATTAGTAGAGATGAGCGAGCATGCTCGTCCAAGTTTGGTGCTCGTTCGAGTATTACGGTACTCGTAAGTGCTCGCTGCTCAGACAAGTATCTCGCCATGCTCGAGGAAATTGCATCTTCCGCTTTTTGCATTTTTGGCACCTATAAACTCAGCCAAACACAAGCCAGGAGACTCTGCGGTACACCCAGCATCACGTGGGGCCCTTACATGTCGATAGCAGGGGTTGGCTGGCTTGATCAGGTGACCCTGGAATATACTAGTGACTGCCCGCGGTGCTCGGCTCAGATGCTGTCTGGATGTCGTTAGGGACATAGCTGCTGTGTTTCAGGGAGAGTGTTAGGGCCTGGATTTAGTTTTCTGTTAGGCAGGAGTGATCTTAAAATAACCCAACAGCCCTTCTAAGGGCTACAAGACATTTTTTTTTTGTCTCCTGGCTGGCACTAGTAGTGCAGCTATCGCTATATATAACCCTTTTTTTATTGTTTTATCTCAGTGAAACAAATCCATTTCATACAGCAGTGTGGAACCATTCTGTGTGTCACAGTTCAGCTGTCCACTCACCACAAATCACAATCCGTATTTTCTGTCCAGGTGACCCATACTGTACGTCACGTAATCAAATACGGTCTTTTGCTTTTACTGATAAAGCTACATTACAAAAATCTCTGTGCGACATTTGTCTGGGTTGCAGTCAAAATAGCCACAGTCAGCAGGGGCTGAGTTTGCTCTGTGATAGTTTCTGCACGTCACGTTAAAAAATATATATATATAAAAAAAAAATATATAAAAAAAAAATACATATAAAAAAATAGTTTTTTTGTTGTTTTATCTCAGTGATACAAATCCATTTCACACAGCTGTGTGTAACCATTCTGTGTGTCACAGTTCAGCTGTTCAGTTACCACAATCCGTATTTTCTGTCCAGGTGACCCATTCTGTACGTCACGTCAGTAAAAAAGGTCTTTTGCTCTCACTTATACAGCTACATTACAAAAATCTCTGTGCGACATTTGTCTGGGTTACAATTAAGCAGACCAAGTCTGCTTAATCTAATATAACCATGTAACATTTTTTTTTATATATATATATATATATTTTTTTTATTATTTATAATAAAAAATGGATAATGTGAATTATTTAAAAAATACAAAAAAAAAATAAAATATAGAAATATATAATAAAATATAAGATAAATATAATAATATAATAATATAATAATATAATAATAGATATGATAGAATAATAATATAAAAGAAAAAAGTAAGAAAAAGCATAGGAATTAAAGAAAGGGAAAAAGAGTATATTGTTAAGAGCACATAATATGTAAATAAATGAATTAAGATTGGTTATTTTTGAGAGCACATGTACACATGGATTATTACCGTATATGAACATGTATGTATCTTATTGATATATGTTTGTTCATGTATGGGGGGGGGGTTTGTCATGTAATGTTATAAAATAAATAATATAAAAAAATATTTTGTATTTAGTATTTTTCTGTAAAAAATCTTTTATTTATGTTCTTTTGACACAGGTATTGTCTCCTCCCCTTTCCCCTGCCCCCTTTTTTCTCAATTTCCCCCATTTCCCCCGTTTTTATAGTACAAAAGTTCATGTTCTGTAGAGCCATTGGGATTACTTATTGTATTAATCCTTATGTCACTATTGGGCTTTGGATTTTTTGAATGCACTTGGAACACATAAGCTCCATCCATATACAGTGCGCATGCTCCCTTTCACCATACTCCCCGGTGCGTTCCATGATGCGAGCGGCGTCTGTGTTGGAACACACCGTGGAACGCACAGGAGGGGTGAGGGATCACGTGCCTGCTTGGCGTACCCGGAAGTGATTTTGACATTGGATCTTGCGCCTTAAGAGATATATTCAACATTGATTATGTCATATTGTATCGGTGGGCCGTGTGCTGGAACCATATATATTGTGTAACCCATAGTATGATTTGTAGTGAAATGAGGATGTTACTTTCACCCTTATCGAGTAATACTTCCGGGGAGCTTTATGAGCCAGAGGGCGCATGCGCACTGATGGCTGATACACGCTAGAGTCTGAGAATGCCGCCATTATCAATGCCGGGACCCCCACAGGTTAAAACTAATTGATGTAATTATGATACTTGTGTATATATATGTGCATTTGCACAATAGCATTCACTACCCCTGAGGAAGCTGACTTGATCGGCGATACGCGTGGGGATTGTATCCTCCTGACAGCATGCCACACAAGCGCCTGATTAGATGAGTATATTTATTGATGAATTATCTTTGGATGTTACAATTTCTAATCATGTTGGATCTCTAAATACTCATATTCAGTTGTAATAATCATGTTGGCGAATTGGATTTAGCGTGGGTAGTTGCATTTGTCTTGCTGTCAGAGGTATGGTTGAGCCTATCATAGCTTTTCCATTTTGATTTCTTATTGTATACAATTTTTAAACTATGTGCAAGTGTGTTTATAATAACATTTATACATTTTTAGATGTGCGGTCTTTTGCGGTCTCTCTGTTTACATGGTTATATTTTGATTTGGTTTCAGGCTGTGACGTGCACTCTATTTTAATATAGGTGTGCCCCCGTTTTTCATTGTTGTATATCTGCTTAATCTAATAGTTTCAGTGTAATTGCTCCATACTGCACTGTACGTAATAACATACGTAATTTTGCTCTAACTTATCCATCTATATATTTTCTTGTTCAGATTGAATAAGTTTGTGGGTTTCAGTACAGCAGGCCCATTTATTTATTTATTTTTTATATAATACACTTATATACAGAAAATGTTGAACCCCAGGGCTAAGGGTCGAGGACGAGGGCGTGGACATTCAATTACTGCAGGGGGCATAGGCCGTGGTCCTGGGCAGGGTGAGACAGTACCTGCTGATGAGGGAGCAGGGGAACGCCGCAGAGCTACACTCCCTAGCTTCAGGTCTCAACTTACAGGGACACGTGGTAGAGGACTGTTGAAACCACAACAGTGCGAATAGCTGATGTCGTGTATTGCGGACAATGCTTCAAGTAATTTGCCCACCAGTCAGTCTTCCACGCAGTCCACCCACGTTACCCAAGGGAGCACTCCTCTGGCTCCTCCACCTCAACCTCCTTCCCCCCAGTCTGCCCCCTCCCAGGAAAATTTGGAATGCGATCCGGCATACTCTGAGGAACAGTTTTCTGGACCCTTCCCAGAGTCACAAACCACTTCTCAGGTTGCTGCTGACCTCTTTCCCGATGCCCAAGTTTTCCAACTGTCGCAGTCAGACAGTGGTGAAGTTGTTGTCAGGGCAGGAAGTCCGAGGGGGGAGCAGACTGAGGAATCGGAGGATGACGAAGTGACTGACCCAAGCTGGGTTGATATGCCGAGTGAAGACCAGAACAGGTTGGAAGAGGCAGTGGTGTGGCCAGAGGGAGAAGCAGGGCCAGAGCTGGTGCATCAGCAGCAACTGTTTCACGTAGTGAAGCTCCCGTGGCGAGACCTAGATGTTCGCAAGTCTGGAGGTTCTTTAAAGAAAGTGAAGTTGACCGACGGACTGTGGTGTGCAACCTGTGCCACACCAGGATCAGCAGGGGTGCCACCACTACTAGCCTAACCACCACCAGCATGCGCAGGCATATGAGTGCTAAACACCCCACTCAATGGAACCAAGGCCGTTCACCACCTCCTGCGGGTTCCACCACTGCTCCTTCCCCTGTGTCACTCGCTGCCTCTGCTAGTCAACCCCCTGCCCAGGACCCCGGCACGAGCACTTCCCGCCGGAAAACCACACCTTCGCCTCCATGATCCTCCACAGCGTCCACCAATGTGTCCCAGCGCAGCGTTCAGCTGTCTTTACAGCAGACGCTGGAGCGCAAGAGGAAATACAGTTCCACCCACCCACATGCCCAAGCCCTCAACGTCCACATCTCCAAATTGCTGAGCCTGGAGATGCTGCCCTATAGGCTGGTAGAGACCGAGGCCTTTCGCAATCTCATGGCAGTGGCTGCCCCTCGGTATTCGGTCCCCAGCCGCCACAATTTTTCCCGATGTGCCGTCCCATCCCTACACCAGCAGGTGTAACAGAACATCATCCGTGCCCTGACCAACGCTGTTTCTGAAAAGGTCCACCTAACCATGGACACGTGGACAAGTGCTGCCGGGCAGGGACACTATATATCACCGACGGCACATTGGGTTAACTTGGTGGAGGCTGGGACCGAGAATGACCCTGGGGCCGCTCATGTACTGCCCACACCGAGGATTGCGGGGCCTACCTCGGTCACGGTCTCTCAGACGTACTATGCCTCCTCCTCTGACCCCTCCTCCTCCTCCTGCTCCGAATTACCATCCGTGGGCACGGCGCCTTCAGTCGGTAGCTCTAGGCGCAGCAGCAGTGCCGTGGGTAAGCGCCAGCAGGCGGTGCTCAAACTGCTGAGCTTAGGTGACAAAAGGCACACCGCCCAAGAGCTGTTACAGGGCATCACGGCGCAGACCGATCTGTGGCTGGCACTGCTGAACCTCAAGCCAGGCATGGTTGTGTGTGACAATGGGCGTAACCTGGTGGCGGCTCTGCAACTCGGCAGACTGACACATGAGCCATGCCTGGCCCACGTGTTCAATCTAATAGTTCAGCGGTTCCTCAAGACATACCCCAATCTGTCTGATTTGCTCACCAAGGTGCGCCACATCTGTGCGCATTTCCGCAAGTCGACCACAGATGCTGCCACTCTCAGGGCAGTGCAGCGCCGCCTACAACTGCCCGCTCACCGACTGTTGTGCGACGTGCCCTCAAGATGGAATTCGACATTAAACATGTTATCCAGAGTTTACCAGCAGCGCAGAGCGATTGTAGACTACCAGATGTCAACTTCCACCAGAACTGGTAGACAGGTCACTCAGATTCCTCAAGTCTACAATGAGGAGTGGACGTGGATGTCTGATATCTGTCAGGTGTTGAGCAGCTTTGAGGAGTCAACACAGATGGTCAGCGGCGATGCCGCCATTATCAGCCTCACCATCCCGCTGCTTTGCCTGTTGAAAAACTCACTGCTCAGCATGAAGTCAGATGCTTTGCGCTTTTCACAAGAGACGGTGGAGGAAGATACGTCGCTTGATTGCCAGAGCACCCTCCGGTCTGTTTCTCAGCGCGTATCGGAGGAGGGGGAGGAGGATGAGGAGGAAAAGGAGGAGAATGTCGCCGAGACAGAAGAGGGTACCAGTGCTCAGTCCTTAACTCTTCAGCGTGTATGGGCTGAAGAGGAGGACTTGGATTAGGAGGAGGATATGGAGAGTCAGGACAGTGAGAAGAGGGAATTCTTGCATGTTGGGACTCTGGCACACATGGCAGACTACATGTTAGGCTGCCTATCCTGTGACCCTTGCGTTAGAAGCATTTTTTCAAACACCGATTACTGGGTGTTCACTCTCCTGGACCCACGGTACAAGCAGAACCTTTCCACTCTCATCCCTGTAGAGGAAAGGAGTATGAGAGTGAATCAATATCAACAGGCCCTGGTGCACAAGCTGAAACAATCCTTCCCATCTGACGCCACTAGCGGCAGAGGGCATGGTTCTGTGGGCCAAGTAGCGGGGGAGAGGAGGCGAGCAGGCAACTTGTCCAGCACTGGCAGGGGACCGCTCTCCAAGGCCTTTGCCAGTTTTATGTCACCCCAGCAAGACACTGTCACCTGTCTCCAGTCTAGGCAGAGTAGGGGGGAGCTGTACAGAAAGATGGTGAGGGAGAACCTAGCTAACCATTCCAACGTCTGGACCGATCACTCTGCTCCATAGAACTACTGGGTTTCAAAGCTAGACACGTGGCCTGAACTGGCGCTGTATGCCTTGGAGGTGCTGGCCTTTCCTGCCGCTAACATGTTGTCAGAGCGAGTATTCAGTGCAGCTGGTTGCATCATCACCGATAAGCGTACACGCCTGTCAACTGACAGCGCTGACAGGCTGACGCTTATTAAAATGAACAAAGCCTGGATTTCACCAGAATTCAGATCTCCTCCGGGGGAAAGCAGCTAAAGATTTACATTACTTATGTATCCGATTCCTCTTCTCTACTCCTCCTCCTCCTCGTCTTTGCCTAACGCTGACCAAAAAACACCATTTTTTAGAGGTCCAACTGGCACTCTTTTACCACAATTTTTCAGGAGGGCCCCCTACAGGCCCTCTCTTCAAACAATTTTTCTGGAGGTCCACCTACAAGCCTTCTCTCTAAATAATTTTTTCTGAGGGCCCCCTACAGGTCCTCTCTCCAAACAATTTTTCCGGAGGTCCACCTACAGGCCCTCTCTTCAAACAATTTTTCCGGAGGTCCACCTACAGGCCCTCTCTTCAAACAATTTTTCCGGAGGTCCACCTACTGGCCCTCTCTCTAAACAATTTTTCCGGAGGTCCACCTACAGGCCCTCTCTCTCCAATTTTTCCAGAGGTCCACCTACAGGCCCTCTCTCCAAACAATTTTTCCGCAGTGTGAACTACAGACAGTGTAAAACAATGTTTCAGGAGCGTCAAACAGACAGTTCAAAACAATTTTTCAGGAGGCGCAAGTACCGACGTTTAAAAAAAATTTTTTTTGGCTGAGGGTAGACTTTATGTACTCTGAAAAGAAAAAAATTTTGAAGGCTCAACAAAAGCCATTTCACTGCATTCTCAGTCGGACAAAGTCATTGGTGGTGTAACCGCCATGCTGTGTCAGGCTAAATTTTTGGGTGCTTCACCAGCTACCGCATACTAGCTCAGTCACTCTGTTGTCACCGCCGCCATACAGGGCCACGAAAAATGTTTATGTGGTTCGCCTGCTCCCGCAGTGTCACTCGCTCACTCTGTTGTCACCACCATAGTGGTTTTCACTATAGCAGCCCAAGTCTGCACATTCCCCTTTTTATCTCTAAGTGATCTATACTGCACGTCACGTAATAAAATAGGTTCTTTTGCTCTCAGTGATACAAATCCATTTAATAAAATCCTTTCTTTCTCTTTAACTGATCTATACTGAACGTCACTTTTAAAAATAAATCTTTTTCCTCTCTTTCTCTCCAAACTATTTTTCCGGATAGGTGCCGTATACGGTATTAAACTGAGAAGAATACGTACAACACATGCCCCACTTGATCAATCTCATAGTTGACAACCGTACCGGTTGATGCTAAATTTTTTCGAACTCCATCCGGCTGTTGTCACCACCACACACGCTAGCCAAGGGGGCACTCCTCTGGCTCTTCCAGCTCAACCTCCTTCCCCCCCAGCCTGCCCCCCACCTCCAGGCCCTCTCTCCAAACAATTTACCCGGATAGGGGACGTATTAGATATTATACTGATTTTTTTTGGTTCCTCTTTTAATTGGCTCCTGACCTGTGATAGGCAGAGCATGGACATGTCCCCTTAGCTGCAGTAGAAAAGACACTCCCCTGGCCAGAGCAAGCTCTTTTTCCTTTTCCGTGTTCGAAAAATCCATGAAATATATGGTCCCAAGATAGGGGACGTATACGATTTTAAACTGAAAAGAATCGATACCACAAATGCCCCACTAGGAGAATTTGGGGTAATGGTGGGATTAGGCAGCCTCAGAGGCATCCATGCATGCTGCCCCTGCCGTTTCCTGTCCATTTCCGTGGTGTTTCCATCATTTTCTGAGGTTTCCAGGTTTTCACCCAGCCTTCCCTAGGCAGAGCCTTGGTCCCCTGCAAAAATGCTCGAGTCTCCCATTGACTTCAATGGGGTTTGTTACTCGAAACGAGCACCCGAGCATCGGGAAAAGTTCGACTCGAATGACGAGCACCCGAGCATTTTAGTGCTCGCTCATCTCTAGTGTCAAGCATTTGCTTGCTGAAAGCTGCGGCAAAATGCGTACATAGGGGGAGATTTAACAAACTGGTATAAAGTAGAACTGGCTTAGTTGCCCATGGCAACCAATCAGATTCCAGCTTTCATTTTCCAAAGGAGCTATGAAAAATGAAATGTGGAATCTGATTGGTTGCTTTAGGCAACTAAGCCAGTTCTACTTTACACCAGTTTGTTAAATATCCCCCATAGTGTTTCCTGGTAATAACATAATTTTGTCTCCCTTTCAGCAGGAGGAATATATTCTTTGATAGTGAGGCTCTAAAAGCATGACTATACGGTAATAATCAGACTGCTTCATGTGAATGATATGCCTGTCAGTATGCAATAAAGCAAGCATATAGCTTGCCATTCTGGCCAGTCTGCTCAAGGAGCCAATTCTTTATCTCCCCCCCTCCCATTGAGATGATGTGGGTGTTGTGGCCAGTGTCATTGTCCTCCTCCTGCTCCTCCACTAACTCCTCCTCAAGTGGTTTCTCCTTATCCTCATACTCCTCCTTCTCCATGAGACTTTCTCCTTTTGGGTTCCCAATAGCTACAGGGTGGACAGCACAGCAAGATGTGTAAATTGTCTTTCTTCCACTGTCATCTCTTGTTGCATCAGCATGAGCATCTTTTCCAAGATAAATATGAGGGGAATATCATTTGTGCCACAGTCATCCCTTCCAATGAATTTTGTGGCCCCTTTGAATGGCTTCTGCACATGACAGGTGTCTCTGATGAGCTGTCACTGCCTGACCTTGAAACAACACGTTTCCTGCTGCAGTGATCTTCTGCATGCCTAAATCATTCACCATTTTTCACTACTCATACAGATGCTCTACCATAACAACTTGTAACGTTGTGGATCAAGCGGTGCAATTGCAGACCATTCAATCGCTGCAAGTCCATGAGGGAGTTCCATGCTACATGGCTAAGATGTAATAACAGTCTCCGGGACATGACCAGCACCCTCCGCAAGCCATTATTTACAAGTGCAGTACGGCTACAATGTTCCTGCCATTATTGCTAACCACCTTGCCCAGTTGGAGGGGAGTCCGCAAGTGGTTTTTTGCTCTATGCACTTTAGCAAGTCAAAGACTGTGTGCTTACTGTCACCCAGTCTGATCAGCTTCACTTTACACATATGATAGGAGGGAGGGGGAATGGGAGTGATGCTCTTCCCAGCTTCTGTTGAGAACAGGAGAATGTCCATGGAGAAGGACATGGAGGAGGTAGATAAGAAGCTGGTTTGGGAATCAGACAAATGTGGAGGTGTCAATAGGGCCTGGACTTCTTGGTTCAGTGCTGCCTCATTTATGCCATGAAAAACATTGACCAAGTGGACCAGTGGAAAAACATGTACTGTCAACTGCTCCAGGTGTCCACCATGGTGCACTTTGCCACACAGTGATAACTGTGAGGAGTTGTCCACATTCTCTGCCATGTGAGAGTACAAGGCAGGGAAGGGTTTTGAAAAAACAAACACTAGCGACTAGGTATTTTCCAGCAAAATTGAGCCATGCCATTAGATCCTTAAAGGCAGAAGAATCCACTAAGTGGTATGGCAGTGATTGCACCACCAGAAACTTAGCAAGGTGGGAGTTCAGCTTGCTTACCACAGGATTGCTGGGTGCACAGTTGTTTCCTGGCCATACATTCCACTATCAATGGAGCAGAGTAGGAAGAGTAGTCTGAGCAGGAAAAGTATTAACTGATGATGACGATAACAAGGAACAAGGATTAGGATGGATTGGGGATCTGAAACTGCTGTAGATGAAGGGGAGAATAATCACTGCAGCAGTTCCAGATGTTTTTCTTCTTTTCTTCTTCGGAGTGCAGAAGCACTTATTTGCTGCAGTGATGCACCACAAGCTCCAGCAAGTTAAACAGCAGCACAAAGAAGCACATAACCTCCCTGCAAGTAGTCACCACCTAGTATGGCTGCCTACAGAGAGGTTCTTCCATTTCCCTCTGCTGCTATAGTGCTGCCATTGGCTGGAGCATTGTTCCATCAAATCGCAGAGCTGGCAGCCGATACTAAACACTGGTGTCCCCTTCCTAACCTTGGAGGAGTCAGGTGCTGATTTACTCAGCACCAATCATCCCTATCTGAACCTTCTGCAGCACCATAAATGATTTACAGCGCTGTCACCTCTGCAATGCAATTCCAGGAACTGGGGCTGCAAGGGGGGCAGAAAAAGTAGTCTGTATCTTTAGTTAAGACGGTTGCCTGTCATGCAACGCAGCCATCTTATCCTGTTCACCGTGCTATGAGGTGCGGTGACTGGAGTTTGTTATGATGTACTAGTATGTCAAAGGTCGTCAAGTCACTTGAGGCCATGACATACTAGTACATCAAGGGTTGTTAAGGGGGGGTTAATGCTGCCAATGTTGCACAAGTTCATGCTTTTTGCTTTCTGGCCCTGTGGAATAAAGCTGTCAGATGGAAGATACTTCCACAGAACGAATGACAGCTTAGGTCTGACATGTTTTGAGCCTGCACCCACAGTATCAGCAGCATTATCAGTTCTCAAGCTGGCCATAACAGAAGCAGATCTGGCCCTGGCAGTTTTTTTGGAAGGTTCTAGTCTTTAATGCCACCACTGTAGCCACCAACTGATTGGCTGTTCTGTCTGTCAGACTTTGAGCCAATCAAGGCAAAATCTCCCATCTCCCAGTGTCAAGAGATCCTCCATCTTCTTCCTTCCTGTCATTTTCTCCACCAATTTTCAGAGTAAAATGGAGTTGAACACAGTTTTTACGCGATTTGTCTGAAACAAATTGCCAAAACTTCAGATTCATTTGCCCAACAATTTTTTTTGTGAAAATCATAACAAATTTGATTAGTTTAGAATCAATTTGTTCATCTCTTGTCAGAATGCTCAAGTCCATGTGAAATTTTAGTTTATCCTTTTCAATAAATTTGCCACTTCATAAAATCTTTTCAATGCATTCAATAACACGGGTATAATAATAGTATTGCTTTTGCAACACCAAACTGTATCTTGCAGTAATATATAATGCGTTCAATAATGCAGGTACAATATTTGTGTTATTGCAGTAAAATGGGTTTGCTATAACACTGAATGGTATTTTGCATTAATATACAACATGTTAAAAAACAAAGTGATAATTTACTGCAATATTAGTGACAGGAAGAAGAAAAACTGTGGCATTACAAAACTTAGCAATGGAAAAAATCTGTATATAGATGGGAATAAGACGGTCGCTGACCATCTGAATAACTACTTCTGCTCAGTTTTTTCAGATGGCGACTTTCATAATCAGAACATGGCTGGACATAGTATTGCCTCTAGTTGGAAAGTTTCAGCCCCAGTGTTTTCAGAGGCCGATGTTCTACAAGAACTTGTCTGGCTAAAGTTAAATAAGGCAATGGGTCCGGATGGCATCCACCCCAGAGTTCTTAAAGAACTCCAATCTGTGATTGTTGGCCCCCTGACTGATCTGTATAATCAGTCCCTTCTTACAGGAGATGTTCCTGATGATTGGAGAATGGCTAATGTTGTACCCATTCACAAGAAGGGTAGTAGAGAAGAAGCTAGTAACTATAGGCCAGTCAGCTTGACATCTGTAGTGGTAAAAATGATGGAAACTCTACTAAAAAAGAAGATAATTGACCATCTAACAACAAACAACTTGATGGACCCAAACCAGCATGGCTTTACTGAGGGACGATCATGTCAGACTAATCTCATTGATTTCTTTGACTATGTAACTAAAGTGCTGGATGAAGGTGGTGCTGTGGATATCGCCTACCTGGATTTCAGTAAAGCTTTTTGATACGGTTCCCCATAAAGAGCTGATAGAGAAGTTATCAAGAATTGGACTTAACCCCTGGATAGTTCAGTGGATCTGCAGTTGGCTGAAGGACAGATACCAGAGGGTTGTTGTTAATGGAGTGTATTCTGAGCAGAGGCTGGTTACAAGTGGGGTGCCACAAGGATCTGTTCTGGGTCCTGCTCTGTTTAACATGTTTGTAAGTGACATAAGGGATGGCTTGGTAGGGAAGGTTTGCTTGTTTGCTGATGACACAAAAGTGTGTAATAGGGTTGATGTTCCAGGAGGTGTCTGTAATATGGAGAATGATTTATCTTTATTAGATAAGTGGTCAAAACAATGGAAACTTCAGTTCAATGTTTCCAAATGTAAAATAATGCACTTGGGGAGAAGAAATCCTCTGAGTATCGTATTGGCAGTTCTGTGCTAACAAAGACCTCAAAAGAGGATTTGGGGGTAGTCATCTCTGACAGCCTCAAAATGAGTAACCAATGCAGCCAGGCGGTGGGGAAAGCAAATCGTATGCTTGGCTGCATAGCTAGAGGTATAACGAGCAGAAAGAGGGAGATTATGATCCCTCTGTATAGAGCTCTAGTGAGACCACATCTGGAATACTGTGTTCAATTCTGGAGACCTCACCTGCAAAAAGATATTGCTAAAATAGAACGGGTCCAAAGAAGAGCTACAAAAATGGTGGAAGGTCTAAAGCATCGAACTTATCAAGATAGACTCCGAGTTCTTAATATGTATAGTCTGGAGGAAAGAAGAGAAAGGGGGGACATGATTGAAACCTTTAAATATGTTAAAGGACTGAATAAAGTTCAGGAGGGAAGGGTTATTAATAAGAAACTGAACACAAGAACAAGGGGGCACAATCTGAAGTTAGTTGGGGGAAAAAATCAAGAACAACATTAGAAAATATTACTTCACTGAAAGAGTAGTAAAAGCTTGGAACAAACTTCCAGCAGAGGTGGTTGATAAATCCACAGTAACTGAATTTAAACATGCCTGGGATAAACATGTATCTATCCTAAGATAACAACAAAAGGATAATAAAAGGGCAGACTAGATGGACCAGGTGGTCTTTTTCTGCCGTCAATCTTCTATGTTTCTATAATAATAGCATTAATGCAGTATTGCTTTTGCTGTAACACTGAACAGTATCTTACAGTAATATACAATGCATTTAATAAAGGGTATAATACACTGAAATGTCCAATTACAAATGGTAAATATACTTTTTTTTAAAGGTGGGTAATTTCTAAGTGTTTGCAGCAGAATGTATGCTATTGAAGTGCCGGAAATATGCCTTTTGTGTAGAATTTTGTAATGCATAATTTGCTAGCAAGCCAAATGAAACAACCAAGGCAGTGACCAGTCATTCCTTCCATGTCTATTTTAACCACTTCAAGACCAGGCCTAATTTTGCAAATCTGACATGTGTCACTTCATGTGGTAATAACTTTGGAACGCTTTTACTTATCCAAGCCATTCAGACACATAGTACTTCATGTTAATGGTAAATTTGAGTCAATATGTTTTACCTTTATTTATTAAAAAATCAAAATTTACTGAAAATTTTGAAAAAAAAAAAAAATCACAATTTTTCAAATATGAATTTCTCTGCTTTTAACCCCTTCGCGCCCAGCGCCGTACATGTACGGCGCTGGGGCGATGCGGGCACATGGCGCCCGCTCGCAAGTGCGGCGGGCGTCATGGCCGGCTAGTCTCTGCTGTTTCTAACAGCAGAGACTTGCTGCTACTTACCGCCATCGGCGGCGTCTTCCTGGGAGTTTAGATGCCGTGATCACACGTGATCACGGCATCTAGTTGCGTCTCAAAAAAGCGAATGCTTCCGGGTGGTGTACAGACACCCCGTGTGGCCAATCGGAGTGTCTGTACACCATATGAAAACTGTAATCCTCACTGGTGAGGATTACAGTTTTCAAAGTGCAATTCTTATTCTGGCCACTAGATGGCAGGCCAGGATAAGAAATGAGCAATTCTTGGATTTCTGAGTCTATAAAATCCCTGATTGCTCATAAAGAAAAAAAAAGCCACAATATATAAGCCCATATTTGAGCTTTCAAATAGTAAAAAAAAATTTTTAAAAAAAAATGTTAAAAAATATGTAAAAAATAAAAAAGATGTAAAAGTTCAAATCACCCCCCTTTCCCCCTTTTTATTAAAAAATAAATACCTAAATAACAATAAATATAGACATCATGGGTATCACCGTGACCGAAAACGCCCGTACTTTTAAAATATAAAAAAAAAAATTCCAATACGGCGAATTGTGTGGCGGAAAAAAGCGTCCAAATGGCGATTTGCCATTTTTTGTTGCTTTTTTTTCTAAAAAAAAATTAAATAAAAAGTGATCAAAAAGTCATACACACCCCATAATGGTATCAATAAAAACTTCAGATCATCCCGCAAAAAATGAGCCCCCATACAGCTCTGTAAACATAAATACCAAAAAGTTATAGGGGTCAAGATTTGACAAGGAAAAAAAAAAAAAAAAAAAGGGCAACTTTCTAATTATTTTAGCACTATGAAAACGCAGGAAAAACGATACATATTAGATATTGCCGGATTCGTACTGACCAGTAGAATGAAAGTAATGGATCAGTTTTAATGCACATCGAACGCTGTAAATAAGAAACCCGTAGAACTGTAGCGGAATAGCGTTTTCTTTGCAATTTCACCCGGTTTGGAATTTTTTTCCCGCTTCCCACTACACCATATGCAATATTAAATGGTGGCGTTGGAAAGTACAACTTGTCCTTCAAAAAACAAGCCCTCATACAGCTATGTGAACAGAAAAATAAAAGAGTTATGGCTGTTTGAAGGCAGGGAGTGCAAAACGAAAATGCATAACCGAAAAAACCTCCGGGCGCAAATGGGTTAAGTTGCATAGGGATATCTAATAAAATTGTTATTAATGAACATTCACCATACGTCCACTTTATGTTGGCATCATTTTGGAAATGTAATTTTATTTTTTTAGGACGTTAGAAGGCTTCAAATTTTAGATGTAATTTTTAAGATTTTCATGAAAATTTCCAATAGTTAATTTTACAGGACCTTTGCAGTTCTAAAGTGACTTTGAGGGGCTTAAAAAATAGAAACCTCCCATAAATGAACATATTTTAGAAACTACAGCCCCCAATGTTATCTAAACTGATTTTACAAAGTTTGTTAACCCTTTAGATTTCCCACAATAATTAAAACAGAAGGAAGGTGAAATTTAAAATATATATATTTTTTCGCAGATTTTCAATTTTTATTTCATTTTTCCCATAAGATAGCAAGGGTAAACAGCAAATCAAACCTGAATATTTATTTTCCTGATTCTGAAGTTTGCAAAAACACCCAATATGTAGTTGTAAACTGCTCTGTGACCGGCAGTAATGAGAGTGAGATAGTACAAGCATTTGTGATGGCTTTGACAGCTTGTCCGACTGAAAACACCAAAACATGCACATGCTGTCCACTCAAAAAAATAATCATAAATATACTTTATTGGTAACAATAAAAAAAAAAGGATAACAAGCAATGGTTCATATATTGGAAATCAGGGAGCAGTGGTAAAGAGGAAAAATTAAAGAGCGGGGATCGCGTTGTGTGGCAAAATGACCTCAATCTCCGCTGGGGGAAATTTTTTTTAACACTGTCAGTGACCGTGAGTGAGGGGAACTCATTGCTGTGAGAGGAGGGGGCATGTGGTGTATTCTGGGGCCATGAGGGTGAAGATCTGGGTGAGGTGCTTTATGGGAAATAAATCTGTGAGGGAGGGCCGGAATCGACAGAACGTAACTGTGTTGTTAGTACATTATTACAATATTTGGAGCCCCACTTTTGATTTTGCCCAGGGCCACATTTTGTCTAAAACCGGCCCTGTATGTATGGCTTGTTATCTCAAGTAAGCAGCACATGATTTAAATAACATTAAAGATCATTTTAGGAACTACAGAAGACAGTAAAAGTTAAGACTATTTTATTCTGATTTAGAATAAATAAGTGCATTTTTCCTTATTGTTACAGTTCATAAACTAGGAGGTCTTGTAAAGTTTGCCTATTGCCTTTGCTTGTTGGTTTCATATTTGGTTGGTTTCATATTTCATATGCATTGCTCATGTTACAAACAGATTAACAGAACAATATCATTTGATTAATATAAGAATACTTTCTGTTTTTTATGACACAGGATAATTAATCAGATGGCGTCCGAACACTGGGACTCCCACTAATCCCAAGTATGGGGGTCCCATTATGATGAAGCAGCAAGCTGAGCATGTGCCCTCTGCGGCAGTCCCATAGAGAATGAATGGAGCTGCAGGGTGCATGCTCAGCGTGTTGCTCCTCTAGGATTATGGGAATAAGTGACCCCAGTTTTCTGGATCACTGGGACTCGCAGTGGTCCGACCCACACCAATCAGTTAGTTATCCCCAATTCCACAGTTGTAAATGTGCTCTAAAATCACCTCTTTTCATTTATCCTCATTCAACATTATTTATCAGATCCTTTCATCCAACAGTATCCAACATACTCCATGGACTCAAAAGCACTGCAGATAGCAGCTGTTTGCTAGCTAATGCTGCTTTATTTCTACTCACCTATGTAGAAAAAATAGCTAGACAAATGTAAACAAAACTAACTTTTTAACCTTTTAGGCCTACCCTAGTTCCCCATATATTGTAAGCTGTTGTGAGCAGGGCCCTAACTTCTCTTATTTTATTTATCACTTTGTTTCTCTGAAATATCTGATTTTATTTGTAAATGCACCTTATGAGAAGTTGAGCGGATTGATGTATACTGTACATTTGTGGGAAATATGTACAGTATATCTGCAGCCCTGTGAAGTGCTATTGGTACAGGTAGGAGTTACCAGTGACTAACAGCTCTCTCTTTATGTATTTTTATGCACATAATGGTATCAATCACTGATAACACCTCCCTGCTGTACCAATGCTGTTCACAGAAGGTAGAAAAAGCAGATTTATAAATGTATAAATTACAGCTTTTACTGAATGTTTTCCCACAAAAATACACTACTTACAAAAAGTTTGGGATATTTGGCTTTTGGGGGAAATTTAAGTAAAATGTAAAACGTTTACGCTACAGTGATATTATATCATGAAAGTAGGGCACTTAAGTAAACATGCAATGGTGATTTACTCATCTAAAACAATTTATGGAAACAAAAGCCAACAACAGAGGTATGTATATTCCCACAAAAAATGTCAATGTCTCAATAACTTGTCAAGTGACTTTAAGCATCAATTACAGCTTGGCAATGATGTCTCATGCTGTTCACAAGTTGTCTTATTGTCTGCTAAGGCATGGCATCCCACCCTTATTGAAGGGCAGCCCTCAGGTCATTGAGGTTCTGGGGTGCAGATTTACAAGCCTCTACACAGTGACTCAGCTGATTCCATGGGTTTTCGATGGGATTAAGGTCTGGAGAAAGTGCAGTTCGCTCAAATTGAGGTACCCCAGTCTCCAGAAGCCATTTCCTAATGATGCAACCTCAATGAGCTGTCGTATTGTCATCCATGGAGATAAAATTAGGCCTGTGTTGTTCATGCAGAGGCATAATGACTGGTTTGATTATGTTATTCAAGTAGTATGGGCTTGTCACCTTACCATTTACAAAGTGTAGGGCAGTTCTGTATTAATTAGACACACCTGCCCACACTGTAAAACTACCACCACCAAAGGCTTATCTGGTGACAACAGTGGCTGATGCATAGCATTCTTCTTGATGTCTCCAACACCGTTGACGACCATCATTTCTGCTCAGCATGAATTGACTTTCATCAGTGAACAACGCTGGTCCCTTGTCCAACGTAGATGCTCTCTGGCCCATGCAAGATGATGATATCTGTGGCTAGGTACCTTTGCAGGTCGTCTAACATGCAGACCTCGCTGATGTAAACGGTTTTGAATGGTCTGATGTGACACTTACATCCCTTAAATGTGCCTGGAGTTGTGTGGCATTCATCATCCGGTTCCACAAGACATTGTTCATAATGAAGCAGTCATCAATGTGGGATGTGGCCAAAGGACGTCCACTTCTATGCCTTTCTGTGACTCTTCCAGTCTCTCTGTATCTCTGTTGCAACCTGCTGATGACACTCTGTAACACTGTAAGCTCAGTGGCCACTTCCGTCCGAGAACATCCTGCTTGAAGCCTCCGCAAGTGGTTTTATATATATATATATATATATATATATATATATATATACATACAAATACATACATACATATATACATACATACAAATCTTTACTTTCCAGATATTTTTATGGAAGTTATTACAAAATGAAATGTAATGTTCTATATTATATCTGATAAATATGCAATTACAAGGATAGATAATGGTCTTGAGCTGCCCAATTTACTTAATGCACTTGCTTAATTGTTGTAAAATCACAACAGTCATGAAGTATCGCATTAGGGAAAACCTTCTTGTACTTATGTTATCTATGAAAGTGCATCAGTTACACATGATTACACAAATGTACAGTTTGAGATATGTGGCACTGGATGCCTTTTCTGTGTGATAATTGCTTTAAATAAGGCATTTCTGTTCAATTATTTTCAGTGTGAGAATTGCTTTGAATACAGCATTTCTGTTTGATTATCATTAAATTGAAGCACTTCTTGAACGTAAACATGCTAACATTAGAGCAATGAATCCTGCAAGCCTCTCAGGTAAATCAAATTCTCTACAGCTTTTCTGGAGTCAGTCAATTGGCCACAGAATGTTTTTGGAATGTTTGTAAACTGTGGATGGCAATATAAGATTTTGAGGGATTCAGTGGCAACCACTAGTTGTAGCAAGAGTGGTTTAGTTAATCTAGCTTAGGCACATGGGCATAAGTATAGTGTCACGACAGGGAAACAAGGGATAGTGTGCCCTGTCTGAACCCCACCTCTCTCCCTGCCTACTTACAGTAGATGCCCTAGGCGGCAAAACCGTAACTTGGAGACAGTCCCTATGCTGAGTACGTGCACAGGGAAGGGAAGGGAACACAGGGAAAGACGAACACAGACAGAACAAACACAATAGCAGAATAGTCAGCAAGCCAAGTCAAGAACAGGAGGTCACGTCAAATACCGAGGGGAATCACAAAAGCGTAGTCTAAGTCCGAAGCCAAAATCCAATATACCAATAATCAACAGCAAGGTCCAACACACAGCACTGATCTCAGAAGACTAATCACAGGCATCTGAGTGAGGCAGTTGCCATCTTTAAATAGCCCGCCCAGGATCATGTGATGTGGCCAGCATCACATGACCTGAGGCGGAGCAAGCTGTCCAAACAATATGTAAAGTAGCCATGTGGTGTGATCAGCACCACATGGCTAAACCCAAACAGAGAATTAACTCATGAAGTGCTGGCTGACAAGACCAGCACTTCAATTCCCTATTGCTCGTCTCTAGGGGGGCGGAGAGGTCCGGCGATGTCGTGCAGAGGGAGCGCGACGCCGACCTCGCGTGACAGTACCCCCCCTTCACGAGGGGCCACCGGACCCTTACCAGCGGGAGCAGGCTTATCGGGATGCTGCAGATGGAACTTTCGGATGAGCGAGTCTGCATGCATCCTGGTCAACGGTACCCAAGACCTGTCCTCAGGACCGAACCCCTTCCAATGTACGAGGTACTGGAAGGAATTCCAGACCCTTCTCACATCCACAATTCTGGCAATCTCATGCTCCATTTGTCCTGCTACCTCAACCGGAGGAGGAGACTGTTCCTCAGGACCAACGGGAGCAACATAACGTTTGAGCAAAGACACATGAAAAACATTATGAACACGAAGGGAGTCGGGTAAACATAACCTAAAAGAAACCGGATTGATCACCTTGGTGATCCTGTAAGGACCAATGAAGCGAGGTGCAAACTTGTAGGATGGTACCCTCATGTTGAGATTTTTAGTCGATAACCATACCTTATCCCCAACCTTAAAATTCACACCCTTAGAACGTTTTCTATCAGCCTTAGCTTTTTGAACTCCTTGGGCCTTTTCCAGGTTCGACTGAACCTGTGCCCAAACTGTGCACAGTTCTTGAGAAAAATCATTGACCTCTGGGACAACCGACGCAGATGGGGAACAGGAGCCAAAACGTGAATGAAAACCCATATTGCAGAAAAACAGCGACATCCCAGAGGATGAATTAACACGATTATTAATTGCAAATTCAGCCAGAGACAGGAATCTGGCCCACACATGCTGGTTATCAGAAACATAACATCTGAGATATTGCTCAACGGATTGGTTAAGACGTTCAGTCTGACCGTTGGTCTCTGGATGAAAGGCTGATGAAAAGGACAAAGAGATACCAATCTTATTACAGAACGCCCTCCAGAACCTAGACACAAACTGTACTCCCCTATCAGAAATGATATTCTCAGGAACACCATGCAGTTTGACAATATTATCAATGAACACGGACGCCAAGACCTTCGCAGAGGGTAATTTACACAAAGGAATAAAATGACACATTTTGCTGAATCTGTCAACCACCACAAATATCACGGTTTTACCCTCAGAGCAAGGCAAATCCGTGATAAAGTCCATGGACAGATGTGACCAAGGTCTACTAGGTATGGGTAAAGGATGTAACTCACCCATAGGTCGTGTCTTGGAATTCTTGGACCTGGCACAAGTGTTACACGCAGTTACAAAAGCCTGAACATCTCTGGAGATTGACGGCCACCAATACTGCCTAGAGACCAACTCCTTGGTGGCATTGATGCCAGGATGTCCACACAAAACAGAATTATGGCACTCACCCAGCAGTCGCAACCGCAAATGAGCCGGCACAAACAATTTGTCATTGGGGGTACCAATAGGAGCAAGATGTTGTCCTGCCGAGATTTCAGAAGCGAGGTCAGATGAGGTAGCGGCCACGATGATATCAGCTGGCAGGATGGGCTCAGGAGGGACGTCAGGAGGCTGATACGCCTGGAAACTTCGGGATAAGGCATCGGCCTTAACGTTCTTGCTCCCGGGTCTGAAGGTAACACAAAAATCAAAACGAGTAAAGAACAAAGCCCACCTCACCTGTCTAGGATTCAATCGCTTAGCCGATTCTAGAAACATTAAATTCTTATGATCCGTGAGGACCGTAATGCGGTGAAATGCCCCTTCTAAAAAATGACGCCATTCCTCAAATGCCCACTTGATTGCAAGTAACTCCCTATTCCCAATATCATAATTCCTCTCGGCAGGAGAGAACTTGCGGGAGAAGAAGGCGCATGGCATAAGATTAGTTAAGGTGGAAGACCCCTGGGACAGTACAGCCCCCACACCATCCTCAGACGCATCCACCTCAACTACAAAAGGCTTACTTTGATCAGGCTGGACCAACACAGGAGCATTAATAAAACACTGCTTTAACCTTTCAAAGGCCTCAATAGATGCAAGGGGCCAATTGACCAGATCAGCCCCCTTGCGAGTCAAATCCGTAATGGGTTTGGCTACCACAGAAAAATTTTTGACAAATTTACGATAAAAATTAGCAAACCCCAGAAATCGCTGGAGCGCCTTCAAAGAGGAAGGTCGCACCCAATCCACAATGGCCTGTACTTTAACTGGATCCATTTTGAAAGAAAAAGGGGTGAGAATGTATCCCAAAAAGGCCACTTCCTGAACACCAAAGGTACACTTTTCCCCTTTAACGAACAACTTGTTTTCACGCAACACCTCCAGCACTTGCCTGGTGTGAGATACGTGACTCTCCCAGTCTGAAGAAAAAATCAGGATGTCATCAATATAGACAATTACAAATTTCCCAATAAATGGTCTAAAAATGTCATTGACAAAGTTTTGGAAAATTGCCGGAGCGTTACTTAACCCAAAAGGCATTACCAAGTACTCATAATGACCCTCCGGGGTATTAAAAGCAGTTTTCCATTCGTCCCCCTCACGAATCCTGATTAGGTTGTATGCCCCCTTCAAATCCAGCTTGGTGAACCAACAGGCCCCCTGGACCTGATTCAGCAAGTCAGGAATAAGGGGCAACGGGTATCTGTTTTTAACAGTGATTTTATTAAGCTCCCTGTAATCGATACAGGGCCTCAATCCTCCATCCCTTTTACCAACAAAGAAAAAACCTGCCTCCATGGGAGAAACTGAAGGCCGGATGTGACCCTTGGCCAGACTCTCTTTGAGATAATCCCTCATGGACTGACGTTCAGGAGTAGAGAGATTATAAATGCGACCTTTGGGATATTTGGATCCCTCAATAAGATCGATGGCGCAATCATATTGCCGGTGAGGAGGGAGGAACTCAGTCTTGGACATGGAAAAAAAGTCCGAAAAATCGCTGATATACTTGGGCAAGGAAAGAGACTCAGTGGTACCTCCAAACAGCAATACTGATCTACAACATTTGTCACAATTCATTCCCCATTTTTCCAATTCACCTACCGACCAGTTGATCACAGGGTTGTGGTCCTGTAACCATGGCAGACCTAAAACAAGGTCGGCAGGTAAATCCTTTAATACAAGGAAGGAACAAGTCTCGGTATGGGTAATTCCTACAGTTAATACAACCTCAGGAGTACAAAACTCCACTCTCCCATTATTCAATGGAGTGGAATCCAGTGCGATAATTTTAATTACCTCCCTTAAAGGAATTATAGGCACACCCACAGATTGCACAAAATCATAATCAATAAAATTAGCAGCAGAACCTGAATCCACAAATGCTTCACCGGACCCCTTGAATTGGTTATAAGAAATGGAAATAGGTAACAAGATTTTCTTTCTTACCACCGCAGGGGGTACCTTACTTCCAGGAACAGACCTTTTTGAGAGCAGAAGTCTCGGACACTGCTGGAGCCAGTGGTTCATCTCACCGCAGTAAAAACAGGCCCCTCTCAGGCGTCTCTGATCCCTCATAGTAACTCCCAACTGCATAGGCTCCTCCTGGACCTTGATAGGAGACGGGCTCTGAAGAGGAACTTCGGACAACACGGCAACTTGAGGGGCAACAGAACGTTCCTTTTGTCTCTCCCTAAACCGTCGGTCAAGTTTGATAACTAAGGTCATAGTCGCCTCTAAGGTGTCAGGAGTAGGATAACTAACTAGTAAATCCTTCAGATGGTCAGACAGTCCCACCCTAAACTGGCTTCTCAAAGCAGGGTCATTCCATTTAGAGGACACACACCATTTTCTGAACTCAGCACAGTAATCCTCAACTGCACGGTTACCCTGCCGAATGTCTCTGAGCTGAGTTTCATCTACAGCGGCCAAGTCAGGTTCTTCATATAAAAGACCTAGGGCCCGGAAAAAAGCCTCCACAGACAATAGACAAGGGGAGTCAGGTGGCAATGAGAAAGCCCACTCCTGCGGATCACCTTGCAGCAAGGAAATAATTATTCC
This sequence comes from Rhinella marina, assembly GCA_900303285.1. Lineage (NCBI taxonomy): Eukaryota > Metazoa > Chordata > Amphibia > Anura > Bufonidae > Rhinella > Rhinella marina. The sequence continues at coordinate 36,279 of ONZH01028357.1, forward strand.
TACCCGCTGCTGCTCAGAACCCGAGGAGTGTGAGCGTAAACGGAAATATAATTTACAACTTTCCTTAAAGGAACGGAAAGTCCTTCGGTCCCCAGAAAACCGATCGGGCAATTTTACATGGGGTTCAATATTGGGGTTTGGCATGGAGGGAATGACTGCGGGTGCTGTCCGCAGCTGCTCCTGATGTTGGAGTCTCTCGGCCAAATCCTGGATCATCTGAGCCATGTTACTCATCTGGTCCGTGAGTACTCGCAATGGCTCCATTAGGTACGGCCTGTGATTCTGTCACGACAGGGAAACAAGGGATAGTGTGCCCTGTCTGAACCCCACCTCTTTCCCTGCCTACTTACAGTAGATGCCCTAGGCGGCAAAACCGTAACTTGGAGACAGTCCCTATGCTGAGTACGTGCACAGGGAAGGGAAGGGAACACAGGGAAAGACGAACACAGACAGAACAAACACAATAGCAGAATAGTCAGCAAGCCAAGTCAAGAACAGGAGGTCACGTCAAATACCGAGGGGAATCACAAAAGCGTAGTCTAAGTCCGAAGCCAAAATTCAATATACCAATAATCAACAGCAAGGTCCAACACACAGCACTGATCTCAGAAGACTAATCACAGGCATCTGAGTGAGGCAGTTGCCATCTTTAAATAGCCCGCCCAGGATCATGTGATGTGGCCAGCATCACATGACCTGAGGCGGAGCAAGCTGTCCAAACAATATGTAAAGTAGCCATGTGGTGTGATCAGCACCACATGGCTAAACCCAAACAGAGAATTAACTCATGAAGTGCTGGCTGACAAGACCAGCACTTCAATTCCCTATTGCTCGTCTCTAGGGGGGCGGAGAGGTCCGGCGATGTCGTGCAGAGGGAGCGCGACGCCGACCTCGCGTGACATATAGTTATCCAATAGCAGCTGCTACAGAGCACAGAGACTGAAGAAATTAGCTGGAGAAAAGAAGCTACTCAAAGGGTCAAATGATACAATAGGGTGTAATATATAATGGCAAGTGGTTGTGGGACCACAGTTTCAACCAACAGATTTGGCTTTGGGCTACTCCTAAGGGTGTTATCCTGGCAGTCCACTGTATTTATCCTTTAACTCCTGTACAGGGATCTGGACTTTGCTGCAGGGGAATCACCAGCGACTACCTCCTGGAATAGTCTCTGTATGATTGACAGCTTATTCACGGGGTCAGAAACACTGAGGTAGGCTATCGAGGGGTCAGGCAAAACCATGGTCAGGGACAAGTGAGGTCAGGGCAAATAGTGGGAGCAGTATGGTAAATTGTCTGAATTCAGAGCAGGTAGTCAATATGGAGGTCAGGTACAGTCAGGCAGTGGATAGTCACAATCCAGGAAATGGGCAGAAAGTCAGTACATGGGCAGACAATGAATACAGCACATTTTTGCAGGAACTATCAAGCTTCGAACCTAATGCTCAGGCTTCCTCCTTCAGGGAAAGTACCTAAGGTACCCCAATGTGGCTGGCAATTGGCTGGTGTGAATTAGGGCATGCACACTGGCCCTTTAAGAGCCAGAAGGTGAATGCATGCCCTACAGGAAAGAAGGGAGCAGGAAAGGGGAACAGAGCAGCGGCAGCTGTTAGCCACTGTTGTAGCACAATAGAGTTCAATGATACAATTATTTCTGTCTGCAGCCTATACTAGTTGCTCTTTTCAGATTGATATATACATCTGTACGCCCCTTGCAGTGTCTGCAGACAGACTTTTAATATGTAACTTTATGGCAGTATGGAATAGCAATATAGGTCTATAACAGGAGAGAAGACATTTGACCCTATCATAAAATTAATCTACACAGAATACCTATAGTGCTAATCTAAATACTTATAGTAGTGGCTATGTTAAATCTACTGACAAAAAGTTAAGAGTCCAATCTGGAAGTTGCCATTGAGACATCATAAATTCTAATTTTTTCCAGCTTGTATGATTTCATCAATTTATTACATTATTGAGAAAAAGACCCAATCAAACTGTGTGAGTTATGTTGACTTTGAGAAAAAAGATAAACGGTTTCACTAATCTCACCTTGGTCCTCCATTGATGGACTTTAATGTTAACCAAAATGCTTTTCACATGACTTATTATATAATATATTATATAATATGAACCCGATTTAACGGTGTTCTAAGTGGAAAATTAATGGGTTATGTTACTTGTACAATACAATTCAGAACTCCATCTATAATGTTGTCAAAATGTTTCCCTACCATCCCATTTATTTTCCAGTTTACACAAGTTCCCTTAAATTGATTAATGGCATGCAGCTTCTATCCTTTACATAAGAACATTAGACTTTTGGCTCATACCCATTTCCTTACTTTGGCTCTGCATGACCCCCAAGTTGTACAGAGGCATACAATGGCACCCATAACCTTTACCCATCCAGTTTCTCTGTTTGCACCCAATTTCTTAAGGATATGAAAAAAATAGTAGCATGCTCTCTCAGATGCTACAATATGGTACCAAACTGGATTGCCTATAGCTTTGTAATATGGAACAACTATAGCCCCCTTTGTCTTCTTGTACTAATATTAACAGTTTTAATTGTGAGGACTTATCTTTTCAAGAATGCATACAATTTTATTAGAACTACATAGAAATTCACTCACCTTACATTGCAATGCATATTATATCTGTGTTTGAATATTGACTGGGCAACCTGAACGTTAAATTTTCTGTTGCACTTACCGGTGATTGCTCCAGAGGACAAATCAGCAGTTGTACTTAATTTGCAACTCCCCTAGTCTCCTGTAGATTTTTCCCTTTTATGAGCCTTGTTCACTGTCATTTTTTATTATTGTCATAGTTACTTGTTTTACAATATTGGTACTTTTGTTTCCCTAGATTATGCTAAACTTAATAACAATAATGATCCTCACAATTAGTATTACTAATACATTCTGTTATAGGGGTATCACAAAAAAGATGATACAATTTGTATAATGTAATCTATCATGCAGAATCATTAATATGAGGCAGCAGGTAGCTTGGCTAATCTTGTAGCAGAACGTAAACAAATAATAAATTACATACAAGTGGATCCCAAGTACTTATTTTATCTTTTTCCAGCAGTTAATGACTTGCTCAATTATTAGTAAGCCCTGAAAGAGAGTACAATTATATCAAACTCAGTGAACCCTAGAAAGATAGTCTTGTAGGATCCTAGTTACATGTTGCATAACCCTGGTCTACAGAAAAAGATGGTCAATGGCTGGTTGTGGCTTATACCATACTTACTATACGTGTACAAACCAAGCATGTAACGTGGACACCAAAGCAATCAAAAACCTATGATTGTCTATGCAATGTCATAAACTGCCTCTACAGTCATCATTCAGAGATTACACTAAAAGAAAATGACTTAATTACTAATCGAAAAGAGTAATGTTATAAACATGATATTTATCATTTCATACTTTTAGTTTTCATCTACTTCCCAGATAGCAAATCAAAGCCTAACACTCAGTTATACTTGTTCCTTGCATGGTCAGTGATATCCTGTAAAATGAAAGGAAATGGATCTGCTTTTAGAAAAGCTCTTGAGTATGTTCAGTAGATGAATTGTGGAGCAGATGATTTACTAGTACCCAAGCTTTATAAGACATGGTCAGAAGCACAATTCCTCAGTCTATCCAAGGATTTGAAGGATACAGAGAAAGTATTTATGCACTTTATTGAGCTCAGCCTATCCATTCCACCATACAGATGATGCTCATACATGGTTGAAATATTCTTTAGTTGTGTACAATAAAGAAAGAAGCTTTTACCTGTCATCATTTTGCCAGCCTTGATCCCCAAGAAGCAAATCCCGAAATCTGTACCTAGGTGGTAGGGGTGGCACTTCACTGTCTAAATCCACCATCCTTCCTGTGCTGGATGCTGGCACAGTGACTGCAGGTTGCTAGAGCAGGCAGCGTGGATGCCGAGTTTGATCTCTTTGCAGTATTACCTTGCTGAGATAGACTGTTCAGGATTGGAAGCTTTCCACACATACATACAGCATCCAGACTCCTCAGTGTGCACATCAGAAACGCCTCTGCTCATCTCATTTGCTACTCAAGAAGCTCCAAGGAAGATGTGAAATGGACCACATTCAGAAAATCAAGCTTCATGTGACATTTCATCGAATGCTTTGCTTCATTGCCCTGCACTCAGAGAATCAGTAATGATAAGCAGCATTCACTGTCATTCAGTGTGAAAGTGTTTCTCTTTAGATCACATTTGTGTCTCCCTTCCCTGCATCAGCCACATCTAATTATTCATATTCTTTCTAGGCATTTCTTTCACTTTCAATTAGAGATTATAGAATCCATTCACAAGTTATGAGATCCACAGGGTAGCTGAACAGTTCACATTTTAGATATGAATGTTAGATCAGAAGTTTTGCTAATTTTTCCTTCAACTCACAGAGATATTCCTTTTGAGATAAAACAAGATTGTGCTTACACATATGTGTATATATTTAATATGCATGCTTAATCATTTATTTACATAAAAAATAATTCGTAATGCTTCACTAATCTCTTATCACTTGGCAGACTCTTATATTTAGTTTATATTTAGTCTCTGAAATATCAATCACTTGGTGTCTTGTCCGAATTTACATATAGAATTTATGCATAAATTATGAGAATTGGTTGCAAAATCTCCTGCTCAGAAGTTACCTTGCTACATTTTCATAAATGACAACTTCTGATCAAGAATATATTTGTTAAAGGGACCGTTAAAGGGACTGTCCATATGGTTACTATAGTGTTCATTGGGAGACATGATCCAGCCCAGATAGACTGCATCCTTTGTTTTAAAATTTGGTGAAAAGCTATACATCAGTTTCCTATCCGTAAGCATATAGTGCATCAACATTCCCTCTAAGCCTTTGTAGCTAGTAGTGTTGAGCGAATCAAAGTCCCTCACATTTAAGGATAAATTTAATTTGCCTCAAGGCCAAATTTCCTTGTGCTTCATGGTAGCCAATCAATTTAACCTGAAATAGTGTGAAAAAAATAAAAAAAAAATCATACTTATCTCATTCATTTGCTCCTGATGAGCTGTCCACTGCCATCTTGCTTGAAGATCTTGCACAAAATTTCACATAAGGTGACATATGACGTCACCACGCTGGCCGGCGTGATAATGTCATCCTGGTCATGCAAGATTTTGTGCCAGAACTTCAAGCAAGATGGGGGCAGCAGATCTATCATAAGCATATGGATGAGGCAAGTATGATTTTTTTTTGTAGTTTTTTATTTAACACTGTTATTTATATCAACTGCCGACATCAGCTATGAATGCAGCATCTGAGGTAATTTGCCATATTTAGGTAGGATAGATAATTGGGTTATGTTAAAATCTTGCAGTCTAGGATAGAAAAATTGTAAAAAGTCATACCCCAGAGTGGATATGTATCGCCTAGAATGGTTCCAATAATAATAATAATAAAAATAATAATCTTTATTTATATAGCGCTAAGATATTCAGCAGCACTTTACCATTCAGTGGTTCATGTACAATCAGTCATAAATAACATAGCAACAGATAAGTCAATAATTAGACCAAGAGGAATGAGGGCCCTGCTCGCAAGAGCTTACAATCTATGAGGAGATAGGGGTGACACAGAAGGTAAAAGTGCTTGTTTTGTACAATGGTCCGGCCATCTTGGGAAAATAGGGGAGAAGATATAAAGCTACTTTCACACTTGTGGTAGGCATTTCCGGCAGGCTGTTCCGGCGTGGTAACAGCCTGCCAGATCTACAGTATGCTACTGCTAGTCCACCATGCCACCGGAAGTCCGCTCCGGCCCCATTCACTATAATAGGGACAGGCCAGAGGTCCGGCAGCAGCACGGCAAACATGCCGAGAGGCGGCCGGACAGAAACTGCAGTTGTCAAACAAACACCTAGTTCCCCAGGCCAAGGCGTTACTAGTATAATGATCTTAAACAGTCCCTAAAGTGGGAACAATGACCTCTACTATATGTATTGCCCTATCTTGAATGGCAGCCATTACAGTTCCAATTTAGGACTATTCCCAGTGGTTTTAAAAATATGTTTGTAAAATTTTGTGCAACTTAGAACTATATGCACACTAGACAGCTTAAACATTTTCACTAAGTTTGAGTATATTTTGTGCTTTGTTTTTTTAAAGACATGTATGATTGTTGTTGATCATCTATTACTATTTTTAACATCACAGAAAAGATAATCAACCTACTTACCGTGATTTAATGTTCACACCAAACTGTGGTTCTTTTCAAGTCTCCTTAAAGTAAAATGACAGGTAAAGCCGAAATACTGCATTATGTCTAGATCAGGACCATAGAGTATGACACAGTAGTTAAAAAAAGACCAAAAAAGAGTAATGCCCTGCCCATTCAGACCCTTCAGTAAGTACAACACATGTTGCCTGAGGTTTTCCTCTAAGGGGGGTTATAACGGAATATAACAGAAGTCTAGGGCGGAATGCCTTTAATACATGTCTATGGGGACAAATAATGGTTCCGTTATACATGATGGAAAGATAGTCCAGTTGACAGGCTTCCATCTTGCATTCTGTCCTAAAATTCCGTTATATTCCATTAAAACTCTGTTATAATGGATCCTGTAATAGAATTCCGTAATGGCAATGTGAACCCGCTCTAACTTAAAAAAACATTATATGGTATGGCAGGATTTCTCCATGTGAGCACAACATCAGTATCAAATTAAACAAACAGAAATGACCATGTATGGCATTTATACTTTATACAACACAGATTGCCCATAGATGACCAAACATCCAAAAATTATGCGTTGATGGAGTCAAAATGTTTGCCCATACAATAAGTGTTAATTGTCAGAAGAAAAGTGCCCCATTTTCAAAGAGGCAAGAAAAATCTTCCCGTTGAACTGGGAGCAACAGCAGTACAGTGTGGATGTGAAAAGGGTAGGGTATTAGTGGCACATGGCCACTATTAGAGATGAGTGAAGTTCTTAAAAATTCAATTCGGACATTTCACCAAATTTTTCCAAAAGATTTGCTTAGTTTCCAATTAATTAATCACGAAGCACGTTAAATTAGCTATATCTCAGCGTGCAGCAACCGTGTATCTCGGGGGACATCACTGTGCATTGCAGCAACATGCATAGCTAGTCTTTTCTGATAGTGAAAACGAAGGACATGAAGGCAGTGCCAATAAAATAGTGGAGAAAAAAAAGCTTATTTTAAGCCATGTTGTGGCAGTGAAAATACATGCTTTTTAATCACTTCTGTTAGGCTCAGTTCACACTTCACTCATTTGGTCAGTCATAGGTCAAAACCACAGAACAGGTGCAGATCTTTTCATGATACCTTATGTGATAGTAGAATTGACTCCTGATTTTGGCTCATCATGTAGTAACTGCTAGAACTAACTGAACAAATAACTGAAATGTCAACTCAGTCTTACAGGTCAATGTTAGCATCAGGTATAATGTACTTGTAGTGGCCAAAGATTCTACTGCTGAGTGAAAGAGCGGTCTCATTTTACACCGTCTGCTATTTCCACATAGATTAATAAATAAACTGTTCTGCTAGCCATAGATTCTACTAAAATGGGAGAGAGCGGTCTCATTTCACTGTTCGTGGGGTGTCCACATTGATTGCTAGATAACCTGTTCTGTTAGCCACTGATTCTTCAACAGTGGGAAAGAGCTGTGTCATTTACACCATCTGCTGTTTCCACATATATTGATAGATAACCTATTTTGTTAGTAGTGGCCAAGTCACAGAGTGTGAAGGCTACTAGCAGTAAGTTTGTTTTGATCTCAATGTTTATTTTTTCATTCTTTTGCTCCATTAGAAGAACGACCCCCCCCCCCCAAAAAAAAAAAAGAAAAAGATCCCGTCTTTTGAGCTTCTACCTTCACATTGCCAGTATTTGGTCAGTAATTGATCAGTATTTGTAAGTAAAAAATAAGACTCCAAAACAGGGAGCTGCTGCTCCTAGCCCCCACCCCTAATCCAGCGGTCATTGCAGCGGAGTGTGAGTGCACAGTGCTTTATGAGGATGGCGATGATGCACAAAGGAAGTGACCAACCAACTACTTAGGATGTCTAGATAGTAGTTAAGTTTTTCATGTCTCTTAGGCCCCTTTCACATGACTGTATGCCCTCCGAGACATACAGTCCGTGAGTGGGCCATATGCCCCAGAGTGGCATCGATCGTGCACACGGAGCGCACAGCATCATTGATTGATATGATATGATTTTATGAGTGCAGGACAATAGCCCCGTGGGTGGCCCACCGTGCACAGCATCATTGTAATCAATGATGCTGTGCGCTCCCGTGCGCACGATCAATGCCGCTCCGAGACATATGGCCCACTCACGGACCGTATGTCTCGGAGGGCATATGATCGTGTGAAAGGGGTCTTAGTAGGAGGAACCCCCCCCTTGTCCCGTAGTGAGAGTCTGAATTTGTAGAGAGCCAGTAGTCATCCTTCCCCTGAATGGTGATAATCTGACTGTCCCTACACAAGCAAGTCAGCATGCATCTGGCCATTTGCACAAGGGAATCAGAGAAACTCCCTGGCTCCATCGTCACTGAATAATGTCATAGTTGAGATCCTCTGCTTGGTCTACCTCATCGCCCTCCAGTTCCTCATGCTCTTCCTCCGCCAGTTCAGCTTCCACAGGGCTGAGGTGGCCATGATATGTAGGCACCATGTCTCCTATCCCCTTGCTGGCTAGATTTATCAGCATCTGCTCCAGGATATGAAGGAATGGAATGACGTTGTTCATCCCATAGTCCTTGCAAATGACAAATAAAGTCAAAGGGTGTAAGCAAACGGCAGGTGTCACGCATGAGCTGCCCCTGGCTAACAAGTTACACAGGGAATTTCTCCTGTCTGTCTGCATCATCAAGAAATTGTTTACAGCCTTTCTCTGCTCATATAGTCAGGCCAGCATGGAGGGTGGAGTTCCAATGGGTGGAAACGTCACATATTAGGCGGTGTTGGGGAACGCTATTCTGCCATTGCAGCTTAAGTAGGGCAACTTTTGCACGGTAAGAGTGGCTAAAGTACATGCATAGTGTCCTGGCCATTTTTAACACGTCTTGCAGTTTGGTGGAAGACATCAGGAATCAGGTTACAACCAGATTAAAGTCATGCGCTATGCAGGGCACATGGGTCAGCCCTCCTTGATGCAGCACTGACAGAATGCTCTTCCTGTTATCAGTAACCAGGATTCAATTTCTTGATGGCCAGGTTCAGAATAGCCTGACACTGCCATGCTCTGCTCAGGTGGTATGCTAGAGGACCACTCAGAACTGTACCTCTCCTGCCTGGGCAGGATCCACATTTACCCAGTGGGCCGTAAGGGACATATACCATCTTTGACCAAAGTTACAGCTCCACATTTCAGCACTGCCATGAACTGTACCAGACACTAGCAAACAAAATATTGCAACACACTGTTATACATGCAAACAATAAAACTAGGGATTAGGGATTATTCTGCATTAAAATGGTACTATACCTACTATAAATGATAAATGGAAGCTCTTTACGCACATGTTTGATCAAACTTGGGTTGGGCCCATCTACCAACACTAACAGAACTGCCTCTCCTGAGCCTAACCTAAGCCTACAATTTTCAGGGTGGTATAGTAACCAGCTATATTTGTACTCTACTCAAAAGCCCTGGGGAGATGGGCAGGGAGTGCTTAATGTAAAGGAGGACGCTTCCCAACAAACACAATGCAAGAAAATTTAGACTAGCACATCCAAAGTCACACGTGCACATCTGTAAAGCTACATACAAACAGCAAACAAAATATGTCAGATCACTGTTATGCATGCAAACAATAGAACTAGGAATTAGGGATTTTTCTGGATTAAAGTAGTACTATACCTACTATAAGTGAAAAATGGAAGCTATTTGCGTAAACCTGTACCAGACACTGAGAGGCTCAAGCGTTGGCCCACCTTCTGCTGTACTTATGTATGCAGGGACATGAAGGCAGTGCCAATAAAGTAGTGGAGAAAAAAAAGCTTATTTTAAGCCATGTTGTGGCAGTGCAAATACATGCTTTTTAATCACTTCTGTTAGGCTCAGTTCACACTTCACTCATTTGGTCAGACATAGGTCAAAAACACAGAACAGGTGCAGATCTTTTCATGCTACCTTATGTGAGAGTAGAATTGACCCCTGATTTTGGCTCATCATACAGTAACTGCTAGAATTAACTGAATAAATAACTGAAATGTCAACTCAGTCTTACAGGTCAATGTTAGCGTCAGGTATAATGTACTTGTAGTGACCAAATTGAACCTTGTAGTGGCCAAAGATTCTACTGCTGAGTGAAAGAGCTGTCTCATTTTACACCATCTGCTATTTCCACATAGATTAATAAATATAGATGAGCGAGCATACTCGTCCGAGCTTGGTGCTCGTTCGAGTATTAGGGTACTCGTAAGTACTCGCAGCTCGGACGAGTATCTCGCCATACTCGAGGAAATGGCAACTTCCGCATCGTGCTTTTTTGGCGCCTATAAACACAGCCAATCACAAGCCAGGAGACTCTACGGTACACCCAGCATCACGTGGGGCCCTTACATGTCGATAGCAGGGGTTGGCTGGCCTGATCAGGTGACCCTGGAATATACTAGTGACTGGCCGCGGCGCTCGGCTCAGATTCCGTCTGGATGTCGTTAGGGATAGAGCTGCTGCCTTTCAGGGACAGTGTTAGGGCCTGAATTTAGTTCTCTGTTAGGCAGGAATCACCCACAAAGAACCCAACAGCCCTTCTAAGGGCTAGAAGAATTTTTTTTTTTTGTCTCCTGGCTTGGCTGGCTGTCTGGCACTAGTAGCGCCATATCTAACCCTGTTTTTTTTTTTTATTGTTCTATCTCAGTGATACAAATCCATTGCACACAGCAGTGTGGAACCATTCTGTGTGTCACAGTTCAGCACAATCACTCCAATCCATATATACTGACCAGGTGACACTTTCTGTACGTCACAGAATACAACCAAGTCATTTGCTACCAATATCATCTACAGCTTGATCCAGAAAACTCTCTGTGCGACATTTGTCTGGGTCGCAGACTAAATAGCCACCGTTAACAGGGTGTCAGTCAGTTCTACCATAGTTCCTGCACGTCACGTTCCCAAAAAAACAAAATTTATAAAAAAAATAAGTTTGTCAGTTGTTTTAGCTCAGTGATACAAATCCATTTTACTCAGCTGCGTGTAACCTTTCAGTGTGTCACAGTTCAGCACACTCGCTCCAATCCGTATAATCTGTCCAGGTGACACTTTCTGTACGTCACTTAATTCTACCGGACTTAACAAGTTTGTGGGTTTCAGTACACCAGGCCCGTGTAATTTTTTATTTTTTTTTTATCATACATCTATATACAAAAAATGTTGAACCCCAGGGCAAAGGGGCGAGGGCGAGGGCGTGGGCGTGGGCATTCAATTACTGCAGGGGGCAGAGGCCGTGGTCCTGGGCAGGGTGAGACAGTACCTGCTGATGAGGGAGCAGGGGAATTCCGCAGAGCTACACTCCCTAGCTTCATGTCTCGTGGATTGCGGACAATGCTTCAAGTAATTTGTCCACCAGTCAGTCTTCCACGCAGTCCACCCACGTTACCCAAGGGAGCACTCCTATGGCTCCTCCACCTCAACCTCCTTCCCCCCAGTCTGCCCCCTCCCAGGAAAATTTGGAATGCGATCCGGCATACTCTCAGGAACTGTTTTCTGGATCCTTCCCAGAGTCACAAACCACTTCTCAGGTTGCTGCTGACCTCGTTCCCGATGCCCAAGTTTTCCAACTGTCGCAGTCTGTGGGTGATGATGATGATGATGACAATGTTGACTTAGTGGAAGAAGTTTGTAAAGAGGTGTCGGACGATGAGGAGACACGGTTGTCAGACAGTGGTGAAGTTGTTGTTAGGGGAGGAATTCCGAGGAGGGAGCAGACTGAGGAATCGGAGGATGACGAGGTGACTGACCCAAGCTGGGTTGATATGCCGAGTGAAGACAGTGCTTCTGAGGCAGAGGCGAGTGCTGCACCAGAACAGGTTGTAAGAGGCAGTGGTGTGGCCAGAGGGAGAAGCAGGGCCAGAGCTGGTGCATCAGCAGCAACTGTTTCACTTAGTGAAGCTCCCGTGGCGAGGCCTAGATGTTCGCAAGTCTGGAGGTTCTTTAAAGAAAGTGAGGATGACCGACGGACTGTGGTGTGCAACCTGTGCCACACCAGGATCAGCAGGGGTGCCACCACTACTAGCCTAACCACCACCAGCATGCATAGGCATATGAGTGCTAAACACCCCACTCAATGGAACCAAGGCCGTTCACCACCTCCTGCGGGTCACACCACTGCTCCTTCCCCTGTGTCACTCGCTGCCTCTGCTAGTCAACCCCCTGCATCACTCGCTGCCTCTGCTAGTCAACCCCCTGCCCAGACCCTGGCACGAGCGTCTCCCGCCGGAAAACCACACCTTCGCCTCCACGATCCTCCACAGTGTCCACCAACGTGTCCCAGCGCAGCGTTTAGCTGTCTTTACAGCAGATGCTGGAGCGCAAGAGGAAATACAGTTCCACCCACCCACATGCCCAAGCCCTCAACGTCCACATCTCCAAATTGCTAAGCCTGGAGATGCTGCCCTATAGGCTGGTAGTGCTTCTGAGGCACTACCTGGTAGAGACCGAGGCCTTTCGAAATCTCATGACGGTGGCTGCCCCTCGGTATTCCGTCCCCAGCCGCCACTATTTTTCCCGATGTGCCGTCCCAGCCCTACACCAGCATGTGTCACAGAACATCATCCGTGCCCTGACCAACGCTGTTTCTGAGAAGGTCCACCTAACCACGGACACGTGGACAAGTGCTGCCGGGCAGGGACACTATATCTCACTGACGGCACATTGGGTTAACTTGGTGGAGGCTGGGACCGAGAATGACCCTGGGGCCGCTCATGTACTGCCCACACCGAGGATTGCGGGGCCTACCTCGGTCACGGTCTCTCAGACGTACTATGCCTCCTCCTCCTCCTCGACCCCTCCTCCTCCACCGAATTACCATCCGTGGGCACGGCGCCTTCAGTCGGTAGCTCTAGGCGCAGCAGCAGTGCCGTGGGTAAGCGCCAGCAGGCGGTGCTCAAACTGCTGAGCTTAGGTGACAAAAGGCACACCGCCCAAGAGCTGTTACAGGGCATCACGGCGCAGACCGATGTGTGGCTGGCACCGCTGAACCTCAAGCCAGGCATGGTTGTGTGTGACAACGGGCGTAACCTGGTGGCGGCTCTGCAACTCGGCAGACTGACACATGTGCCATGCCTGGCCCACGTGTTCAATCTAATAGTTCAGCGGTTCCTCAAGACATACCCCAATCTGTCTGATTTGCTCACCAAGGTGCGCCGCATCTGTGCGCATTTCCGCAAGTCGAGCACAGATGCTGCCACTCTCAGGGCAGCGCAGCGCCGCCTACAACTGCCCGCTCACCGACTGTTGTGCGACGTGCCCACGAGATGGAATTCCACATTAAACATGTTATCCAGAGTTTACCAGCAGTGCAGAGCGATTGTAGACTGCCAGATGTCATCTTCCACCAGAACTGGTAGTCAGGTCTCTCAGATTCCTCAAGTCTACAATGAGGAGTGGACGTGGATGTCTGATATCTGCCAGGTGTTGAGCAACTTTGAGGAGTCAACACAGATGGTTAGCGGCGATGCCGCCATTATCAGCCTCACCATCCCGCTGCTTTGCCTGTTGAAAAAAATCACTGCTCAGCATCAAGTCGGATGCTTTGCGCTTGTCACAAGAGACGGTGGAGGAAGATACGTCGCTTGATAGCCAGAGCACCCTCCGGTCTGTTTCTCAACGCGTATCGGAGGAGGGGGATGAGGATGAGGAGGAAGAGGAGGAGAATGTCGGCGAGACAGTAGAGGGTACCAGTGCTCAGTCCTTAACTCTTGAGCGTGTATGGGCTGAAGAGGAGGACTTGGAGGAGGAGGAGGAGGAGCAGGAAATGGAGAGTCAGGTCAGTGAGGAGAGGGAATTCTTGCGTGTTGGGACTCTGGCGCACATGGCAGACTTCATGTTAGGCTGCCTATCCCGTGACCCTCGCGTTAGAAGAATTTTTTCCAACACCGATTACTGGGTGTTCACTCTCCTGGACCCACGGTACAAGCAGAACCTTTCCACTCTCATCCCTGCAGAGGAAAGGAGTATGAGAGTGAATAGGTATCAACAGGCCCTGGTGCACAAGCTGAAACAATTCTTCCCTTCTGACGCCGCTAGCGGCAGAGGGCATGGTTCTGTGGGCCAAGTAGCGGGGGAGAGGAGGCGAGCAGGCAGCTTGTCCAGCACTGGCAGGGGAACGCTCTCCAAGGCCTTTGCCAGTTTTATGTCACCCCAGCAAGACACTGTCACCTGTTCCCAGTCTAGGCAGAGTAGGGGGGAGCTGTACAGAAAGATGGTGAGGGAGTACCTAGCTGACCATACCAACGTCCGTAGCGATCACTCTGTTCCATACAACTACTGGGTTTCAAAGCTGGACATGTGGCCTGAACTGGCGCTGTATGCCTTGGAGGTGCTGGCCTGCCCTGCCGCTAGCGTGCTGTCAGAGCGGGTATTCAGTGCAGCTGGTGGCGTCATCACCGATAAGCGTACACGCCTGTCAACTGACAGCGCTGACAGGCTGACACTTATTAAAATGAACAAAGCCTGGATTTCACCGGAATTCAAATCTCCTCCGGGGGAAAGCAGCTAAAGATTTAAATAACTTATGTATCCAATTCCTCTTCTCTACTCCTCTTCTCTACTCCTCCTCCTCCTCCATATCGTCTTTGCCTAACGCTGACCCAAAAAACGCCATTTTTTACAGGTCCAACTGGCACTCTTTTAGCACAATTTTTAAGGAGGCCCCCCCCACAGGCCCTCTCTGCAAACAATTTTTCAGGAGGGCCCCCTACAGGCCCTCTATTCAAACAATTTTTCCAGAGGTCCACCTACAGGCCCTCTATTCAAACAATTTTTCCAGAGGTCCACCTACAGGCCCTCTCTTCAAACAATTTTTCAGGAGGGCCCCCTACAGGCCCTCTATTCAAACAATTTTTCCAGAGGTCCACCTACAGGCCCTCTTTTTTTAAACGATTTTTCCAGAGGTCCACCTACAGGCCCTCTCTTCAAACAATTTTTCGGGAGGGCCCCCTACAGGCCCTCTCTCCAATTCCAGTTCCAAGTTTTATTTGCGCATACTGCATACATTTTTATTTTTGGGATAGGTGTGAAAAATAATATTATTTGCGAATCTATATTGCCCAACATTGGATACGGTAGCAAGTAGAAGACCAAACACATGCTGCTCACAGGGTTCCGCAAATTCCTGGTCCACCCGCAAATTCCTTGTCTACAATGTCAAGGAGGTAGAGGTTCTGTGGATGAGCAACAAGTCCTTCTGTACTGAAATCGCTGACAAAGTCTGCATCTAAGAAGCTACAGACCATTGTGGAGAGAGCGGCACAGCTCGCCATCAAAGTGAGGAACCCCAACGCCAGACTGCGCAGAGAAGATAACCAATAAATATCTCTGTGGTTATTTTTGCTAAATAAAAGTTAACTAAACCCCCCCAAAAAATGATCTGTTCCTGTGCCTGATCCACCCAAGTTGAATCTGTCCCATCATGAGAAAGTCCCCCCCAAGGAGTCCCCACTGTAACTTGCTTTCCATACAACTACCTCACCCCCCGACACCTGTGTCTCGCCATTGTCCACCACCTCCTCAGACAACACTGGTAAATCCCCACTGTCAGCACACGGAAACAGCAAAAGGTCTTGCGAATTGGGGCAGAGAATGTTGTGGGCTAGCACATCAGAGAAGGGGTGACTATGGGGTTCCAGGGAGTACGTGACCACATGCAATCTCCATCTAAAAAGTCATGCCACACTTGATCAATCACATAATTTACGACTGTACCGGTTGATGCTAAATTTTTAAGTTGGGGTCCTGTGTCGTCATTCTAACTCCATCCGGCTGTTGTCACCACCACACACGCTATCCCAGGGGGCACTCCTCTGGCTCTTCCAGCGAAACCTCCTTCCCCCCAGCCTTCCCCCCCCACCTACAGGCCCTCTCTCCAAACAATTTACGTCTTTGTCCTATCTTTCTCTCTCTCCAAACCATTTTTCCGGATAGCTGCTATATACGGTTTTAAACTGAGTAGTATACATACCACAGTTGATCAATCTCATAATTTACGACTATACCGGTTGATGCTAAATTTTTAAGTTGGGGTCCTGCGTCGTCATTCTAAATCCATCCGGCTGTTGTCACCACCACACACGCTAGCCCAGGGGGCACTCCTCTGGCTCTTCCAGCGAAACCTCCTTCCCCCCACCTACAGGCCCTCTCTCCATACTATTTACCCGGATAGGGGACGTATTAGATATTGTACTGATGTTTTTTGTTTTTCTTCTTTTAATTGCCTCCTGACCTGTGATAGGCAGAGCATGGACACTCCCCTGGCCAGAGCAAGCTCTTTTTCCATTTTTGAAAAATACATTAAATATAGGGTCCAAAGATAGGGGACGTATACGGTATTAAACTGAGAAGAATCGATACCATACGGGTTAAAGCAACAGTTTTTCCAAATCCATTCCGGCTGTTGTCACCACCACACACTTTAGCCCAGGGGGCACTCCTCTGGCTCTTCCAGCAAAACCTCCCCCCCCCACCTACAGGCCCTCTCTCCAAACAATTTTCCCGGGTAGGGGACGTATTAGATATTGTACTGATTTTGAATTGCCTCCTGCGATAGACGGGAATCGAACCCAGATCAACTGCTTGGGAAGTAGCTATGCTCACCACTATACCACCAGCAGGCACAGCAACTGATAAGAACAGATACTAAACTTGATGTCAGCTGCAGTGCCAGCATGAGCAGTGGTGTCACCTGCAGGCGGTGATGGACCTTCGTTGCACCTAGTTGGGTGCTTCCCTAACATGTGATGGGTATTTGCCTTGCCTTTCTTGGTCTGGGTGAGCACAATTGCCATGAGGGTAACCACCAGGCTGTTGCCTGAGAATTTGGGGTAATGGTGGGATTAGGCAGCCTCAGAGGCATCCATGCATGCTGCCCCTGCTGTTTCCTGTCCATTTCCGTGGTGTTTCCATCATTTTCTGAGGTTTCCAGGTTTTCACCCAGCCTTCCCTAGGCAGAGCCTTGGTCCCCCGCAAAAATGCTCGAGTCTCCCATTGACTTCAATGGGGTTCGTTATTCGAAACGAGCACCCGAGCATCGGGAAAAGTTCGACTCGAATAACGAGCACCCGAGCATTTTAGTGCTCGCTCATCTCTATTAATAAATAAACTGTTCTGCTAGCCATAGATTCTACTAAAATGGATTAAAGTAGTACTATACCTACTATAAGTGAAAAATGGAAGCTATTTGCGTAAACCTGTACCAGACACTGAGAGGCTCAAGCGTTGGCCCACCTTCTGCTGTACTTATGTATGCAGGGCTGGTACAACTTTTTTTTAGAGAAGTAGTGATGGCTTGGGACTCTCCACCTTGGCGCGGTACAAGCTATCAGTTCTCTGAAATGTGCATATTAAACCACATGGAAAAGGAGGGACTTTAGTACCAGTAACTTGGCCAGGAGCACTTTAAGCTTTTGTGCCGGTTGGATGAGTGTACATATACTGTTGTTTCTTTGCAATCGCCTTGGCAAGGAGTACGAGGAGTATCAGGACCAGTTGATGATGGGAAGGGAACACAACTCACTAACAGTAAAAGTAGACTGGTTATTCACCCCAATTTGAGAATCAAGGCCTAATAGAATTGTTCATGTAATAAACATGGTGGACATACTTCTAACAGTAGAACAAGACAGGATATTCAGCCAAATTTGATAATCAAGGTGTAATAGAATTGTTTATCTATCAAACAATGTGGACACCACAATAACAGTAGAAGTAGATCGCTTATTAACCCCAATGTGAGAACCAAGACCTAATAGAATTAATTATCTATTAGATAAGGTAGACACCTCATTAACTGTAGAACTAGACAGCTTATTCACCCCAATTTGGCTATCAAGGTGTAATAGAATTGCCTATATATTAAACAATGTGGACACCCCAATAACAGTAAAATTAGAAAACTTATTTATCCCATTTTGAGAATAAAGGTCTGATAGAATTGCTTATATAATTAGATTAGCTCTGTGCACTACACAGGGATTGATGCAAACTGTGCTGTCTCCTATGGATCCTTTCAGCTTCAGATTACAGTCCTTGCCCTGTTCCTGCAGTCTCTCTATGCTCTCCCTGCGTTCTCCCTACACTGTCCCTGAGCTGTCCCTGTACACTCCCAATCCAATACTTCACAATTAAAATTTTTAAGCAATACTGTCCCTAGCACTTGTCACATCTCTCCCTATGCTCAGCTGAAAGTAAAATGGTGGAATTAGGTTTTTAAAGGGCTGTGACATTACAGGGGCTTGTTAGCTGCTGATTGGCTGTCTGCACAGTATTATGGGTGACATGCACTTTGCAACATGTGTAGCGATTATTTTGGAAAAACAACAATTCATTACAAGCACAAGGAAATTTGCATTTGTTGTGAATCACATTTTTCCTAAACATTGGATAGAATTCCACTCCGGTTGCTTTGATTCGCTCAACACCAGCCACAATGGTAGAGGCAGTAGAAACAGCATAGTATGGAATATGCAAGACAGTACGTAGTGGTAGCAGTAGTGGTAGTAATAAGTAGTAATAATAGTGGTGGCAGTAGGGAATTAGCAACCAGAAGCAGCAGATGCAAAGGTGGCGACAGCAACAGCCACATGGTAAATGTTGTCATGCAGACAGTATTAATTGCATGATGGCAGCATTGGCATGATGGCGACAGCAGCTGCAGCAGCCATATGAAACATGAAGGTAGGCAGGCAGCAATAGTGGCAAGATGGAACACAATCAGCAAATTTTGACCAAATTCAGGCTTGGTTCATTTTGCCAAAAGTGATGTTTTGGACACTAGTGGAAGACAAATTGGTCAGTTTGGATGTCATCATTCCAACTGCGGCACTGAAAACCCTCTCTGAGATGACATTGGAGGCTGAACAAGAAAGAAGATAGCATACTGTAACAGTTCGGGCCTCTGTTATAGTCCGCCTTCCCAGTAGTCCACAGTATCATGGAACAGGCCGAACTGGATGGACAGATGTCTCTTTTCGGCCTTAGTAACATAGTAACATAGTTTTGTATATTACCAGAGACAGGCCAGAGTCTAGTTATGCCTGAACCTGGGAGTAGAAGTGGGAGGTCTCGGCTTGATGATTTGCCTCAGCATAGCGTGTGGAAAAACTGTTCCATTATGTTGCAGAGACTGAATTGGCTGATGCTATGGCTTCTGCTGCTTCTGGCCATGGGATGTTGGTGGCTCTAGGGTGGAAAGGGGTCTCCCTTTCAAACAGGCTGACGGAAAGCTGCGTACACAGTGTTTCCTGGTAATAACATAATTAAGCCTCCCTTAAGCATTAGGCATTAGCCCTATGGATCTCACAGGCAGCAGGCTGTAAGTGTATTACACAGTGTAATACACTTACAGCCAAGGCATTACAATACAGAAGTATTGTAATACATTGTGCAGGGGATCAGACCCCCAAAAGTTGAAGTCCCAGACTGGGACAAAAAATAAAGTAAAAAAAAAAAGTTTCAAGTAAAAAAACAAAAACAAAAAATGCGTAATTTTCCCAAAATGAAGTTAAAAAAATTGTACAAAATAGGGAAAAAAAGAAAAGTAGGCATATTAGGTATCCCTGCGTCCGTATCGACTGGCTCTATATAAATATCACATGACCCACCCCGCTAGGTAAACGCTATAAAAAGTAAAAATAAATATTGCAAAAAAAGCTATTTTTTGATCACCTTGCCACACAAAAAGTGTAATACCAAGCGATCAAAAAGACGTATTAATCCCAAAATGGTACCAATCAAACCGTCATCTCGTCCCGCAAAAAATGAGACCCTGCCTAATACAATTGCCCAAAAAATAAAAACAATATGGCTCTCAGAATATGGCAACACAAAAACAAGATTTTATTCTGTTCAAAAATGCATCTAATGTGTAAAACTTAACAAAAATAAAAATGTTAGACATATTGGGTATCACCGCGTCCGTAACAACCTGCTCTATATAAATATTACATGAGATGGTGGGCGGAGCTTCGCAGCAGAGCCGGATGCACACACAGTGCTGAGCTCCGCTGCAGACTTATACAGACTGGGCCTAATTTAGCTGCCAGAACTAAAGAAGTATGGACAAATCCGCCAAGGAAAGGTCCAAAGACACTCCTGGACCGGGAAAATCCTCTTACACAAGGAGAAATGGAGCGCTTCATCAACTTCCTCGGCGGTAACACATCAGCAAGGCAAGATGGCGCCGTCTAAGCAGATCCCTCCTGCCTCACACACAGAGGAAGGCACAGACGCTGGGCAGGAAAAGTGATCAAGAAGACCAACCTATGGAAGACGATCAGGTTATATCTAAGTCTTTCCTAAAATTACTACTTTCTAGTTCACTTGCCTGTGTTAACTCAATTAAAATAAATAAAACAGGATATGCGCCAAATACATGAGAGAGTGGAGGCCTTGGAAACAGCCCAAACAGCGAACCTTGAATTTAGCACTGCGGTATCAAGAAACATGGACACTTGCCAGGCGCATGTTAACTATCTTTATTCTTTAATAGAAGAACAAGATAATAGGGGACGGCGGAACAATCTTAGATTGAAAGGGATACCAGAGTCTGTCACGCCGGATGCTCTGGAGAAAACACTAACCACTTTCTTTACCTCCCTCCTGAGCTCAGAGAAGGAGGACATGAGCATGGACAGAGTCCATAGAGCTTTAAAGCCCATGGGCAACCGAATGAAAGTCCAAGGAGCGTCATATGCCGAATGACCTGCTACAAAACTAAAGAGCTGATACTATCTGCAGTGCGGGTATCCCCACCACCAGCCAGTCTCCATTTACCAGGATTTGTCTCCAATGACGCTCCGCAAAAGAAACCATCTGCGTCCTCAGCTTGAAATTCTGAAGAAAAAGAAAATTACCTAGATATGGCTCCATCCATTTGGGCTGCTAATAAACACTCCTTGCAGGAAGATAGTGATACGTTCAGTCGCAGACTTACAAAGAATATATGATCTTCTGAACATTGAAGAGCTTGAAATTCCAGATTGGAATGTAGCACAAGACATCACTCCATTACCTTCAATCCCCCAAATTGATCCGTGGACCCCAGTTGTCAACACAAGACATATAAGAGGGAAGAACACCCCACAAAGGATGACTCCGCGACGGTTAAATCAGCCACTTGCAACTATCAGAGAAGATACCTGAACAAGGGACTGATTTGTAATGTATAACCTAATACTGTTATGGCCCTCTAAGAGTATATTAATAGAGGCCTAGACCTAATGGATAGGTTCATTGGAAGGATAGTTTCCCCCCCCCCATTTATCAGTTTACTAGTTTCTTATAACTTATACACTCGCAAGGAGTATTTAGTGATTCGATAAAAAGCACAGACAGAGGAAAGTGCTTAATCTAGTTATAATCTCTGTTATAAGGTCATATCACCTGATCCCCAGGCACCACAGGGATATCAAACACATGACATAGAAGAATTCATATTATCTGAAGGGAATCATTTGCTTCCTAAGATTGGGTACTCAAAAATTAATATTCTACAAGCTGCAATACAATACATTATTAGGAATCCTCCCACTCTTAAGTTACCTAAGTTAAAATGCTTATCTCACTTCTTTTATGTAGGATATGGCGGAGAATAATATATGTGCCTTTAATGTCAGAGGCCAGAACGCACCAGCGAAAAGGAGCCAAATATGCAAATATCTCCTCAAACACAAGGTAGGCATTGCACTACTAGAAGAAACACACTTTCGCTCGAAACATGTGCCTAACCTGAAACACCTAAAATATGACAGATGGTACCATAGTACCTCACCTTGCTCTGCATCAAGAGGCGTAAGCATAGCATTCCACAAAAATGTTCTTTTTGAGGTGCGTTCAGAGCTAAGTGACCCAATTGGGAGATATATATTTTTGAAGGGAGTGATTGGATCACAAATGTATACCATTTGAAATATATATGCCCCAAATAATAACCAAGCGGAATGGATCACACAAACAATAAATAAATGTAGGGATTTTGCAGAAGGTAACATTGTGAAAGGTGGAGATTTCAACATCACATTACAGCCCCAACTAGATACATCTTAACAGCATTTGGCTATTTCTCAAATTGCACGCAGGCAAATCAAGTCAGTGCTGCAAGAAAATCTATTAGCAGATATATGGAGGTCCTTTCACCCAGGGGAAAAGGACTACACTTACTTTTCCCAACAGTACAGTTCTTATAGTCGTATAGACTATATTTTTGTCCCACAACAACAAATGCATCTTTGTAAAGCCATAAAAATACATAATATACTGCTATCTGACCATGCGCCACTGATACTCCAATATAGTCTAATAGGTATACCCAAAGCTACATTAAGTTGGAGACTGGATGTTGCCCTGTTAGATAAAAGGGAACACATTGAACAACTGCAAAAACATATTACAGATTATTTCACCTTAAATGACACGGGGGATGTCTCAAAGGGAATATTGTGGGAGTCACATAAATCAGTCTTGAGAGGGCATATGATTGCCCTAGGCTCTCATGTGAATAAGATGAGACATAAATGTATAGCAGACTTATATCAACTAATACAGGATCTGGAAAACAAACAAACTGACTTTATCAGGAGAGGACATGGAAGTGTTAAATACAGCGCACACAGACCTTAACCGTACTTAACATTTTTACCGGCAAAGTCTTTCTACAAGCGCAATTTAAATACTACGCACATGGGGACAAAGCATCTAAACTTCTGATATCGCCAATTAAAAAACGGAAGGCCAAATCTTTTATTCCTCTAATAGAAGATCAGGACGCGAACTATCTGCACACTTCTGAATCTATAGTCCGAAGTTTTTGCGCTTATTACAGTACACTCTATAACATACAAAGCAATGAACCGCAGCCCAACATGGCAAACCAGATTTCTGTAATTGATTCCTGATTACAGACATTACATCTTCCTCAAATAGAGGCAAAATAGGCAACAATTATTGTTGAGTCCTTTCACATATAAAGAGTTGGAAGCGGTACTGATGGCCTCTCCAACCAATAAATCTCCTGGACTGGATGGTCTCCCAATCCCATATTATAAAACTTTCAAAACTTAGCTTTTACCTCACCTTCTAAATGTGTGCAACAGAGCGTTGAAGGGAGAACCTCTTCCACCACAAATGTTACATGCCTTCATAACTATTATCCCTAAAGAGGGTAAAGATTCCACCCAATTCTCAAACTATAGGCCCATTTCATTATTAAATAACAATGCAAAACTGTTGGCCAAAATGATAGCTAACAGACTAAAACCTCTTCTACCAGGATTGATTTTCCCAGAGCAAGTAGGCTTCATCCCACAAAGAGAAGGAAAAATGAACACAACCCGCTTATTACATGTTATGCAATACGCTAAACTACACTCAATCCCCTTAGTCCTTCTTAGCACCGATGCTGAGAAGGCATTTGATAGGGTCAATTGGCTATTCATTCAAAGGGCACTGAATAAATATGGTATCCCCACCCAATTTATTGACACAATTATGTCAATGTATTCTTCTCCTAGTGCACAAATATGGGTCAGCGATACATTATCACCTAGATTTAGAATAAGTAACGGCACACGTCAGGGATGCCCACTATCGCCTCTATTATTTGTACTGACATTAGAAACAGTATTAGAGCATTCAGACAAGACTCAAGAATTCAGGGAATTAAGATCGGTTCCCACATGCACCATTTAGCGGCATTCGCTGATGATGTTCTTTTCTTTATTTCCAACCCAAAAGAAGCATTGCCCGCTATTACAGATATTTTTGACTCTTTGGCAAAATGTCTAATTTTAGAATAAATCCAACAAAATCTCAAGTATTGAATATCATTCTACCAATTCAGACATGCCTTCATTTGCAAAGAACTGCACCATTTAAATGGGCAACTGACAGTATTCCCTTTCTGGGAGTTAGCATTGCGAAAGATTTCAATTTGCTTTATAAGACCAACTTCTTGACACTACTCTCACAAGTTAAGGAGTTGATGGATAGCTGGGACATCTCATATGTATCATGGTTCGGCCGGAAAGCGCTAGTAAAGACAGTAATATTACCAAAAATACTATATTATATGCAGACTCTCCCTATACAACTGCAGTTTTTCACCAGGCTATGTACAGTGCCTTGCGAAAGTATTCGGCCCCCTGGAACTTTTCAACCTTTTGCCACATTTCAGGCTTCAAACAAAAAGATATAACATTTAAAATTTTTGGTGAAGAATCAACAACAAGTGGGTCACAATTGTGAAGTGGAACGAAATTTATTGGATCATTTAAACTTTTTTGTAATATTAAAACTGAAAAGTTGGGCGTGCAAAATTATTCGGCCGATTTACTTTCAGTTCAGAAAACTCACTCCAGAAGTTCATTGAGGATCTCTGAATGATCCAATGTTGTCCTAAATGACAATCAAGTCTCCGTATAAATGCACCTGCTCTGTGATAGTCTCAGGGTTCTGTTTAAAGCACAGAGAGCATCATGAAGACCAAGGAACACACCAGGCAGGTCCGTGATACTGTTGTGGAGAAGTTTAAAGCCGGATTTGGATACCAAAAGATTTCCCAAGCTTTAAACATCCCAAGGAGCACTGTGCAAGCGATCATATTGAAATGGAAGGAGTATCAGGCCACTGCAAATCTACCAAGACCCGGCCGTCCCTCTAAACTTTCATCTCAAACAAGGAGAAGACTGATCAGAGATGCAGCCAAGAGGCCCATGATCACTCAGGATGAACTGCAGAGATCTACAGCTGAGGTGGGAGAGTCTGTCCATAGGACAACAATCAGTCAAACACTTCACAAATCTGGCCTTTATGGAAGAGTGGCAAGAAGAAAGCCATTTCTCAAAGATATCCATAAAAAGTCTACAGTTTGCCACAAGCCACCTGGGAGACACACCAAACATGTGGAAGAAGGTGCTCTGGTCAGATGAAACCAAAATCGAACTTTTTGGAAAAAAAGCAAAACTATATGTTTGGCGTAAAAGCAACACAACTCATCACCCTGAACGCACCATCCCCACTGTCAAACATGGTGGTGGCAGCATCATGGTTTGGGCCTGCTTTTCATCAGCAGGGACAGGGAAGATGGTTAAAATTGATGGGAAGACGGATGGAGCCAAATACAGGACCATTCTGGATGAAAACCTGTCGGAGTCTGCAAAAGACCTGAGACTAGGACGGAGATTTATCTTCCAACAAGAAAATGATCCCAAACATAAAGCAAAATCTACAATGCAATGGTTCAAAAATAAACGTATCCAGCTCTTAGAATGGCCAAGTCAAAGTCCAGACTTGAATCCAATTGAGAATATGTGTAAAGAGCTTAAAACTGCTGTTCACAAACACTCTCCATCCAACCTCAAAGAGCTCAAGCTGTTTTGCAAGGAAGAATAGGCAAGAATTTCAGTCTCTAGATGGGGAAAACTGATAGAGACATACCCCAAGCGACTTGCAGCTGTAATCGCAGCAAAAGGTGGCGCAACAAAGTATTAATGCAAGAGGGCCAAATAATTTTGCATGCCTCACTTTTCAGTGTTATTATTACAAAAAAAGTTTAAATGATCCACTTCACAATTGTGACCCACTTGTTGTTGATTCTTCACCAAAAATTTAAAATGTTATCTTTTTGTTTGAAGCCTGAAATGTGGCAAAAGGTTGAAAAGTTCCATACTTTTGCAAGGCACTGTACTATGCTATCCTCCTTTCTATGGCGGAAACTACGACCTAGATTTAGCTAATAAATATCTAAATCAGCACACAAAAAATGGAGGTCTGGGTCTCCCGGATTTCAGAACCTATTATAACGCCATTCACAGCACCAGAATCATGGAATGGCTCAGGGAACCAAAAAATAGATTAGACATATCAGCAGAAGAGGCAATGAGTGGCTATCCTTTACGCTACTTAATACTAATCAATAAAAATGCTGAGGGGATTAGTAAGACTATAACCAACAAACTCACAAAACATTCGGTAGATTTATGGCATAAATTTGGCCTCAAACAAACTAACTAGTGAGACGCTCTCTCTAGTACAGGTGAGAGATGTACTACAGGACGCTTCTAAATGCTTTAGGGAGTCACTCCCCAGGAACTATAAATCACTCTCCATCCCTGTATTGGACTTGAGCATTAATGAACCACACACTACCTATGAGACATTAAAAACAAACCCTGCTCTAAATATACTATCCCCTTTCCACATAAATTATCTGGGGACATATGTAACTACCTTGAAGGGAGTACTAGATAATGCTACTGACCACACGGCGTTTGGAAAAACTGACACTACAAAAGAAAGAGCCAAGAAAGTTGATTTCCTTGCTTTACACACAACTATTACCAACAATACGGAAAGAGGATCGGTGGTACATCTCCCAATGGGAAAAGGATCTAGATACTACTTTTTCCGACAAGGAAATCAAGTTTTTGCTCACGGCATCCCACAAAATATTCAGGTGTGTTAAATTACAAGAAAATTACTTTAAGATTCTTACCAGATGGCACTATACACCAGACAAACTATCTAAGATCTACCCTACTGTGACACCAGCTTGCTGGAGATGCAACTCAGATCTTGGCACAGTTAGGCATATCTGGTGGGATTGCCCAAAGATCAAAGGTTTTTGGTCACAGATCTGCAAGACTCTCACTAAATTAGCGGTATACGTTGACCCCCACCATGCCCAAAATATGTCTGCTAGGATTACTGGGAGATATTAACATTTCCATTACGTTACAAAAACTGATACAACCTCTGTTAGCAATAGCCAGAATATTAATGGCACAATTCTGGAAACGGACGGACCCACCACAACTAGCCCATTGGAATGCTAAAGGGGACCAGATCTATAGATTTGAACAACTCTCCCACTGGGAAAATCACACACCTCTTCAATTCACTAAAATTTGGAGCCCTTGGGCAAAATATAGAAAATTCTCTACTATGTAATCGACCTTGTTGAGGTTTACACACACAACAACTAACAAAGTTATGTATAATTTATAGTTCGATAACAATCTCATATATTATAAATTGGGATGTTGGAATACTTGCCTTCTTCTCGCAAGAGAACAATGAACGAATCATATTGCACAATATTGCTATTATTGATAGGTATACCAGTTTTAATCTCCCTTCAAGAAATAGCTAACTTTGACATGTATTGGATGCTATGGCAATGCACTTAACACTTGAGTATCCCTCTGTTTACCTTTGTGTTAATATCACCTGTAAGAAGTATGTAAACGATGCTGGACTAAATTGTTTCTGGTTAGTTTTGATAAAATGTACTATTTTGTATGACCTTGCACTGTTCTGAAATAAAATAAAATGTTATAAATGGATTATTATTACATGAGATGGCCTCCCAGGTGAATGCTGTAAAAAATTATTTTTTTAAAGAAATATGCCAAAACAGCCATTTTTTTCCCTCTTGCCTCACAAAAAGTGTAATACCAGGGATCAAAAAGGCGTATTTACCCCAAAATAGTACCAATCAAACCGTCATCTTGTCCCACAAAAAATTAGACCCTACCTAAAACAATCGCCCTAAAAATAAAAAAGTGGCTCTCAGAAAATGGCAACACAAAAAAAGATTTTATTCTGTTCAAAAATGCATCTAATGTGTAAAACTTAAAACAAAAATAAAAATGTTAGACATATTGGGTATCACCGCATTTGTAAAAACCTGCTCTATAAAAATATCACATGATTTGCCCCTTCGTGTTAATGTTGTAAAAAAAAAAAAAAAACAGTCAAAACAGCTATTTTTTTCACCTTGACTCACAAAAAGTGTAATACCAAGCGATCAAAAAGTCTTATGTACCCCATAATGGTACCAATGAAAACATCAGCTCATCTCACAAAAAATGAGCCCCCACATAAGACAATAACTAAAAAAAATAAAAATCAATGGCTCCCGCAAACCAATCCATCAAAATCTGTGCTGCAAAATTCATATGGCACTCCTTCTGTTTTGAGTCCTGCCATGTACCCCCACAGCAGTTTATCACCATGTATGGGGTGTTGCCGTATTCAGGAGAAAATGGGGAACACATTATAAGGGGGGTTTTCTCCTGTTACCCCTTATAAAGATGAAAAATTTGGGGCTAAAGCAACATTTTATTGGAAGAAATGAAACTTTTCATTTTCACAGCCAAGCGTTTCCAAATTCCGTAAAACGCTTAGGGGGTCAAAGTGGTCAGTACCCCCTTAATATAGTCTTTGAAGGGTGTAGTTTCCAAAATGGGGTCACTTTTTGAGGGTTTGCACTGTAGGGGTACGTCAGGGTCTCTCAATTACAAAATGGTGCCTAAAAACCATTCTAGCAAAATCTGCCTCCAAAATCCATATGGCGCTCCTTTCCTTCTGACTACTGCCACAAAACCATAGAGATGTTTACCACCACATATGGGGTATTTCTGTAAACTGCAGAATCAGAGTAATGTATATTGAGGTTTAGTTTGCTGTTAACCCTTGCTGTGTTGCAAGAAAAAAATTATTAACGTGAATAATCTACCAAAAAATAGAAATTTTGAAATTTCACCTCCATTTTCCTTTAATCCTTGTGGAACACCTCAAGGGTTAATAAAGTTTGTAACATCAGTTGTTTATAATTTGAGGGGTGTAGTTCTAAAGTGGGGTCATTTATGGGTGGTTTCCATTGGGTAATCCTTACAAAATCACTTTATAACTGAATTGGTGCTCAAAAAAATGGTTTTGGAAATTTTGTTGAAAATTTGAAAAATTGCTTCTAAATTTCTAAGCCCTCTAACTTCCTAAAAAATAAAATGACATTTACAAAATGATGCCAACATAAAGTAGACATATGGAGAATGTTAAGTAATAAATATTTTATGAGGTATCACTTTCTGTTTTAAAAGCAGAGAAATTGAAATTTTGAAAATTAAAATTTTTTCAAAATTTTGGGTAAATTTTGGATTTTTTCATAAATAAAGGTGAAATATGTTGACTCAAATTTATGACTGTCATGAAGTACAGTGTGTCACAAGAAAACAATCTCAGAATGGCCTGGATAAGTAAAAGTGTTCTAAAGTTATTACCACATAAAGTGACATGTCAGATTTGCAAAAATCTGCCTGGGATTTAAGGTGAAAAGTGGCTCGGTACTGAAAGGGTTAATTACATATGCCATACAGGGAGCATGTGTCATTCAGCCGAGGTTCAGCGCACCCACTAAGTTGGTACCATTGTCACTCATGACTTTACCAACTGATGAGGAGACAGTCAGAGTGCTGTTTGCTGCCTGATGTGCTTCAGTAACCGCTCGCCTGTGTGGCTGCTTTCGCCAAAGAAGATCAATTACAACACCGCATGGCAGTGCTTAACCTGATACATGTGATAGGAGGGGAGGGGGGCAACGCTGTGCCCTGCTGCTGTTAGAGATGAAAGGGTATCCATGAAGAGGAGGTGGAGGAGGCGGATAAGTGCCTGGTCTGGAATCCAGGCTGTTAAAGGCGTGAAGGTGCCTAAAGGACCGTTTCTGGGGTGCTGCCTCGCCACTAAAAACATTAAGCCAGTGGGCCATGAAGGGCATGTATTGCCCCTAGTCATACTCTCTGCTCTAGGTGCCCACCGTGCAAGTAAAAGGCATGGCTTTTTGGGAGAAGTAATGGTCTTCCAGTGCGGCTGAGCGCAGGCCATCAGCTCCCTAAAGGCAACATACTCAACTAAATTGTAAGGCAGTGACTACACTGCCAGTAACTTAGTCAGGTGGGGTGCATAAACTTGCTTCTTGGCCACGCTTTCCATTATTTATGCCTGACGAGTGTGACAGGGCAGAGGAGGAGCTGGAGAAGCACACATGGATGGCGAGGAGGACGTGAAACACCTAGTACTGCCCATGTATGCGGGCTGGCTCCAGCAAAAAACTTTTCTTGTGGTACCTGGCAGCCACCTTCTTTTGACAACTGCATGGGATGACGCTGCTTCATGTGGTTCTACAGAGCGGTGGTACCTACGTTTGAGTGTTTTGACCCAGGGCTTTTCTGCTATCTTCTAGAAGAGTGGAAAAGAACTTCCAGACGCATTTGTCCTTGCACACTTCAGCCTGAATCTGACCCCGCACTACTTGCGGGGTCTCTAGTTCACAAAGCAGGTCTGGTCTTACTTCACCTCTGCGGTTTGCTGCTGCTACTGCCACCATCCTCGTCCTCTGATGTTAACTCCTCTTTATCACCTTGATCTGGCTCCCAGGTCCTGTCTAACACACAATCATTATTATCGGACTCCTCAACCTCCCCGCCACTTTCATCAGACTGTAATAGTTCATGTTGAGCTCCTTGGCCCTCCTGTAGATTCCCTACTCTGAATGTGCATCCACTGCCACTACCTTAACCACCCTGGCTACGGGTGCCACTGACTGCTATTTCCTCTTGCTTGGCACTGATAGAACACTATTGATTGCTTATGTGCGCTTACTTATGTAGACTGGTGCTGCATCTGCAATACACCATCACCCAGGGCCCCTATTGCATCTCAGGTGTAGTAGGAATGCCGAGTGATGTAGTGCAGTGCATATGTCTCTTTATGTGTCACAGTGCTCCTACCTGGATACCACGACAGAGGTGGTGTACCTACGGACAGCCTGACCGAACATGATGGCAGACGGGGAGACACTCCCTCATGTAAAATTGTTTTTTGAGTGTCTGTATTTGACGCTACTAAAAAATTTATTGGAGAGAGGGCCTGTAGGTGGCCCTCCGTAAACATTGTTTGTATAGAGGGCCAGTTGGCCCTCAGAAACATTGCCTGTTGGCTCAGCGTTTCTGTGCGAAGAGGAGGAGGGGTTGGAGGAAGAGGCATAATAAGTCTGAGAAACGTGACCGAGGTAGGCCCCGCAATCCTTGGTGTGGACATTACAGGAGTGGCCCCAGGGTCAGACTCGATCCCAGCCTCTACCAAGTTAACCCAATGTGCCGTCAGGGAGATATAGTGTCCCTGCCCGCCAGCACTTGTCCACGTGTCCGTGGTTAGGTGGACCTCATCACTAACCGCGTTGGTCAGGAAGGAGGTTGAGCTGGAGGAGCCAGAGGTCTACTCCCTTGGCTTAAGTGGGTGGACTGTGTGGAAGACTGGGTGGTGGATAAATTACTGGACGCATTGTCTGCTATCCACGTCATCACCTGTTCGCACTGTGGTGGTTTCAATAGTGGTGTACCACGTGACCCAGTAAGTTGCAAGATGAAGCTAGGGAGCGAAACTCTGCGGCGTTCCACTGCTCCCTCATCAGCATGTACAGTGTCACCCTGCCCAGGACCATGGCCTCTGCCCCCTACACTACTTGAACACCCACGCCCTCATCCTCGACCCTTAGCCCTTGGGTTCAACATTTTGTATATTCACCAAACTGTCGAGTTAATATCTGAGGCCAAAACCGTATTCAGTAGACAGTAGAATTACTATCTGAGGCAAAAAGATGTAGTCTTTAGACTCCAGCTACTGCACCGCAAACCACTCAATTTTGCACTGGACTGTAGTTTATATAACTGAGAATAAAAACGTATTCTCTAGACTGCGGCTAGGGTATCGCACACCTCACAATTGTTCACTGGACTGTAGTTTATATAATTGAGTGAAAAAAATTATTCTCTAGACTGCGGCAAGTGTATCGCACACCTCACAATTGTTCACTGGACTGTAGTTTATATAATTGAGTGACAAAACGTATTCCCTAGACTGCACTACAGATCCCAGCAAGCCAAGGTACAGCAGCAGCAAAAATGAGTACTAAGAGGACTTTGGGCAATTTCATTGGGGTCTGTGTGGACCATGTGCTGTCCCCTTTCTGCCACCAGTGCACAGTGTGCAGCCAAGATGGCTGTAGCTGCACTACAAGTCCCAGCCAGCAGCCGAGAGGAGGACAAAAAAAAAAGGTCATTGTAGCCCTTAGAAGGAGCGTTGGGTTCTTTGTGGATGATTCCTGCCTAACCAGATTCTAATTTCACACCCTAACAGTGTGCAGCCAAGATGGCGGTAGCTGCACTACAAGTCCCAGCCAGCAGGAGACCAAAAAAAAAAAAACCTGCTTGTAGTTCTTAAAAGGGCTGTTGGTTTTTTTGTGGGCGATTTCTGCCTAACCAACAACTAAATTCAGGCCCTAACACTCTCCCTGACAGACAGCAGCTCTATCCCTAATCTCATGCAGACGGCGTATGACGCGAGCAGCGCGGGACCAGATTCTTATATTCCCAGGTCATCTGATCTGGCCAGCCAATCCCTGCTATCGACTTGTAGGGGCCCCACGTGATGCTAGGAGGTACCAAAGACTCTCCTGCATGTTGATTGGCTGAAAAAAGGCGGCTAACATGCAGGAAGAGGAAGTTGCCATTTCCTCGAGGATCGCGATATGCTCGTCCGAGTAGCGAGCATATGCGAATACACTAATGCTCGAACGAGCACCAAGCTCGGACGAGCATGTTTGCTCATCTCTAGTGGCAACTATATGGTGCACTGAAAGGGTTAGCCAGCCCCAGCTCTTCACTGCCAAGCTAGGCAGCTCTTGTCCCCAAGTTATCCCTAAACTTTCCCTCCCTGCTAAAATACCCACTATCTAATTCTTCCCCTTACTACTAGCCCTAATCTCTCCCCTAGCATTAGATCAGGGCTGGCCAACCTGTGGCTCTCCAGCTGTTGCAAAACTACAACTCCCAGCATGCCCAGTCTGCCTACAGCTATCAGCCTACAGCAGGGCATGGTGGGAGTTGTAGTTTTACAACAGCTGGAGAGCCTCAGGTTGGCCAGCCCTGCACTAGATAATGACTCCCTAAATGATTGTTAAATGCCCTCCTGCAGAGATGGTCCTCTCTGGTCAAAGACTAAGCACACCATGATTATCCTGTAGCTGTTTACCCGCAACCCCCTTCTAAAGTCCACACTGATTGCTTTATAGAGGTTGTCTTTGTGCCTCTGTGCCAGTCAGGCCAAACCCTCACTCCAGGGCTTGCCCTGATTGGCTCAGAGGCAGACAGACAACTCTGGTGCTTTTGCACACTGTCAATACTCAGTAAAGTGCTCTCACACAAGTTCTCGACAGGGAGACTCTCTTGACAAGCCATAGGGCATGGTGGAGTTTTGTTGCCTCTTCTTAGAAAAAAGAAAGCAACCAGACAGGGAAGATGCAAGGAAGAGAGAGGGCAGCACTGAAGGGCTTCTCTGGCCTGCAAGAAGGAGAAGCAGGAGGAATGCTTTGAGCCCTGTCTTAAATGCACGGTTTCAGACTCAGAAGTCAGCTCCATGTCATCCTGCTGCAAATGAGAGGAGGAGTAAGCTACCCAATACACAATCTCTCTTCTTCACAATCACAATCTGTCTCCTCAAATATAATGTTACCCGTTTCTGAAGCCAGGGAGAACTGCTATCACTATTCTCTTACAACATATGAAACAGTTAAACAGTTTGCAAGTCTGTTTTTTGGAACTTAAAAATAGAGAGGTGCAATAAAAAGGCCTTATCATTTTTACAAAAACACTGAGTTGGCTGCTACTGACAATCTACTTTAGAAATAATGCAGTATCAACAGAACTAGCAGCTTTAGGCCTTATGTGCGTTATCTTATGTGCGTTCAAATTTGCAAATTCAGAAAAAAAAGATTTCTCTAGTCTAAAACACAGCTTGTCAACCTACTATGAAATTATTCCCCTTCACCTAAAGTAACACTAGAATTGTCTGGAGAAGCCCTAATATTTCAGAGGAGATACCCTGCCCCAGATTTTGGACTATTATTTCCAGTGTTTTCACTGAGATTTAAAGTGCTAACCTCTGGATTGTAAAACATATGTTGTACACATATATTGCTATTTTATGAAAAAAAAAGCATTGAATTGTATGGAGATGCCTTGTAAAATAGTTTGGACTACTATTTCTGCTGTTTTCACTCAGATATTCAACGCTACCCATCTGGATGGTAAAAAAAAAATAAAAATAAAAATAATCATCTGTATGGAAATGCCATGTAAAATATTTAAGCCACCTATTTTCGGTCTTTTCACTCAAAGATTTTAAACGCTACTCTCGGTATTGAAAAACACACATTGTACACTTATATTGTTATTTTTGCCCCATCCTAGATTTTGGAATATTACTTACAGTGTTATCTTGTGATGCCCTGTCTCAGATTTTGGACTATTATTTCAGGTGTTTTCACTGAGAATTGGAATTTTACCCTCTGGATTGTAAAACATGTATTATATATTTGTACTTGATTTTTTTGTATTGGAAAAAAAGAAAGGTTCATGTAGTTAGTTGTTTTTGAGTTTCTGCAACAGCTTCAGCTGTGTTATAAGTGACTGCAGCTAGAAGGCACTGCCTGGCACACCCAGCTCCTCACTTCTAACTCCCTGGCTGCAAGCTTTCTCTGCCTTTCCCTATTCAATACAATTATTCTTCTTTCTAGCCTTTCCCTGAACTATCCCACTAGAATAAAAGTTTGATTGTGAGTGTACACTGTCCTTAATATTGTTTTCTGTCAGACACTACATAGACCCATCTACCCTCATTCACAGGCTCTCTGTCAGCCTGGGACCCAATTAGGGCAACCCTTCCCCTGCAGGGTCATGTGGGCATCCTTCTTCTTTGTCCCTCATGTTTTTCCTGCAAACATGTTCAGTAAAATTGAGCTGCACTTTTACTGGGTTCATCCAAAGCGGCCCTGAAAAGCTTCTGATTCATCTTGTGGACTAATTTATGGGATGTTAGTTTCGAACAGATTTGCTCATGAAATGTTTGTAAATTACTGTACTATAGTAAATGTTATCTAAGATTGAGATTAATACAGGCAGTATTGGACTACTGCCCTTGATTGAGGTGGCTGTGATCCAACCAGATATACACAGAAGATTTATTAGAAAAAGGCCTAGTCAAAATACACAGAAAAGCCAGCAATGTTTTTACTTCATATGTATTTTCATTTTACCTCTTTTATCTTCAAATACCTGTTTAGATTAAATGTTCCGTAATCTATTCCACACTCTACTCCATTCCTTTGTGTATAGTGAACAGTAATACTTCTAAATCTTCCTCTTCTTATGTGGAACTCTTGTACAGGTACAAACAGATATAAATTAATATTCGGGGAAAGACCTACAGTGTTTTCTTTAGCCTTTTGAATATCTGCTGGCTTTAACCATACCTTATAAAGTTTTCATTTGTTTTTGGCATTCTTTTTAATTAGGCCACAGATTTTAGAATAAAAAGTCCTCAATTGACAAATTCCTTTATATCACATTTTACCACACTTTTTGCCATGCCTACTGATTAATATTCTAATCGGATCGTCGTTCCCAAGTTGACAAAGTGTGTGTCAATCATTCTTGGCAAGGAACTTTTTTGGTAAATGATCAATGTCTGCTTACAATTACAGAGGTTGTCCAGTCTTTTTAAAGTGATGGCAACTAGCTAATTGGCAAGGGTTTGACACCCCATACCCCCATCGATCAGCTGTTCTGTGTAGATCCAGTACTGGAAGTTAGCACTGGAACCAGCACTGTTAACATTGCGGTGGACAGCAATCATAACTGCAGCACTGTGCCCATTCACTTCAATTGAAGTGCTAAGTTAAACAAAACATCTGATTGGCAGTAGTGTGGGGTGTTAGACCCCGAATGATCAGCTACTGATGGCCTATCCTGTGGATAGGCCATCATTTAAAAAGGGTGGACAACCCCCTTAATTCTCATATATTTTGTTCTTTATTACTTTTAAAACGGTTTCTTTTCAGTTAATGCTCATTTCAGGAAGACAGTATAAGAGGACATGTACAAGACTTTATCTACTTTGAAGTCTGCAAATCACAGATCTGCCATCCATGTGCCACAATTTTCCACTCGCTTCACTAGAATTGGCCTTTACTCAAAACGGACAAAAATAGGACATGTCTATATTTTGCGGAATGGCCACATGGTTGCGGACAGCATACAAACTACATCCATGTGCTGTTTGTGCTTTTTGTGGATCCTTGTTCAATCTGGGGGAAAAAAATGCAGATCGGAAACAGACCCAAAATATGGTCATGTGCATGTAGTCTAAGGTTCAAGACACTCTTGCAGGGCAGGGACAAGGTATTTTGGTGCCTTATTGTCAAATTGGTGCCAAAATGTGGCGCCAAATTGTCCCGAATCAATTTAAAGTGACCCTTCTTTCTGCTACAGAGATATAAATCCAGTGACTCTCAGGTGATGTCTCCACTGAATTGAGTTTCCTTTTCTTCTTTATTTGGTCCGGACTCCAGTACATCATGAGCTGAGACATATTTGGCCAGGGGCATTTGATATAGAAGACATCAGTATTAGTAAATGGCACATGGTAGATACACACTCTAATAACAATGCATAATAACTTGCGCTTCCGGGCTTCTTACTGGCATCATCTGCGGCCAATGAGGATGCTGATAATTGGTTTCAATGCCATGAACAATTCTGAACAATAAATGGATTTTAAAAATCCAAGATTGTTCAGAATTTAAAAAAAAAAGAGTAAAAAAACTTAAAAATATAAAATAGTTAAAAATATATAAAGTTTAAATCACCCCCTTTCTGTAGAATAAAAAAAAAATAATATTATATATATATATATATATATATATATATATATATATATATATATAAAAATAACAAAAAAATATAAACATCATGTGCATCAGCGTGACCAAAAACACCAGTACTATTAAAATATAAGAATATTTTTCCAATATGGTGAATGGAGTAATGGAAAAATGGGTCAAATGGCCAATTTGCCATTTTTTCATTGCTTCTCGTACCCAAAATAATGTAATAAAATATGATCAGAAAGTCACACACACTCCAAAATGGTATCAATAAAAGCTAAAGATGAGCCCCTACACAGCTCAGTAGATATAACTATAAAAAAAAGTTATGGGGGTCAGAATGTGATGTAAAAAAAAAATTTTTTTCTCAAAGTTTCAATTTATTTTAACACTATTTAGACATACAAACCTGTACATATGTGGTATTGTTGTAATTATACTGACCCAGAGAATTAAGTGCACAGGACAGTTTTGCCGCATACGAGTCGCTATGGGAACAAAACCTGTAAAATGGTGGATGAATTGTTTTTTTTCCCCAATTCCACCCCATTTGGAATTTATTTGCCACTTTCCACTACATTGTATGCCATATTAAATGGTGGCATTGGAAAGTAAAACTTGTCCAGCAAAAAATAAGTCCTCATACAGCTATGTGAATGGAAAAATAAAAAAGTTATGGCTCAAGGAAAATGGGGAGGAAAAATAAAAATGAAAACTCCAGTATCCTAAGGGTTAATCTCAAGTCACTGAAGACAAAACACACTTGGTATCAAAACACACTCTCAAGATCCCAAACATGCTTTTTCAGTCTATTTGTAAAGCTACTTATCCAATCAGCTGCAAAACCGTATGAATATTCTTTTCCATCTGGATTGAAAGGACAGAGCTGGCCTCTATATTTACAATTTAAGTCCTCTTGATTAGGCAAAAATCTTCAACCTCTCCTTCTCTTCTGGTATCTTCCCCTCCTCTTTCAAACACTCTATCGTTACCCCATTAATAAAAAAAAAAAAAAAAAAAAAAAAAAAACCACATCTCTCGACCCGTCCTACTCTACTAACTACAGACCAGTCTCCAATATTCCCTTCATCTCTAAACTCCTGGAGCATCTGGTCTACTCTCACCTTATCCGCTATCTCTCTAATCACTCTCTCCTTGATCCACTACAATCTGGTTTCAGCCCCCTACATTCAACAGAAACTGCCCTCGCCAAAGTGACAAATGACAGCAAAACGCAACGGGGACTACTCTCTGCTCATTCTCCTTGATCTCTCTGCCGCTTTTGACACTGTAGACCACCATCTCCTACTCACCATGCTCCAGTCTATCGGCCTAAAGGACACTGCCCTCTCCTGGTTTTCTTCCTATCTCTCTGGTCGCTCCTTCAGTGTATCTTTCGCTGGCTCCACTTCTTCTCCTCTCCCTCTCGCTGTTGGGGTTCCTCAGGGTTCAGTCCTAGGCCCTCTCCTCTTCTCTCTATACACAGCCCCAATTGGACAGACCATCAGCAGATTTGGTTTCCAGTACCATCTCTATGCTGATGACACACAACTGTACACGTCATCCCCCAACATCACCCTGGCTGTATTACAGAACACCAGTGACTGTCGGTCTGCTGTCTCTAATATCATGTCCTCCCTCTATCTTAAACTAAATCTTTCAAAAACTGAACTTCTTGTATTCTCTCAATCTACTAACCTAATCAAACCTGATCTCTCCCTTTCAGTGTGCAACATCATCATCACTCCTAGGCAGCACACCCGCTGTCTCGGGGTGACGTTTGACACTGATCTTTCTTTCACCCCCTATATTCAATCTCTCACCCGCTCATGTCGCCTGCACCTCAAAAACATCTCTAGAATCTGTCCCTTTCTCACTATGGAAACAACAAAAAACTCTCATTGTTGCCCTGATCCATTCCCGTCTTGATTATTGTAACACTATTAATTGCGCATAAACCAGTTCCCCTAAATTGGGACCTCGGGGACATCAATATACCAATCACCAAATGGGCAAAAGCCCCCCAAAAAACCCTTTTATAGATTCCAATGCATGTAAATAAAACATAACCTTTAATGTGATATGTATTAATATGGTACTTGACCAACAAGCCAGTGTGTTAAAACTATCATCAGGAGGTAGATGTCCTGTGTATTTATATTATATATTGGATTATTAGCCCGTGGATTGAACTGGTGGCCAGTTATAGTACTCCGTCTGGTGTGGAGTGTGCGCAAACACTTATTTGTTGCCATGTATAACTTGTACTATATCTCCATATATCTTGCACATGAGGCTGGCTGTTTAGCTAACCCTGTGCAGACCTGTCATGGCTGCACTGTAGTTGGCCCTAAACTGATTGCGCACTATACCCCTATTTGGGGATATTGTATCGAACATACAACGGCTAGTTAACCCTGTGCAGGCCTTCCGTGGCTGCACTGTGACTGGCCCTATACTAGTTGTTCTCTGAGCCCCTATTGGGGATGTTACATCTTGCACACTGCGGCTATTTAACCCTGTGCAGGCCTTGCATGGCTGCACTGTAACTAGCCCTGTGCTAATTGCACTCTGTACCCCTGTTTGGGGATGTTCTATCTACAATGCCTTGGCTAGCTAACCCTGTGCAGGCCTTGCATGGCTGCACTGTAACTAGTTCGTACTGATTGAACACACCGCACGGTCCACTTATACACCTCCTAGGCTGCAGCCATGTTCACTGCCACACTCTGTCTAAACCTTTGTAGGCTCTACCTGTGTCTAAAACATTCGCACACCCTCTCCCGACATGTTTCGCCGCTCGTAGTCTCTCCGTCCTTATACCACCCTTGTCTCCTCCTCCCTGCACCTTGCCCCTATGTGTGTCCACAGCGTCAGATGACGCATTATGTAGGAGGTTACTGCTTACCTTGATTCAGGTGCAGTCCACCTTCCCTCTGCAGGCGCTTCCTACTGCGCGTCATCAGCTGCGCTGGAGAGGGGGCGTGTGTCTGGACCGCTCTGTGTCCTCAACTGCTACGCTCCACTGCTTCTCCTGTGCATGCTCGGTCTACTAGCGTATAAATAGCGCTAGCTATTCTCCTGTATCATCTACCTCATGACACTGGCCATATTTATATATTTTTTTGTGTACTTATTGGAAGTTGACTGATTTCAATGTCCATGTATTATTTGTATTTAAATATCAACCATATATTAACCAATTCTTTAGCTCAAGGTAAATATTTATGGGGAGGTGTATTCTGGACAGGGGATACAATGCTAATTTGTCAGTCTATTAAATTAATCTTACAAATTATTCTTTGCTTATACGCTGACATGCTCTTTATATGAAAGCTGTAAATGAAAAACCTTCATTTAATCCATTGGGACTGAGGGATTTAAGCCTATAAATCCACTTCGCTTCCTCAAGCAACAATAATTTATCCAAGTCACCACTTCTTGGTCCCAATGTCATTTTAGTGATTCCCCAGAATTTCAGAACCTGGATTTCCATTATGTACATACTTGATATGTCTATATAAAGGAGTGTCTTTTTTAGTATTAATTGCACTCAAATGTCCAGATATACGTCTTCTGATTTCCTGTACAGTTTTGCCAACATATAATTTCGGGCACGTGCACCATGAAATATATACAATGCCACTCGTACAGCAAGTGAAAAACTCATTTATGGTGTACTCCCGACCATCCACTGGGTTCCTGAATTTTTTTATTTTAGGAAGATATTTGCAAAATGAGCATTGGCCACATGGGAACGAACCCTTGAGGTTTATAGTAGATTTAGTTGTCTTCATGTAATCAGTAGAGATGAGCGAGTAGTGTTCGATCGAGCCGGTATTCGATCGAATACTACGCTATTCGGCATACTCGATTTCAATCGAGTATAACGGCGATGGCGCACTTAGAATTCGTTTCCCCTCCCACCTTCCCTGGCGCTCTTTTTCCACCAATCAACATGCAGGGGGGGTATGACAGGCACGCTGAGCACGCTGGCAGCGCGAAAACAGCGTCTACATGGATTGGCTGGAAAAACCATGTGACCTCGAATATTAAAAACTCAGCTCTTCCTGCTCGTACGCATATGCTGCGTGAACTTAGTCAGGGACAGAGGCTGGAGAAGGGACAGACAGGTTTTAGCAGTTGGACAGGCAGGAGCGTGATTAAAAGCCCTTATCAGGGCTACTATAGTGCACTACAGTGATAGCTTTACTACAAGATACACTTTACAGAGAACGGCTGCCGTATTCAGGGATAGCTGCTGGAGTAGGGACAGAGAGAGCCATTAGTGGTGTATTAGGTGCTCTGCTACATACCAAACTATATTTGGCACTACTGTTCAGCGTTCTTTTTGGCTGAAAAACCCTGTTATATAACTAGTGTGTATATGCACCATCTGATCTGGCAGTATACG
Source organism: Rhinella marina (assembly GCA_900303285.1). NCBI lineage: Eukaryota > Metazoa > Chordata > Amphibia > Anura > Bufonidae > Rhinella > Rhinella marina. The sequence goes on from ONZH01028357.1 coordinate 77,510, forward strand.
GCTGTGAATTTTATTTTATTTTTTTAAATACAGTTTATTTGGCTCTAGTGTTCTGGGTTCTGTGTGCCTGCAATACCCTTTTTGTATACCAGGTGTAAATACCCACCGTCTGTTCAGTTAGTACACGGCTGTGTACCTTGAAATATACAATATCTAGGCCATTTAATAGGCCACTGTACTGTGCGTTCTCTTGCTAATTATCTTCACATACCTGGTGTAAATACCCCACCGTCTGTTCTGTTACTACACGGCTGTGTACTTTGAAATATACAATATCTAGGCATTTTAATAGGCCACTGTACTGTGCGTTCTCTTGCTTAAATTATCTCACATACCTGGTGTAAATACCCACCGTCTGTTCTGTTACTACACGGCTGTGTACTTTGAAATATACAATATCTAGGCATTTTAATAGGCCACTGTACTGTGCGTTCTCTTGCTAAATTATCTCACATACCTGGTGTAAAATACCCACCGTCTGTTCTGTTACTACACGGCTGTGTACTTTGAAATATACAATATCTAGGCATTTTAATAGGCCACTGTACTGTGCGTTCTCTTGGCTAAATTATCTCACATACCTGGTGTAAAATACCCACCGTCTGTTCTGTTACTACACGGCTGTGTACTTTGAAATATACAATATCTAGGCATTTTAATAGGCCACTGTACTGTGCGTTCTCTTGTTAAATTATCTCACATACCTGGTGTAAATACCCACCGTCTGTTCTGTTACTACACGGCTGTGTACTTTGAAATATACAATATCTAGGCATTTTAATAGGCCACTGTACTGTGCGTTCTCTTGCTAAATTATCTCACATACCTGGTGTAAATACCCCACGTCTGTTCTGTTACTACACGGCTGTGTACTTTGAAATATACAATATCTAGGCATTTTAATAGGCCACTGTACTGTGCGTTCTCTTGCTAAATTATCTCACATACCTGGTGTAAATACCCACCGTCTGTTCTGTTACTACACGGCTGTGTACTTTGAAATATACAATATCTAGGCATTTTAATAGGCCACTGTACTGTGCGTTCTCTTGCTAAATTATCTCACATACCTGGTGTAAATACCCACCGTCTGTTCTGTTACTACACGGCTGTGTACTTTGAAATATACAATATCTAGGCATTTTAATAGGCCACTGTACTGTGCGTTCTCTTGCTAAATTATCTCACATACCTGGTGTAAATACCCACCGTCTGTTCTGTTACTACACGGCTGTGTACTTTGAAATATACAATATCTAGGCATTTTAATAGGCCACTGTACTGTGCGTTCTCTTGCTAAATTATCTCACATACCTGGTGTAAATACCCACCGTCTGTTCTGTTACTACACGGCTGTGTACTTTGAAATATACAATATCTAGGCATTTTAATAGGCCACTGTACTGTGCGTTCTCTTGTTAAATTATTTCACATACCTGGTGTAAATACCCACCGTCTGTTCTGTTACTACACGGCTGTGTACTTTGAAATATACAATATCTAGGCATTTTAATAGGCCACTGTACTGTGCGTTCTCTTGCTAAATTATCTCACATACCTGGTGTAAATACCCACCGTCTGTTCTGTTACTACACGGCTGTGTACTTTGAAATATACAATATCTAGGCATTTTAATAGGCCACTGTACTGTGCGTTCTCTTGTTAAATTATTTCACATACCTGGTGTAAATACCCACCGTCTGTTCTGTTACTACACGGCTGTGTACTTTGAAATATACAATATCTAGGCATTTAATAGGCCACTGTACTGTGCGTTCTCTTGCTAAATTATCTCACATACCTGGTGTAAATACCCACCGTCTGTTCTGTTACTGACACGGCTTGTGTACTTTGAAATATACAATATCTAGGCATTTTAATAGGCCACTGTACTGTGCGTTCTCTTGCTAAATTATCTCACATACCTGGTGTAAATACCCACCGTCTGTTCTGTTACTACACGGCTGTGTACTTTGAAATATACAATATCTAGGCATTTTATAGGCCACTGTACTGTGCGTTCTCTTGCTAAATTATCTCACATACCTGGTGTAAATACCCACCGTCTGTTCTGTTACTACACGGCTGTGTACTTTGAAATATACAATATCTAGGCATTTTAAAGGACACTGTACTGTGCGTTCTCTTGCTAAATTATCTCACATACCTGGTGTAAATACCCACCGTCTGTTCTGTT